>JBAIZL010000004.1:204695253-204900253 GCA_036971475.1 Prosapia bicincta
ATATACGATCGCTGAATGTCATTATTATCAATCAGCGGTTAGATCACTGTCCTTTTTCTTGTAGATATAGTTTTAACAATTTAAAGAAGAAATGGTTTTTTAACAATATTATTTTTATTCTAAATGTTTCTGGATTAGAAAATCACGGTTATGAAAGTTGTTGTTTTAGATTTATTTAATTTACAAAACGTTTATTACTATAGCGTCTCCTAAGCTAATTAAAGTTAAAATTAAAATAGTTCTCTTTTTCACATGCACAAAAAAACAAAATGTAACACTAGAAGATCATTAGTTAACTGTAATAGGCCTACTTAAATGAATATTTATCACAATACCTACTTTTCTAGAGTAGGAATGTTTGTGTAAACAAAAGGAAGGTAAAGAAGATTCTGTAAAAATACTATAAAAATAAGTCTTATTAGACTAAGCGTCATTTACATCCTGATAAGTATAAATCTGTAGTATAAATATATCAAAAATCAACCAGCGTTGGGTTGTGAATAATAATATTCATTTAGACCTGTAAGGTATTTCGTTAACGATATAGCAAGAATTGCCATTGGTGTAAACTTTAGGGCTTTAGCCCACTTTAGGGTTGAAGAACTGTTATTTCCAAATTTATAAAGATGCTTAAAGATTGTACTTTTAAGTAAGTATAGATTAGTAAGTAGAGGGTATTCACGACCCTGATGGAGAACCCACTTCCGGATCGCAGAGGCGACCAATTCTAAATCAATCAGAGGGTCCACGACTTCGAATGTCAGGGGAATTTGTAGTCTGTATGGATAAAATTTAAAAGCTTCGTTTGTTATGAGTTCAAATTAATTATATAAAAATACATCTGCTGTACCTAATATGCTTTATGCGACTTTTTGTAAAGTTAAAGTCTTTTTAGTATAAATAATGAAATTCAATTGGTCACTGAAACTAGTTTTTAAATGAGAGCATAAAGTTATTGTATCTAATAATTGTATTACTCAACAATTCATGCTTCTAGAAAGTATTTGTATCTGATGAATCCCTTCTCATCCTACGGAAGTCACTGTTACACATCTCTACAACTTCGACATTTGGATCTTTACGTCTACAAGACAGAATTCTCTCCTTTTTACAACATAGGAATGTTATCCCTATCCCCTTAACTCTATCGGGGATATGCTATTTACCATTTTATAAGTAATATATCTGCTACATTTGTGATTTTCCAGACTTGTCTCAGGAATCTTAACACTCTTAGAGGCCTCAACAATCATAAAGACTTGTTCGTCCTATACAGTCACATGTTCCGAGCTGAAAAAGGAAATAAGTTTACCTATGAAGTTCAGGAAATTATTTTATTTCCTTTTAGGATCATTTAAACAAGTTTCATTTATTCTTTATTTGATATATGATCTTTATTGTTTGGACTATATTTTGCTTAACACTAATATTTTATTTTATAAAGAAGTTAAAAACTCCGTATCATGTAATATAGCAATTCAGTTTAAGTATTTTAAATATATTTGTCAAGATAACGTTTCGAGATTATCTAAACAGCAAACGATTATCGTGCTTTCACGATTTTGATTTTGCCTACTCTGTTTCTCTTATGAGTTACAAGTTTTAAATTACTTAGTAATCGATTGTACATTTTTAAATAAATATATCTTTTTGTTTCGTTTTAGTTCTAAATTCATCAAATCTCTCTTAGTGTTTTACTAGTTAGACTACTGCATAGGAGACTAATTTGGAATATTATGTAATATTTTTTGTGGATGCAGTACATTTATTATATATATCTGTATCTTTTGACGTGCAGAAATTGAAATATTAACAAGCAGTAGAATTAGCAAAGATCAATGAATGGAAAATATTGTCACGTCTAAAACGTAGATAGAAATATTTCTTTTATTCAGAAACATATTTTCACATTTAATATTGCCTAACCTGTTGAGTGAGTCCTGCACAAAACGAAAATACATCCTCCTAATGCTAAGTTTGTTTTAATCATGTTTAACGATTACCAGGTGATGATATGTTTAATAACGGTTAATGGTAAGATAATTAAAAAGAAACTAAACATAAAAAAATATATTTAATAAATAGAACTTTAAATGTAAAAGTCGCAATAAATAAAAACATTTTTGTAGCGAGAAACAGCTTCTCTCATTTAAAGGAATTGTTTTCCGTAAATGTCGGCGGATGCTTCAGCGTTTTTATTAATTAAAAGTATAACAAATTTCAACGCAACAACTAAGAAGAAAATAAGTAGAACTTCTGAAGTTAGAAAAAACAAGTTGATTGTATAGAAAAATGTTATTTACACCCTGTAGAGTTTAGTTTTATAAATCTTTACCATAGAAGCACAGTAAAATGCAGGTGGTAAATATATTTGTATGTTTACATTTATAGATACGATTCTAGCGATAGTTACACTTGGTTAACGAAAACGTTTTACAATAAGTTAATTCTTTACGGCTTACCCGTCAACAAAATATAACCTCTACTCATCCTTTTTTATCAGCTCGGCAAATTTGGCACTTGAATATTCTTTGAAAAAACTCTTACAACTATTCTTATTTAAATTTATTTATTGGTTTGGAGAATATGTAAATAATCAAAATTTAAAAAAACTTTAAAATTCTTATTTTGGAAAATTTTATTTTGGCACAATAAATGTCTTCTGGTTTGTAATATTTTATATTAGAGTTTTGAGGCAATCAAACTATAAGTAATTCCAAAGAAAATGATATCTTCTCAGGCCATTATTAGTAATTGAAATCAATAAAGAGGATTTTAAGAGTTTTGTTTTAACTTTACTCATAGCACTTTATCAGCTCAGCAAACTTGGCACTTAAATGTTCCTTGAAAAAATCCACACAACTATTCTTATTTAAATTTATTTATTGGATTGGAGTTTATATAAATAAATAAGCCTAAAATTTGGAAAACTTTGAAATTCTTATTTTGGAAATCTATATTTTGGCTCAATATATCTCTTTTTATTTTTATTATTTTAGCTTAGAATTTTGAGGCAATCAACTAACGAAATCAATAAAGAGGATTTTAGAATTTTTGTTTTCAATACCTCAAAAATTTCAACCTAGAAAGTTGTGTTAGAAATATTTGAATTTATAATTTTAACTAATGCTATATATATTAAAGGTAAATGCGTAATGCCGTTTTGTGAAATGTTTCAAATCTTTAAAAGTAGGGATTGAAGGTTTACATCAAATCTACAGATTACTATGATCATGTTACCTTGCGCTCAACTATAGTCACCTGCGTGAGTGCGCAAGGCCTCCTGGATTGAGCACAGCTGAGGGAAATTATTGGTTACATCTAAGTAAATGTAATATTTACAATAAAATTATTAAATAAATTATGATTAAAATAACTCTTTCAACAATGCAATATTAGGATATTATAGTTTCATAACAGTTATATATATATATATATATATATATATATATATATATATGCTTTTTAAAATCTAAGTTGATGCTATTGTATATGTTTTCATATTTTCAGAGAGTCGGGAGATGGCATCATATTACGAGTGTCCAAAGACTTTAACCCAACAGTTATTTAAGTAGAGGCCTAATGACGGTTAGCTGCGTGATGTATTATGAGTTAAACATAGGTTTCAAATAAGTTTAATTTATTATTTATGGTTATAGGTTTATTTTGTAAACATATTTATATGGTGTAAAGTACCAGATGATTGATATACAAATAATTTAAATGCCAAAGTTAAAAACTAATTGAAAACTACAATAATGTACCTTATATTCTATGTGGTAAAATGGAAAATTAAAAGTCCATTTATAAACTTTTGATGAATATAATAAAATATTACACTTTTTCGTTACAATAATAAAAACAACAGAATTGGAGCCATAAAAAAGTCAGGAAAAATATTTTGTGTATCATAACACAAATCGTGTTGTGCTTCAAAGATACCGAATTTAAATATGTTTTAAAATATCATCTAAAATAAATATTACAATTACATTACATGTTTGTATATGTTTATTAACTTTAGAAATAAAATTGATTTCTTACTTACTTTATAGAAACGTTATACTTGATATTCTCGTTACTGCGTCATAAATAGATCTATTAAGTGTTCGTGTGACCTAACTATAATTACCTCTATAACTTCAATTACTGCACCACAACTCTGCAAGTAGTCACAGTGGCTTAAGATTGAACATATAACAAGGAACTTTCCAAGGTTACAACTAGAACGCATTTGCTGGCGTTTAGATATAGGCAGATATTTTACCAACATATTTTCCTGTTTTATTAATTTTTAAAAATAAATATTTTTAAAATGTGTAAAATAATACGAACGTAGAATTACATTTAAAATGTGTAAAATAATACGAACGTAGAATTACATTTAAATTGTGTAAAATAATACGAACGTAGAATTACATTTAAAATGTGTAAAATAATAGGAACGTAGAATTACATTTAAAATGTGTAAAATAATACGAACGTAGAATTACATTTAAAATGTGTAAAATAATACGGACGTAGAATTACATTTAAAATGTGTAAAATAATACGAACGTAGAATTACATTTAAAATGTGTAAAATAATACGAACGTAGAATTACATTTAAAATGTGTAAAATAATACGAACGTAGAATTACATTTAAAATGTGTAAAATAATACGAACGTAGAATTACATTTAACATGTGTAAAATAATACGAACGTAGAATTACATTTAAAATGTGTAAAATAATACGAGCGTAGAATTACATTTAAAATGTGTAAAATAATACGAACGTAGAATTACATTTAAAATGTGTAAAATAATACGAACGTAGAATTACATTTAAAATGAGTCATTTAAAAAACGTGAAATATACTCGTATTGTTACTTACAACTACAATAACTTAAACGGTAGAGCTGTAGCAAATCTTCTTTTTCGCAGATGCACACAATACTATGTTTAAAGTAAGATATTCAAACATAACAAAAAGTATTTTATAAAAATAAAACACCGTTTGATAATAATTCCAAAGTGAGCCGGTCATGTCACGTAAACAGAAACAGTGGAAAGAATTATAGTTGATTGTATCACTATGGATTAGTTAGGTGGGTTAGGTTAAATCAAAACTCGTGGAGCTTGTCCCCTTGTCGATCACAATATTTCGATATGGAAACAATTGTTTCTATATTAAATTGGATTTAAGTAGAGAAAAAAGTTTGACTTCTAAGAGATATCTCCTAGTAATTCAATACGAAATGTTTTTTTTGCCTCAAGGTCATGTTATAATTTGAAAAACCTCTTTTTGCACTGCTGCTGTTGGTGGAATTTATATATACCATTTCAGGCTATTTACATAGATGAGAAATATCCACATATTTTATCAGGAGGCTTAGGCGAGCCTTTAATGAAAATAATTTACAAAAATCAAGAAAAAATGAAGGTTATACCAAGACGAGATAAACTCTTGACCAAGATAATAGGGACTTTACAAAATCATTAGGACTTGTTGCTGAGAAGCAAGATGTTTAAGCCTGAAGAGGGCAATAAATTAGTCGATAAATCGTTGCCTGTTCAAGATAGGAAATAAAAGAATCTTGATTCACATACCAACGTCACTTTATTATATAATATTGTTCTTGTGAGTAGACACATAATGAAAAATAATAAACTTGTAAAAACAAGATTAAATTCTCGCAAGACATAACTGGGTTTCAATTACTTTATTTATGTTCGCTTCATAATGAATCTTCCTGTTCTCTTGAAACGTCGAACACACTTGTGAATCTCTCGTTGTTTTCGTCACTTCTTGAACTTATTTTGTCACTTTCAATTAATCCAACTGATATTAGAATAAGTGTTTGACATAAAAAACAATAATAATATAAAATTAAATAAATCTATCTATACATGAAACCACACTGAAAATAAAAAGGGCCAAAATAAAGTCCAAATCCACGAGAGATGACAGGGTAGGGTGAACGAATAGAAACAAAAGTTAGAAAACATTGGGCAAAGAGCATATAGGGGAAAGCCGCCTGTTCACTCATGAAAAGATCATAAATCTAAAACATAAATGTAAAGAACTTATACACTAGAATGTAAAACAACAGCCTCCTAGAATGTGGTGTCAAACCAGTGAATAACTTGAGTCCCACACACAGAGGCTTGGTGCACTATCTTTTGATAACAGTTTGTAAGCTTGGGCAACAATACACGGACATCAATATTTAATCCATCGTTGTAAAAAAGATACAAATAGCTGTGCATATCAGACTGAGATGGTTCTTACGAGAAGGTGGCTACCACGAGGTTTAGTCAGGTTTTGGGGGACCCTCACATAATGAGGAGAAAACTGTACCAAATTATTAGAAGATAATACAACTGCTGTAAATAGAGTGTCTAAAAGTCACTAGAAAGTTTTGAAAGTTTTGATTTTGATGTTCTATGAAAATGTATTTGTTCGTGTATATTTTCCGATTAAAAATGGGCTTTTACTAGGAAAAGATATTAAATTTATTTTTAAGAAAGTTTATATGTATATTTGTATATGTGTGTATGTATTTTTTCAAAGTCGAATATGGATTTTTCTAACTTGGGATATAAAATTCAATGTGAAAACTCTAAACTTTGACAAGAATTTTATTTGTAGTGAAATAATATTTTGAAAGATACAATTTATAATATTAATCCAGAGATATCCTAAATATTTTTCTTAAGTGTTTGCATTTATTGATATACTCATTAAATTAATTACCTGGAATGAAGTGTAATATTTTTAAGATTCTAATATGTCTTTGAATACAATAATTTTGATTAATATTGAATATAGGGAATTGTTTAGTAGAATTTGGTTTTAGTTAGTAAAATTCATTAGTTTCCAATTTAATAATGAAGTTTGCATGGCCACATATGTAATTGGTCACAACTGTAATAAACAAGAAACGATTAAAATAACTTGAGTGACTTGGAAAATGAATTCTCCAGGGACGACGGGGTGGATGTTAAACATAAGATTTGGAATATATGTGTTATCGTGGTTCGAAATGTGGACCTTAAAGTCAATTTTTATATTTCCCAATATATAGTGTTTGTGTGTATGTATGTGTGTGTGTGTGGAGGGGTAGATGTATATATATATTTATTTATATAAATATATATATATATATATATATATATATATATATATATATCACGTTGTCCAATATTTTTCCGTTTGACTGACTATATGAAGTTATTATTTTACTTGTAAATAATTATTTTCCACCTCTAAGTGCAATACTTTTATCTTATGTGATTAGGCACCATTTAGTCACTTGACCATTGTAGAATCACAGAAAATTAATTCAGTGATTCGACAATGGTCAAGTGACCGAAAGGTGCCTCATATCATAAGGTAAGTATTGCACTTAGTGGCGAAAAAAAATATTTACAAGTAAAATAATAACTTCATATATATATATATATATATATATATATATATATATATACATATAATATTTATATAAATATATATATAATATATATTTATATATATAATATATAATATATATATATATATATATATATATATGTATATATATACATGCATATATATATATATATATATATATATATATATATATATATATATGTGTGTGTGTGTGTGTGTGTGTGTGTATAATAACATATTCTTTTCGTTACAAGTTATGGTTATTTTAATCATAAGATTGATAATTTAATCGTTATATTGTTTATAATAATTGAGCTCCAGTTTAGTTACTAATTAATAATTCGATTTATATACCTGTCATTTATTGAAATGTAAATTATGTTAACAGCATTTATCTTCACTCCATTCTTTATAAAGATGACAGTATCAATAGTACTACCAAAAAAGAAAACAAACTTAGTTACAATTGAAGTATATAATTATTACATTGATATACGTATCGAAACAAAAAAAAAAAAAAAAAAAACTATTGTATCATCCTTATAACCTTTATAAATAATTGTACATTGAAATAATATTTAGGTAAACGATGTATGATTTATAATTATTAAAAGTTTTTAACAAGTTCCCAGAATCTAAATTGCTCAAGGTGCTACGCCTTGCCTTTCGAATTGCATTATAGATATAATTATTCAATGCCACTTTTTTATTATTTAAATTTAACTATTGCCTATATTTAATTAAACGAATTTATTATTAAACTAAGTAATTGAAATGTATCCTTTTTGACCGGAAAATTTAGTCTTCTTTTAATTAAAATTTTACTTAAGTGCAGTGACGTTCATCTACTTCAAGTCTTATAATCAGCCTAATCTTTGTTCCTTAGTTTGATGCTTCTTCTTTTCCAGAACTCTACACTGAAGCTAGTATCCGGCACTCTGGATAAGTATATTACTGTGACAATTATTATGCAATTCAAATCTTTTTGTTGGCAAACAGTACCAACATCTTCAGGAATAATCAATCAGGATTATTTAATAGATTATTTTTGTATGTGTATTTCTCTTGTTTGTTTCATTGTTACATAATATATATATATATATATATATATATAAATATATATATATATATATATATATATATATAAATATATATATATATATATATATATATATATATATATATATATATATATATATATATATATATATATATATCGCAATATGTATTCTTGTGTATTATTAAAGAACTAAGTCAAAATACAAATACAAGAATTATAATTGAATTTACAATTCAAATCTTTTCGTTGGCTAACAGTACCAACATCTTCTGGAATAATCATTCAGGATTATTCAATAGATTATATTTGTATTTGTATATCTCTTGTTTGTTTTTTTCATTGTTACATTATATATATGTATATATATATATATATATATATATATATATATATATATATATATATATACATATATATATATATATATATATATATATATATATATATATATATATACATATACATATATATATATATATATATATATATATATATATATATATACATATACATATATATATATATATATATATATATATATATATATCGCAATATGTATTCTTGTGTATTAATAAAGAACTAAGTCAAAATACAAATACAAGAATTATAATTGAATTTACAATTCAAAGCTTTTCGTTGGCTAACAGTACCAACATCATCAAGAATATTATTCAAAATATAATATTCCTGATGATGTTGGTACTGTTAGCCAACGAAAAGCTTTGAATTGTAAATTCAATTATAATTCTTGTATTTGTATTTTGCCTTAGTTCTTTATATATATATATATATATATATATATATATATATATATATTTTAAAACTTCATAGGTTATTCAAATACAAGAATAATAAAGGTTAATCTTGTATTTGAATAACCTATGATGTTTTAAATTATTAAACAAGAAAACGTATTTTATATATATATATATATATATATATATATATATATATATATATATATCGTGATATTTCACGTTGTCTATTATTTTTCCGTTGCACTGACTTTATGAAGTTATTATTATTATTGATTCTAAATAATTTTTTCCATCACTAAGTGCAATAATTTTACCTTTGTGACGAGGTACCTTTCGGTCACTTGATCATTGTCGAATCACTGATTATTTTTTTATATATACATCTATTTACACTGATATATATTTATATACTCATGTTTCTCCATTTTCAATACATTTTTTGTTCAGTTTATATATTTTTGTACGTATGTAAATAGTATTAGTAATTTTTAAAACATTTTAACATTTATTAATTTCTATATGAGCTACTTTAAACATTTGGGTAGATTTGCATTACTAAGATTGTACTAAGTAGAATAAAATTTGAAAGTTTTCAGTTCTTATACATAAATTATATATGTATTTTCATAGTACTCTATTGTATGCATATACATAGATATAATACAATTATCGAATATTGCGGTTCATATTTGCTGCAACAGTTGGTCGAAGTACTAGACTAGTACATTATTATTCATGTGGTATTTAGTTGTTAAACTATCCCGTAACGTCCATTTAAGGTTTTTTGTCCAACCGCATTTTCCCCGATGGTTAATGGTCTTGACAGATAATTTGTCCAGCGAGTTAGTAACCGGTGGCATTTTATAGCCGTTTTTTCTTGAAAGTAAAAATATTAGGTAGATCTGTCTTCCTGGCTCTTTATAAACGTAAGATTGTTTTTGGAAACTGACTGACTGAATTTGAGCTGCAAAAAAACTTTGACTGTCCTTATTCCATTAAGGCTTTGAAGCTTTAAACTAAATAATAAAGTATTTTTCTGACTTCAAATTTTTTTTCAATTTTATATTAAATAACATTTTTAAAGCGTTTTTATTTTGAAGAGGGTTTCTTCTCAAAAGCCTCGTGTTTCTTCTGTCAAGATAGCTTTAAAAAAATAATCTTTAATATAAAAGTCACTATGATACCTGGGTTTCCCTTTAACAATAACATGAATAAATAAGTAAACAAATAGATACCTTTTGGTTCGGGGTATCTCCCGCTATGGAGTATAAACTTTGACGAACGAATTAAGAAGGCAATATTGTATATAATGTTGTTGACAAAACCTCTCATGTCTTAATATGATTAATCAAAATTAAAACCACTTAGAATCGATTTTAAATAAAATAACTTATAACTAGCATATAAGTATACAACTCTCTTAATAAATTTAATACCCTCTGAAACTGTAAAATCAATAATGGATGCTTTTTATAGTTGCCGCCAACAAAGAACACTAAAGCAAAATCGTTGAAGCTACATTTGGCTTATTAGTTGAGAAATTTACACATTTAAATTTTGCATATTGTCATGTCGCTCTTCTAATCATTCTGTGTTTCTGCTTCTAAAATCATTTCAAATAATTGCATACAAGAAAATTATTTTAAAGTATATTTATATCTTCACAGCATTTATGTTGTATATTCATATTTCAACCATTACCCGAAAGAAATGCCAGGAATATCGCAATTCGCAAAATTGATTATATTTCATTCATAGAAATATTTATGAAGAAAATAATTACAAAATATCGATAAGAGTTTCTAAACTTTTAGTTATCAATAAATAGGTTAAGTAAATGTTTTACATATATTTACACATTTAACGTAAATGTGTTTGAAATTTAAATTCTTATAGGCTATTTCTGTAGAAAAACCAGTTTCTAGATTAAACCGAGTGAACTGATTTGGTTTTGTGGGGAATACTCAAAATTTAGCTACTGAAAGCCTCTTATCAGTTTGTCAGTTTTATATCACTCGGTACAGTATGATTTTATTGTTAAAAGGTAAGAAATTCTACAAGAATAGATTAGTAACCGTTTATGGCCCTATTGTAGTCAAGGTTCTCCGTTACTTTCCGTCCGTTGAAGTATTTTGGCTATATACTCAATAATTGCTACTGCTTTATTGTTTTACTTTTGTTACTTTTTTGGCTATTTATTCACCTATTGATACTACTTTATTATTTTATATTTGTAGCTGTATCTTGGTCGTTTATTTATCTATTGATACTATGATAATTCTTCATTAATTAACGTTTGTACTTGTATCTTGTATATTAATTCATTTATTCTTACTGCTAAAACTTTTTACGATTGATGCAGTATCTTGTCTATTTTTTCATTTAGTATGTTTTTTTATGGTTTCACGTTTGGTGTTCTACCTTTTATTAATTTATTGCATGTGTTTTATTGTTTTACGTTCGGTGTTGTGTCTTAGCCATTTAATGACTTATTGTTACTGCTTTATAGTGTTACGTTTGTAGTTTTATCTTGTCTATTTAATAATTTAATGCTACCGTTTATTTATTTATGTTTGATTTTGTACTGTAGACAGTTATTGACTTATTCTTATTCCATTATTGTTTTACATTAGTAGTTGTATCTATTTCATTTCTTCATTTGAAGCTACGGTTTTAATGTTTTATGTTTGCTACTGCATCTTGTCCTCTTGATAAGTTATTGATACCACTTTATTGTTTTACGTTTGTAGTTGTATTATTGTCATATTTAAAACTATTTTTACTGCTTTATTAGTTTACGCTTTTCGTTGTACATTGGCAAACTAGAGCCTTCTTACTGCGTTATTTGTTTTACGTTGTTTCTCAGTATCCTATATATTTATTCATTTAATGGTGCTGATTTATTGTTTTAATTTATTTATTTTATCTTGAGCAGTGATTATTTTATTGCTATTGGTTTACGTTTGAGGTCGTATCATGTCCATTTAATAATTTTAACAACTGTTTTGTTGTTTTTCGTTTGAAGTTTTTTTGGCATTTATTTACTTTTGCTAAAATTGCATCATTTTAGGATATTAGTTGTATATTTACATGTATACGTTATTGACTAATTCTTTAGTATTTTATGTTTGTTGTTTTATGTTGTATGTATGTTCGTCTTTATAGTTTTTTACGTTTCTTACTAAATCCTGGTCATTATTAGTTAATTGTCACTTCGTAATTGTTTTATGTTTGTAGCTGTATTTGGATATTTATTCACTTATTGTTACTCATTTTTGTTTGTTTACTTTTGTAAAGGATCGATATAGAAAAGCAAATCAAAAAGTGAAAATGTTCATTATAGTTAGTAATGCTAATATTATTTTATTAAAATATGTTGTTCTTATTAGTTTAGTACCCACCTAGAATGAGCAGAGTCAGGTCAGAGACAGACAGGCTGAATAAGTAGTAGTTGGTAGCAGTGTGCATAGCGTTGTTTGTAGCTATCACGATACAAACGCACAAGTTCCCAATAACACCCGTCACAAAAATCGTAACGTAAACTAACGTTATGGGTATCACAATTCGTAAATCCAAGTGTTTAGGTCCACGATTCATAAGTAGATAATCCTCCATTGTTGTGTTATCTGTTGAATTTGACCCCCACACTTGGTCCAAATCCATTATGGACGAAATATTATTCATTTCAGATGGAAAAGGACCTGAATTTGTAAATAAAATAATGAAATAAAACTCTAGACGTATATATATATATATATATATATATATATATATATATATATATATAGTGTTCGTGTATGTGTGTATCGAATAACAAAACAATAACATTATAGTTATAGCGTAACTATAACAAAAAGATATGATGGGCTCGAAGTGAACTATATATATATATATATATATATATATATATATATATATATATATATATATATATATATATATATATATATATATATATATATCGCAATATGTATTCTTGTGTATTAATAAAGAACTTAGTCAAAACACAAAATACAAGAATTATAACTGAATTTACAATTCAAAGCTTTTCGTTGGCTAACAGTACCAACATCATCAGGAATATTAAACAATTAAAATTAACATATGTGCAAATTAGATCAAATAAATAGCTATGCCAAATCAATTAAAATGTTGTTAATTTTTTTTTTTAAATTTTGCTGCCCTAACATTACAAACACTGAATATATTATCAAATTTAGATTTTACTTGTATTTGTTCATTTATCAACTCATTATTAGTATTATAATTATGTATTTCTAATGCTTCATAAATATTCATTCTCAGGCCTTTGTTAATTTCTTTTACAAGTATCATATTATCTATATTAGGAAATATGTGATTATTATTAATAAAATGACTAGCAAAATTTTATTTATAAATTTCTGGTTTTTTATATGCATTAAAATGCTCTTTATATCTATCTTTAAGTTTTTTCTTAGTTTTTCCTATATAAACTTCATTACAATAATCGCATTCTAATTTAGATTCACCGTTTTTTTCATGCATATTAATAATATTATTATTATTCATTATATTTATTAATTTATTATTAGTATTATATGCGAATTTTATGTTGCTACCTTTAAACAATTTTGTGATATTTTTTACTTCACATATATAATAATAAAAAGTATTCTAAAGCCAATTCCTACTTAGGTCAAGAAAGACAAATTTAATTTTGGCTACTTTGCATTAAATAATTACAATTATTCTAAATAAAGTAACCCAACTCATGCGTTAATACAGCTGTTTTAACACATAACCTATAATATAAAATCAGCTGTTTTATGAAATCATATGTTATGACTTATTTTAACGAAATGGGAGGATTGACTATATTGCAATCCTTTGTGGATTTGATCCTTTGTGAATCGTTTTACTTCCATATAAAACTAAAACTAATTGATTATTTAATTTAATTAATTAATATTTGAAAAAAACTATATTAAAATCAAGTGTCATTCAATACAATTCCAAAAAAAAGTTTGAACTTGAGCAGATAAATAAAAAGTATTTTATTAACGACCAAAAATTTGAACAAGAATTAATAAGGAGAGTGTGATCTAACATAAATAAATGAATAATTTTGTAGGGTCACAGAATCGCTTCTTAAAACAAAATGTTTCAGCTCTTCAATAGAAACGTAAAATAATGGATAGGCGTTTTATGCAACAGGTGAGATATATTACCCAGTAAAGCCTTTAATACTTCAATGTCTCAATTTTGAATATGTAGAATTAGATTTACTTAAAGTAACAAGCGCCGTTACTCTAAAATATGTTTGGAGTATCTAATGTAAAAACGTCAAAGATAGAAAGCAATTAACCGTAGCTTAATAAGTAGCTATTACAACACATATGTTTCCTCGCGATGGGGTTATTATGTGTTAATTATATTTTAATTGGTTTCAAAGTTAGTAATAGAAAGATATTTCAATCAAAGCTTAAAGTTTAGGATAAAGATTTCTATACGAACATTGTTTCGTTTTAAAACTAATTAATTACTGTACTATTGATTCCAGTTCTCCTTATGAACAATAGGTTAATTCCTGACATTGTTTTTGGAAAAGTTTTGATATTTGTATTGTTTTTGACTGGTAAAAAGTAATTTATCTTCTAAGTATTTGTAAAGGTTTAACGTAACACTAAGTGAATTCTAATTTCTAAAATATGTAGATAAATTTTTTAACTTGTTAACTCAGTGTATGGTTTATTGGATATTTTATCCATGAATTTTATACCAGTTTAGGCTAAAATTTTGAATATAAAATTTTTTTGTATATTTTCTAACCTAGTCCCTTCCAAGTATATATTTAAATTATAAAATATGAATTTTTACAAATTCATTGCAAGAGAGGATTTTATATCCATTAAACTCAATAGGGTAAATATCCCTAAAATTTAAAATATGAAATGAATTATTGAAGAATTAATAATATTGCCATTTGTTTACCTAAATTGCATTTATAAGATTTAAAATGATTAAAACAATAATTTTGTGAATAAAATAAAAATTTTCACTCTCTTTAGCAAAAGAAATAGAAAGACTATTGAATTTGTATAATTACATTATTTTAATTTAACCAAACTTCTGAAATAATTTCAGTTATTTAGTAACAATTATTTCACTTGATTATGGCCAATTTTAGAGTATACAAGTTTGAAAATCTAATATTTAGAAAACAATGCCCTATGTTTTGATTCCAAATTAGAATAATCAAAGTGTTTTGTTAATATATATTAAAAATTACACCAATTTACGTATTTTATTATGTGAAAAAATTATAAAATTTACTGACACTACAACACAGAGTAAAACCAATTACTGTATCACAAAATACAAAAAAAAAAAATCAAGTCAAATTTACTATACTTGAAATGTATTTTTTGCACAAGCTAGGGTAACTACCAAAAAATACTGATGTTTCTTAAATATTTGAATTTATGTATTGTTTATTAGTTAATTTGATAAAAAAATATGAAACGAAAAATATTCCCGTTTGGAATGGAAACGTAAAGAAATGTCTTTGAATAAATTAGAGGTCTCTTGAAAATGAATGTCTCTTATTAATGGAATAAACCAAATTAGTCAATAATGACAGATGTAAACATTTAAAAAGAACGATTTTATTTAGTAATCACAATTAATTCTACCATTAAGATAATATTTTTGTATATTTTAAAACTATATTTTTTAAAAGTAATCTGTTAATGTAAACAAAATTTGATGTATTAAAAATATTTTATCTTATATATTTTGCCTGGAAAGAGAACTAAATTAATACAATTTATTTATACGGTTGGTTACTATGTGTTTACATCTTTAATTGTTTCTATATCATAACCTTTCTTAAACAAAAAAGTAGACCATGTAAATACACATTAAATTATTACATTGTGTATTACATCTAAATACTTAAGTCTTAGGATCTAATTATTAATCAAAAATTTAAAAGCAATAAATTCAAGTGGTTTGATAAGCAGCATTCGTTATTCTAGTGCATTGTTTGCCACACACTTTACATTGGCGAGATAAACTTCCTCTTTCACCTTATCACGTCTTTGCGCTTAGTTTGGTAATCCACTATGATAAACAAATTGTTTTATTTAAGATCAGCTGTTCAAAATGTTAAGTTGAACATTATTAATAGTTTTGAAATGTTAGCTTTTCACATATGGTATGATTTATTATTATTCCAAGTGGAGTGAAAAATAAATTTATTGATATTCACATATTTTGTTAGATTCATCGCAAACACACCCATTAGTAGAGAAACATAATAAATTTTACGATTATTTTATATCATGCCACTACTCGACATTTTATTGAATTTATTGGAAATAATTCCTAAAGCAGTATCAAGAGCATATAAACGGATATTAGTCTATCATGTCACATCTCACAATGCCCAGAAATATAAAAATCACTATATATTCTAAATGTCTAAACAATATAAAACAATTGGGCAAATGAAGCAGTATATAGGTCAAGATTTATCGTTTGATAAAACAATAATTACAAATTCTATTTTTATCCTAACCTTGTAAACATTTAGGTTTTCTGTAAAACACTAATTAATAATAAGTCTGACTTTATTTTATAAATTTTAGACTTAAGTCAGTCTAGTCAAAAAATTATATTCTAGGTTATAATTTTTTAATAAGACTCTTTGAGGATGACGACATAGTCTTCGAAATGTACGTATGGGTTTTTATCTTAGGTAACTTGTAATGTTAGTTATTTTTTGGTATTGGAGTTTTTAGAATATTTTTAATGAAATATATTGCATCACTGTTCTCTCAATATTGTATATTATTTTGTTTATATCGTTACTAAATTATTATTATGTATTTAAATACAATGATAATAAATTATTATAATAGTTTCATTATTTTTGAATTATATTTAGTTTAATTATTATCCTGTTTATAACGGAAATTAAATTTGTAATATTTCCTAAAGTACATATTACAGTAAACATACATTTTGTATAGTTATCTCAGTAAATAAGTAATTAAATAACTTGTATGTGCCTCTTAACCTAGTAAAATTTAGATTTACTTCGTAATTAAATGTATATTTTGATATTAGAACTGAGAGTAATATATTTAGGCAAGATAAAACTAAATTATTGTACTATGATACTGATAAATAGAATAAGAAACAAAATTGTTTCAATATTTCCAAGTGATTTAAATATTTACGAGCCAATTTCGAAACGTTTTCACACAGTTACTAATACTTTCAATGCTCACTCTTTAATTATATCCCAGGAAGTATTTACAGAACAATAAACAACACATTTCATTTCGATAAACAAATGAAACACTATAACTTGGTTTCGAGCCCATGTTGTCCGACACGGAGACACGTTCCCGACAGTATGAGAGCCGCTGCCGTACTGCCTCAAGTGATCCACGCATTCACAGTCTGCGCCTGCTCTTACCGTATACATGCTTATTGAGTTTTATCGCGATTTAGGTATTTAAATGGTCCCGTGTTATGTATGTGTTTGTGAGATAAGGACTAATCTTACAAGTTTCTATTATTGTTCTCGGTTGGATTTCCAGGGTTTCCGCCTTCGTATTATTAGAATTGCGTTGCTACTCGGGGTAGAAAGTCCCTAAGAGTAAACTTGTGGGTAGCTTATAGTCTCTCCTACAATGTTTGTTTCTTTTATTCAGGTTATTTTAATATATTCATGTATCAGGGTAAATATATTAAAGCTTTGATAAGGAACAGGGTAGCTAATGATCCTAGTTTTATTTAGGACACTTCGAAACGAAAGCCTTGGCATTAGTATAGGAATATCTATATTAATGAAGCAGTAGCATACTACTAAGCCTTAAATATATTTTTCCGTATAATTTTTTATAAGTGTAAACAATAATAATTTATGCAATTTTAGATTCCTTACGATTTTCCAATATAAAGTATTTTTGAAAGAGCTATTTCTTTCATAATATTCAAAAGCAACGAACATCATCCAATTAGGTCCTATTTACCTGAAAGTTACTAAATTTTCTTTATATTATTTAAAAGTGTAATTAAAATAGTAAATTTGTTAAATCTATTTATATTTCCAATCCCCACTAAAATCACACTGCCTCCCTTTATGTCTACAGTTTCCGTTTGTGGAACCTTAGCAAATACATACTTTCGTAGGTACCTATTGGGTGGTTAGAAGTTTACAATCGTTTAACAACTATGTTATTCTACAAGTCGAACGGTAGGTAAGATTTAAAACGACATTAAGAATATCTTATTATAGTATTCATGTGATTTCAATACATTGTTTGCGTTCAACTTGGATTTTGACAATATAAGATTTATGTTTATCTATTTGAGGATATATTTTACACCATACACACACACACACCCACACACACATACACACATATATATATCATATATATATATATATATATATATATATATATATATATATATATATATATATATATATATATATGTAAAGGAATATATGCCATCATTTCGAAATTCCAAAACCTTGTAAACAAACAATTAAGGAGTAGTGGATGGGTAGAGTATGCCTAGATACAGTATTATAAACCTTATTTAATTCACTGGAATCCTAAAACCAAATTTTAATCTTTGCAGACTGTTACATTCATTTTCAATAGAAATAATTCCATTTGCATAAGAAATAACCCATGAAAATTGTTTGGTTAAACTCCATACATTCATAAAATATAGTACATGATAACAGTTTTTGACGTTATATCTTGAATATTCATTTGATAGAGAAAATACAACTTTTTATAAAAATTAAATTCTAAATTGTGAACTTTTTCCAAAGATTTAGGTTTATCCCAACTATATATATATATATATATATATATATATATATATATATATATATATATATATGTTTTAAAACAACATAGGTTATCCAAATACAAGAATATTTATTAATTTACATTCAAAGCTTTTCGTTGGTAAACAGTACCAACATCATCAGGAATGAAAATTACAAAAATGTCATATTATATATATATATATATATATATATATTATATATATATATATATATATATATTATATATATATATATATATATATACATATATATATATATATATATATATATATATATATATATATATATATATATATATATATTGACGAATGGCCGATGTTTTACTGACGGTCTAAATGATCGACCTGAAGAGGGAAACAATTTAAGTTTTCTATTTAAAAAATACTTTTTTGTGTAAAATGTTTTTAAAAAATGCAATCAGTTTCAATAGCAGCAGCAGACGAACTGAGATAGAAAACGACAAATAATCTTGTTTGGTTTCGTAAATCAGCTTAGTGATTGTTTGCCGGAAAGGATAGCATTAGGATTGATTTCCTCAAAAATATTTACGAGTTTATTAAACCGGAGTCAGGGAAACGACCACTAGTTAAAACTTCGAACGTCGAGTTTTACAAACTTATTATTGTTTTTTTTTTTATGAAATAAAAACAATTTACTATCGTGTTATAAATGATTCTCTTCCAATGTCATTTATTTTAAAGCTATTTCATGGTAGCATACATAGTAAGAAGGTAAAATAACAAACTCTCAAATCATCATTTGTGTATAGATATATTTATGAATAAATATTATTTAGATTTCTCTAATAATGAGCGTAACAATTTAATTTGTATTCTTATTTCTTGGAATTGCCTTCTTGAATAGAAGTGTCAGATTCACCTAGCCATAGCCTTACAGGGCAAAGTGAACGACTCACAGAGGATAATGGGTAAGGTCCCACTGATTCAAACAGCTATTTTCTATCAGCAGGTAAACGAGATAAACACTAATGAACTGTAACATTGAATGTGAGGGAAGTACATATACACAAAGGCATGTGTCTTTACAACAATGATACTGGTCACAAAAAAATAGAAATCTGTAACTTGAGTCTGTCTGACATGGCGCCTTGGCTCTAGGGTTAAGAACCCAACAATAAAAGATTTTATAAGCAATACTTTAAACATACAGAATAGTAGAAATAATAGTGAATGTTTAAAAACATAATTAATATATTTTGAATGTTTAAGAAAATAATAATGTAATAAAACAAATAATTTATATAAAATAATAAAAAGAGAATTTAAGTAAAAAAGAGTAAAGATTTTTTAATTTTACTATTTATGAAAAATAGTAATAGAGCAATATTTCCATAAAACTAAATATTATTCAACTCGTATGAGTTTAAAGAAATAGTTTTGTGAAACAAGACAACATAGGCTTATAGAACGCAGTGCCAATCTTAGTTCCTTTTGGCAAGAAATAACACTAAAAACATGACAAATCGATAAGAACTTACGACCATAAACTTTACAAAATCCTGAATATTACATTATACTTAAATATTGTCCGTATATTTTAATAAATTATAAAATTCGTATAGCACAAAAAACTTTCCTTTTTTTATTATTGTAATTGAATATTTTAAAACATTTTACAATTCATATGATTTACAAATTGTTTTGAATAGACCTTAATAAACAATAAAACACAGCCACTAGCTTTAATAATGAATATAGTTTGTTATTGTCAGTTCTTTATAAGAACAGATTGGGAGTTTATTTCAAATTAGATAACGGTTCTAATCGTTTCCGTGGAGCTATTGAAAAATATATTAATATTTTTAGTAAGACAAAAGTTTTAAACGCTCGTTTGAAAATGCAAACATATAAAATATGTAGATATTAAGATAGAGCCTCCAAAAATGTCCAAATTAGGAGGGAAATGGCTATAGCAGTTAAACTACAGGAGTCTTTGGTTTTTGAAAATATAACGGAAACATCTAAAACGTGAAACGCAATTTCTGTAGTTTTTATCTACTCTGAAAAATTGGTTAGAACTTGATTGTTTTTCACTTGATTTAAGTTCAACCTTCTACATAATTTAAATTTCCAAAATAGAAGAAAACATAGATGTTTGCCAAAAACATATTGAGTCACATATGTTGAGAAATATTTTAGCACAATGTTGTGTATTGTAGGGATTGTACTGGCCTAAGGAGCACTTGACTATGTTTTTATTTAAACACTGGAAAAATATTTTTGAGCAATAAATCTGAAACCAAAAAGTTACATGTCCTGTTTAGTTTCGCAAAGTTATTAGCTGTGTAACACGTGAAAACTATCACATTTATTTCTACTAGGCTATTTGGCATATTACAAAAAAATAATAAATACTCAATCATTTCGGATATACTTTCGACTGGTTAAAGGGTTGAAGGGGAGTGAGCGTATCCTCTACGGATGAGGCATTGCACAAGGTACTTGATACTGCAGCCTTCAGCATTTGTACATCGTAACCTTCATCTATCAATCGCTTAGCTCTTCATACTGATCTAGTATGAAGCCAATCGTTGATAAGCCATGAACCTTAGAGTATTTAGAAGGACAACGGACACAGAGAGTAGTTACAGTGGCATGTGAAGCATCGCTATTTTTAGTGGTCAGTCAATATCTGAAAACAATTATTCACTATTTCCGGTTGATAATTTTAAAGTTTTATTACTTTGATAATTTAAAACCTAATAATAATTTATTACTTAAGTATTATTAAAACTCTTCTCTATAAAATGTTTTTAATCACTCTACAGTAAAGTAAAATAGCTTCAGAAAGCTTTTCAAATGTAGTGATTTGAAATACAGTAGAGTCTCGAAAATCCGAGTCCCGATATTTCTAGCTTCCGTATAATTCGAGCCTATTTCTATCTGAGCCCATTTTATTTATTTGAAAGAAAATGATTATTCCAAGAAATATTGATAACAATACGGTATGCAAAAGGAAATGATTTGAGCTTCCAAGAAATATTTATATCAATATGGTATGCAAAGGAAATGAGTTGGGCTTCCAAGAAATGCTTGTGTCAATAAGGTATGGAAAGGAAATGAGTTTGGCTTCCAAGAAATATTTATATCAATATGGCATGCCAAGGAAATGAGTCGGGCTTTCAGGAAAAGTTCTCCTATTTTTTCTAATGCATAGGAACGTACTTCCGTGTAATTCGAGTTTTCGATAATACGAGCTTATCTTGGTCCCACCTATTTCAAATTATCGAGACTCTACTTTATATAGAAGCGTCAACTCGGAAGTTGTCTAATAAGACAGAGTAAGGATTTATGTCTCAAGTATCTCTTACCGAAATTCTAGGTATTCATCAGTTCAAGTTATGATATTAGTTGTAAGTATTAAGTCGTTTTGGCATAGAAACTTTGATTATGTGTGTATATAATATATTAATTATAGCTTTATATAACCTGTGTAATGAATTTTTATATAATCAATCAAATTGAAATAAACTATATAAATCAAACTATATTTTAAATATGGTAGTATCAAAACGAAAAAAGGTATTCAGGGATTATATAAGTAAAAGAAATATTTATTAATTAATTTCAAATAGACGTTTAAAGGTAAATTCCAATTTCTAATAAGAAAGATAATCTATATCATTTTGCTTAAATTTTATTAAGGGTTCCTTTTTATTAAAACGCTCTCTTCCAAATTCATGATATATCTCTCTCCTTACTTTTTCAATTTGCCATGGTTCTGTGTACTAGATATGCACGTAAAGTCCGTTAATCTGTTTATGTATACCTTTCATTTTGTTTGTGGATCTCTTCTTTGTCGTTATAATGAGCACGATTTTCGTTACTAAACTTCCTGAAAATAAACACTCCTGGTTTGTTTTGCTAAATGATGGTTTTCCTTATTTTAGTTTTATTAGGTCCACTAATTACGTTTACTTTCCTAATTAATTTTTTATATTTTCGTTAATTTTTATATTCAGTATTCTTAGTTTCAAAACTTTCTAGTTGTTCGTTATGTTTTTCTGATGTACTATGTGTTGTAGCAGTGATACCGTGATATAAACTATTGGTAATCAATATCCTGTTAATTTCTTTTTATCTTATTGTATATATATATATATATATATATACATCTGTATTTATTTATTTATCCAATATATTTGGTTTTACAAGTCTATAATCCCATCCACAATCTGCACTTCTATATTCTACACACCCGATTAGTTTAAAAACAACTTCTGATTTCGATTAACATTTTCATATTACAAAATATACTAGAATTAAATTATATATTCATAGATCTATCATTTAGTATGTGCTCCCTTTGGGAATTCGACTACATTAGTTCCAGTTGGTTACTTTCCATTTCTCTCATTATAGTGTATCTATCTTATATCTACGACTATCTTATATCTATGTCGCATGATATGTCGTTAGATTATAGCGACAATATAACAGTATATAGTTTAGATAAAAGATATCAATACCACGTTAAAAAATTGTCTAGTAACTGAATCGTTCCCCCATAGCGTTAGGCTAACAGCTTCTTTCTTACCCTTAAAACGTTTTTAGTATACAAATTTTGTGTAACTGTTCTAAATGAAATTACAGCCTAATTTCCTAGCAAGATTGTAAAAACACTCGTTTATCACGGACTAAAACCATAATCTCTGCAGTTGTAGCACAGTGTCGATAGCTTGATATATAACGAACAATAATTCTTTGTTGTTGTAGCCGGCTATTAACGTATTTCTGTTCGCCAGTATAAAACTTTTACCGTTACAAATAAAGCAAATAAAAACCAAGACAAATTGACCGAGTTTAAAACCTATAGCGGAAAAATATAAATTAGATTTTTGAGAAAATTAAAACAGTGAACCAACCTCACATTAAGTAGCTCAGTGTTACTATATAAATTTGTTATAACGTTACTCGAGATGACAATAAGAAAGTTTAGTTAAAGTAATTTATAACATTTCATTACACATAATTTTTAATTATTCAAAGGCCAGTCATTGAAAGTTAACTCGCATAAATACCAAGTAAGATTCTTGTTTAAACAACACTTATACTTAAGGATAAAAGTGAAATTTATATATATATATATATATATATATATATATATATATATATATATATATATATATGTATATATACATATATATATATATATATATATATATATACATATACATATATATATATATATATATATATATATATATATATATATATATATATATATATATATATATATATGTGTGTGTGTGTGTGTGTGTGTGTGTGTGTGTGTGTGTGTGTGTGTGTGTGTGTACTACAGTGATCACGTTCAATGAGTTCCATGAGTTCAAATGTTTTATATTTCTGTTTTCAGAGTATTTGATAGATAACAAAAATAAAATGAAAAAAAGTTCACTAACCTTTTAAAATTAAAATTACTTTTTGATTGCAAATTAATAAATCGAGATTTGCACTATATATATATATATATATATATATATATATGTGTGTGTGTGTGTGTGTGTGTGTGTGTGTGTGTGTGTGTGTGTGTGTGTGTGTGTGTGTGTGTGTGTACTACAGTGATCACGTTCAATGAGTTCCATGAGTTCAAATGTTTTATATTTCTGTTTTCAGAGTATTTGATAGATAACAAAAATAAAATGAAAAAAAGTTCACTAACCTTTTAAAATTAAAATTACTTTTTGATTGCAAATTAATAAATCGAGATTTGCACTATATATATATATATATATATATATATATATATATGTGTGTGTGTGTGTGTGTGTGTGTGTGTGTGTGTGTGTGTGATGTTTTAACATCAGGATTTTAACAATCAGCATAAAACTAAATTCAAGAAATATTTAATTCGAAACTTTTGTGTCGACGTTTTGGTCATACATGAACAATCAATGTCAAAACTAAAATAGGAAATATTATTATTTACTTATAATAGCTATGGTTATATTAATGTAAAAGCCCAAATTAAATTACTACGTTCAGTAGTTATCAGAGATCTACTAGAGTGAAATATTTATTGTAGCTACTGCAGTGTTATATTGTTGAATAGAATCTTAATGCTGCAAATTCCTACTAATAATGGTTTATATTTGATGGTTGTTTCTTGTTTTCCTAATTGTTTGAAATATTTTAATTTTTAAAGGGTACTACTTAACATACTTACGCCATCTCTATATAAAGTTTTATATGACTTAATGATGCCCGCAGAATAGCTTTAAATATTGTAAAACTTTTTATTATGAATTATACATTTTTGTATAATTTACTTTTGTAATAATATTATTGGCGACGGTTTTCACAAAATGAGATCAATAAATCCGTCATAGGTTAACCAAAAAAGGGATTTATTTTTTACCTGCACCGTATAAACCATACAAGTTGCATCTCTTACAATAGAACTGTAGGTTTATTGTAACGTTCGCATTACACCTTTATGTGGTATGGCCCTTTATATTTGTATATGTGGCAAAAAATACATTGGTACGTTCGAAATTCTATTATAGGTCCGTTTATTTTTACCTGATTTATTATTATTAACAAATTAAATAAGTTTATGAAAATATAAAATTCTAAAAACGTTTTTTTACTTTTACCTTTTTATTTCTTTATATTATGTTAATTATGTTGCATTATAAAGCAATATAAGTTGGGAACTACAGCTGATACGGTTTCTCACCGAGCAAACTTGAGGTGTAGTGACACTGTGACAGAACAGATGGAAACTGTGTAAAATATCCTTATCTTAGATTTCAAGCCGTTTTAGATCAACATAAGTGTATTCAGTATATTAGTAAGAGGGGTGCCAAAATTAAATTTTCTGCCTTTTCCGTACTTGTGCAATATATCCCTTGTTTTTTAAAAGTAAAAATCATAAAAATTAAAAATAACAAAATTAATTAATTTTTATCAAGAAAAATTAGTTAAATGTAACAAAAAACAAAATAGATATAGAATTTATTGTAGTATATGTTATGAGATATAAGTAAAATTTATTTCACAGAGCGCAATTGATACCGGCCTTTCGAAAGATGATCAAACGCTATTTTATTCAAAATGTAGTTCAGAACGTTTCCATGTATACGTATATAATAAGTGAATATGCACATTTTACAACAAAAGTTTTTTTTTTACTTTCTCAGTTTGAAGCTCTACATTTATTTTTAGAACTTATTGTTGGTTGCATTTAGTAGAATTTAAGAAAATTATTTTTCCACTTCAGTGTTTGGAATTCTACACATTTATATATACACTGACTAGACGTGATTAACATGTATGTATTGTTTTCGTAGAACTATCCTTTGCATATCCAATTTGTTTAACTGTAGGTTTTATATTTAGTTTTATTAAATAGAGCTACGCATAGTTCCTTGAAAAACATATCTGTATAAAAGATTGTGTAGTGAATTGTTAATAAAATATTTGGTTTTAAAAAATACGTAATACTAGTATATACATGAGGTAGTGCTACGATGTACATTATTTATTTATTCACGTTTATTAATAATAATAATATAGTAAAAACTATAAAGCACTAATTAATTTAAAAAGCAGAAAGGAATGTTTTTTTTCATAAAATACCTTAACTATAACGGTCAGGACTATTGGGTTTTACGTGGTCTTTCGATTTGGTATTATTGGCACTACCATCCCCTCGGTTATTGGGATAATGTCCTTTAGTAAAGGCACTTAAACCTCACTGCACCTGGGGTGAAGATAATTCTAAGGAGCATCTGCCATTGATTTAAAGCGTCTTAATTTGTTGTCCTTCTGGATCGTTAATAATTGTCTGTACTTTGGAACAATATATCTTGCTAACTCTAGGAATGTTAGGCAACCTAATCTCTCTCTCTCTCTTTCTCTCCTAATTTATGCATATGTGTGTATGTGTGCTGACGTGTTTGCGCGTATACAAACATTCAATATTATGTATAAACTGTGTTGTGTGTTGAGTGTGTGTGTGCGTATGTGTGTGTGTGCGTATGTGTGTGGTAGATTGTGTGTATGTGTGTGTGTGTGTGTGTGTGTGTGTGTGTGTGTGTGTGTGTGTGTGTGTGTGTGTGCGCGGGAGCTTGTGTGTGTGTGTGTGTGTGTGTGTATTATAATGTTACATCTTCAAATCTTTTTGGCCCAGAAGATGTAGTAAATATACGTTAATTTTGTTTAATTTTGTATCCAATTGCGAAGCCTTAATAGAATACTGTGTATCCCATGGCACTTACAATGCCAAATTTGCCAAACGATTTTGAAGATCGAAGAAGAATAAGTAAAATCCTATGATGAGATAAAAGTTGAGTTGCCCATCCAGAAATCTGAAAATTACAAGAATGACCAACATCATGGCTAAGATTCATGTTGTGATTACTCCTACGAGTTAGAGGAAAAGTCTGTGTTTGCGATTGTGTTCGTGTTTGTTTGTGCGTTTTAGCGATGGAAAAATTTCACAAAATAAATACATAGTGTTATTTAATATTATTTTTTTTAGTTTTAATGAATCACGAAGCAAAACATTTTTATAAAGCTACATATACAAGGCAACTTTTTAAAAACTTTATTTTAATAAAAATAAATGTTTATATTACTTTAATGCTTACGCAAAATAAAATTAGATTTTAAATCATTTTTACTTCACATATTCTACTCAGAAGCCTTAATTATGTGCCTATATGCTACACATAATGCTTTAGAATGTGGTAATGCGCATAATGTATCAATGCTTTAGAAATAATGCGCATAAATGAATGGAGTATTATATTTTAATCTTATAGAGCCAAAAATAAATAGAGCGATGCATGAAACTGTTATTTTAAAAATTATAATACATTTGAATATAATTTTGAATAACACATATGCTAGAGAACACACCTTTTAAAAATAAACAATTTTAGGAATTTATGTGTTACTTTCACAGTTCACCATTTAAAAAAGTTAAGATATTTATTATTTGTAATATGTTTTTATTTGTGGAATAGTAAAGAAGAAATCATGTGTAGAATGTGTGAAATTGTAATAAAATAGGATATAAACTCTTCTAAAAATGTCAAACCTATGTCAAGAAGTTTGACATCGACATTGTTGCAAACGCAGTGATGAAGCTTGGTCTAAAACACATGTTGCTCTAACGGGGATGCTTTTGTTGGCAAGTTCTCCCATTTATAACGTCATTACTTCTGTTTGTCCAACAGTCAGTACGCTGCACTGCAAAATATTTCGCGTAATCGCACTTGTCCGTAATCAGCGAAGAATGTTTACATAGAGGGTAAATGCAGTCAAAGCGTTTCCTCTGCAAGCTTTATTGTAATTATTTACAATCTTCTTTAACAAGAATTTATTAAATGCAGTGGAAAAACAATCTCACAAGCCATTACCTAGTTGTTGAGGTTAAAATATTATATCCAAGGAAATGATTAGCTGCAGCGCAAAGTAATTCATTATTCACGTGCTAATCTTGAAGTTGATTTATAATTCACTATTTTTATAATTAAATGTTAAATTTTAATCCTAACGAACTGAGAAATCTAGTTTTGAAATAGTTCAGTGCGTCAAAGCTTTTAGGAGTAGAATCAATATTTTAAAAATACCATAATATAATTAATAGCAGGCAATAATTAACTCCAGTATGTTTTCTATCAATATTAGATCAATTATATTTGAGGAAGTTTATAGTAATAAAATGAATAAAAGATTACATTTTAAAAATTTAGTGTAGTAATTTTTGTTTTCCTTTCGTAAAATTAATTATTATATTTGAAAATAATATTTTATTACTTTGTGTTTAAATTAAATTTAAAAATATTCGTTCCATTAACATTTATTGATGTCGTTTACTTGTGATTACATCAATAGCTGCTAAATACACTATGTTTTAAATACTCTTTAAATTTTAAATTATGAAAATTAAGCAAATAAAGCGTCAAATGCAAAACAATCAATCTTGTGAACAAGAGTCCTCTTAAGAGATACCAATCCACAGACGTCGGACTTAGTCGCTTTATAATATCAATAATTAATTTAAAGAATTTATTTTTAAACAGTTTATTTATTTCCATTAATACTTGAATGACCAAGTGAATGTTTGTTTACGCCTTTCCTGATCCCTTTTCCCTCACATACATTTTCCTA
This sequence comes from Prosapia bicincta, assembly GCA_036971475.1. Classification (NCBI taxonomy): domain Eukaryota; kingdom Metazoa; phylum Arthropoda; class Insecta; order Hemiptera; family Cercopidae; genus Prosapia; species Prosapia bicincta. Next base: position 204,724,492 of record JBAIZL010000004.1, read on the forward strand.
TCCACAGTTATAAATAATCGACAAAGTGCTACGTTAGAAACAGTCAAATTGCTGAGGAAAAACAATGATTTATTGTGTTAAATTATTTGAGCTGAAACAAAATATAGTTTACACATTTGTTAATGAGCCGTCCAAGTGATAAAGGGTTCAAAAATTATATAATGCTAAGAAAAATAAGCAAATTCTTATAAATATGGAAAAGAATTGAATATGAGCCTAGGACTAATCCTAAAAATTGCGAAATTCTTTAAACAATAAACATATCTACAAACAAAGTTATACAGCTTTATAAACGACTACTTAAAAACTTTAAATTTATAATTAGATTAATTAAATATTTTTATAATTGGAAATTAAAATTCTACTCGATGTAAAAATTACAGTATAAATAACTCATGTTAAGTTATTATGGGGCTTATTCATTTGAATAGCGACTATATTTTGTGATCTATCTAGCGAACCCTTTTCTGCATATATATATATATATATATATATATATGCATATATATATATATATATATATATATATCACTTTCACTATATGTACTTAAACAAGAATCTTACTTGGTATTTGTGCGAGTTAACTTTCAAAGATTGGTAGTATCTACATCATCAGGCATCACACTACAAGTCATCAGTCTACTACAACCCCCGGTCTTCTTGTTTAAGTACATATAGTGAAAGTGATAAGTGAATACAAGAAAACAGTGTTGCAAAACCTAGAAAGATATATATATATATATATATATATATATATATATATATATATATGTATATATATATATATATATATATATATATATATATATATATATATATATATATATATATTATTTCGTACCATTATTAGTATTTTATAGAGAGAACCCTAGTTATATGGTAATGCTATTATTCCTAATACACATATTTTTATGTCTTCTTTATAGAGTATTAATGTAATATCTTTAATTAAATAATCCTTCAGTTTAAGTTACATTTTAAAGCACTAGTATATATTTAGCTTCTGAAGCTTATATACCCCTTATTTTGTCCAACCCCACCCTTGTAGCATACTTCAGTAATAGATCATATCACGATATCGTTGGCAATATTTAGTTTTCGAAATTTTTCTTAGGAATAAATTGTACCACATGGAGTCGACCCTGCATTAAGATATTTGAGAATTGTGTGCTTTCTCTTATTAGTTAAAAGATGAGATTTTGTTAATGTGCCCTTTCAATTTCACTTTCTCCCTTATTTTCTCTAAGATGATATATATATATATAATACGTTTTCTTGTTTAATAATTTAAAATAACATAGGTTATTCAAATACAAGAATATTTATTAATTTATATTCAAAGCTTTTCGTTGTAAACAATACCAACATCATCAGGATTGAAAATTACAATAATGTAAGAGGCCTATAGCTTACATTATTGTAATTTTCATTCCTGATGATGTTGGTACTGTTTATCAACGAAAAGCTTTGAATATAAATTAATAAATTTTCTTGTATTTGAATAACCTATGTTGTTTTAATATATATTATTTATTGTTACTTATGATACACATAGTAACAGGTATTATTTATTGTTACTTATGATACACATAGTAACAGGTATTATTTATTGTTACTTATGATACACATAGTAACAGGTATTATTTTGACAGACAAGAATGAAAAGGAATATAAAAACATTTTACATAATTCTGTTTCGCGACACCAAATCTATAATTTAAACCTCTAATATTATTATGAATATTTAATTAATCCAATGCATTACAAACCTTCTTATTCACAAAGTAGAAATCATTTGAGACATAGAAAGGTAGGAGTTTCCCTGTAATACTTGTATGACATTTTAGATCTTATGTTTTATATTCTTAAAAAAATAATAATAAGATTGTTTTGAGTCTTACAACTACAGAGAAGATGACACATTATTTTCTTAGTTCATAGGAGTACATTAAACCTTGAATAATTTAATATAGAAAAAATTTCAGCACGCGTCATTTAGCAGAACATAAATGTAGTGTTAAGTAACTAGAAATCGATTTCTAACGCAGTCACACGAAGTGAAGAACGCATCTGTGCATGACCTATACTCATACCTCAACTGGCTTTCTAGGGATTATTTTTTACAATTTATTCTTCAGCTTTTTTTCAATGTTGACTTAAGAAGAAAACTTAGAAAATTTATTTTAAAATTATTTTTAAAATTTAAAACTTACTGCTACTGTTTAAAAACTAGTTCACGTTTATATCTGTTTTGATATACTGCTTTATATTGGATAAAGTTGGATTTGCAGGAATTATAAGAGCCATTTTTTATAGTTACTTATTTAAATCAGCCTTATGATCATTGGTAATCCAAAATTGGTGTAGTTGAAATTTGTATGCGTATCTTAATTATTCTTTCTTTGACCTATGTTTCAATATCCTATGAAATTGCCATAAAAGACCTTACCTATAAATTAACACAGACATTTTTCACAAACCGAAATAAACAGTGGTTTTTAATTTGGATAAACATTTCCGTTTAGAATAAACAGACAGCTGTTTTACCCAGTTAAGAATGATTTATTTTTAGAACTACGTTTCTGATGTGTTGTCCCTTCCAAATCACTCTATTGTTGTTAATATTTATTGACAATAAGTTTTAATACTTGATTTTGAATTTTGTTCTTAATACTTCTGTTATAAGGACATTGTCGATGTTAGATCATAAGTTTTCAAAGGTGGTAAAACTAGTTTTAGAAACTTAGTCCTAATAAATAATTATTTTTGACTCGTGAATGGAACGTTCCTTTTATTCTAAAGAAATTCAAATCGTTAAATATAATTTTCCGTTGTAGTTACAAAGCAAGTAAGAAATGTGTAATGTTCTTATTAACCACTAGGATTTAATACAGATTTTGTAAAATGTTTAAATAGAAATAATGATAATTATAGTTTTAAATTAAAGTAGTTTAAGCATTAGTGGATGGGCTGCCAAATTAATAATTCGTATTCAAAGCAAAAAAAAGGATAAATAAATAAGTTAATAAATAGGAAATGAAACGCGTTCAGGATAATGTTGAAATATTAAATAACCTATATTTGAAATATCAGGTATAGATTTATTAAAAGTCCTGAGATAATTATAATTTGGTAAAATCACCATTTTAGGCGTAACCGATATTGGAAATACCATAGTCTAAATCTGGTGCTGTAGAAAGTTTTCATAAAAACCTGGTGTGATTACCCCAAAATTAAAACATTTGAAAAAAATCTTCATTACTTATACAAGTTTTATGAAATTAAGGTTTTGTTCATAAAAAATTTAACTCTATAAAGCTACATTGCAAAAAAACTTCAAAAGATTTAGTTAAAAAAGAAAAATATATAGATAGCATGAGACGATGTAATTGAAAGCTCCAAACACAGCGACTATGAAGTAACGATAGCAGAAGGAGGCTTCTTCAAACAATTTCGCTTATCTTAGAGAGCGTTATATTTTTGTTTAGTGTTTATCTAAACTGGATATTTTATAGCAATATTATAATAACTATAGCTGTGTTTTATAAAAATAAACGTATAAAGATTTTGTGTGTTTTTGTAGAGTTATTTTGACTGTTTGTAGAGTTATTTTGATTACTTGTTTTACATATTTTTTTTGTTTATGACTGCTTTGTAAATCACCTAGTACTATTTTTTTTGTCGCTATAATTAACCTTTATGAATTTGATAATTATCAATGTTTTACAATATTAAAATCTACCTAATATGAGTCTAGTAAAGCTAATTTAAACAATATAATAATGCACTGTAATAAATACACACCATTGCATATGCTGATTTAATCATATACTACTGAAATAGACTACAGTGGATACAGAATCACATATCCTAACAGCTGCAACAAGATTATTGTTAGTTTAGTTACTTAGAGCTTAGCTAGTGAGAACTATTCACAAAGGTAAAGTAGTGGACTCAAAATCTCACAAATATTAGTCTTTAATAAACACACAAAACAAACTAGTTTCAGCGACGAAGTCGCCTTCCTCAGTGCTTGGCTACTACTCAAGCACTACTCAGTAGTAGCCAAGCACTGAGAAAGGCGACTGAAACTAGTTTGTTTTGTGGGTTTATTAAAGACTAATTTTTGTGAGATTTTGAGTCCCCTACTTTTATTTTTACCTTTGTGATTATTGTTAGTGTGTCCTGAGGAGACTAGTGGATGTGGCATGTCATGGTCATCTAATAATCATCTTAATACTCTTGTTTTTGTCCACACAGTTATAATTAGGTCAATCAATCAATCAATTCCTGTTTGTTAACGGGTTAATTATCTTACAGACATTTTTATTAGTCCCTCAAAATAATAATTTTATTCTCCGCGAAGTAATTAATGTTTAAAACTATATCTACATTCTCCAAATTAACATTATACCAATGTCTTTCAAACTACGTCAAGCAGAAGCGACTGACAGTCTGCTTGTAAAAACCTCCAGCCAGACTGTCTCTGTTAAACCCAATTTAATACAAGATATGATTTATCAGGTGATTTGTCTTGTAATATCTGTTATTTTTCTTTAAGTGAAATATACAAGAACACATAAAACAAACTTTTTTGAAAGGTCAGATAAACTTTTTAAACAGGTAAACAAAGAAAAACAAATTTACAAATAGTCACCTTGGCTCCTAATTATTTGTCTAAATATATTTAAATTCCGTAAAATAAAAATTCTATATATAAATTGGTTTATATAAATAAGAAAATAAATAAGAAAATAAATATAAATAACTATTTATTTTTAGAAACAAATAAAAACATACACAAAACTCACAAATTGTGTATGTTTTTATTTGTTTCTAACATAACCTCAGAAGCTAAGCTCAAAGAATATTTGTTTATTTATTTTTAATTTAAAAAATAACTATAATTAAATTTTAACTTTAATTAAATAACTAATTCTTGACTTATTTTGATGTACAGGGTTTGGTTTTTTAGTTACATACTATAATTAATTTGAAGTTAAAGTCACGTTTCTTAATATTTTATAAAATTAAATTGAATTATCTTTAGTTATTTTATCTACTTATGTTACTATCTTAATAATTTTTTTTTATTTACTCTACCATTTCTTTTTTTATTTTTCTATATCCTAAAAATATTTTCGAAACAAATCGAGGTGCTGTTAGAGACACTTGTGTGTGATTAGGAATCAAACGATTACACTTTTTTAAATCTTCGTTAACATTTTCCAAAAACCTTGGTATTCTCAAAACGTATCACGTAGAACCAAACACTATATTTTGGAGTTGTACATTGGACAGAGTGAATGTTTCCATTTTATAACATAACTTGAATTAAACAATATTTTACATACATTTCACTGAACGCTGATCCAGAAAGGGAAGCTCAACAGTTGATTTCAAACAATAAATAAAATTTAAATAAATATATAAATACATTATATATATATATATATATATATATATATATATATATATATATATATATATATACAAAACCTTTTTAAAACTATGAAATACATTATAAATTAATGTAGAACGAAATGACACTATAAAGTGTGTAGAGAAATACTAGTACTTAAAGGAGAGGAAGTTTATAATTCAATCATTGATGTAATTGAAAACAGCTGCAAAAAACAAACGTGCCTAAACGTGCCCATTTTAAAAATAATACCAAATAATTTTTTCACGATTAAGTACTTGGTACAACATCGCATTCTGAATATAAAAGTATGAGGAAGTAGTTAAATTAGTAAACGAAATATAATTACTTAAAAGGGAGAGGCTATCTGACTAGATTTTTGACAAAGTTATTAGAAAGAGAAATTAGGTTTATTTAAGTAGGAATAGTTTGAAGAAATGTTCGTAGCTGTTAAAGAACAGGGTTTGCACCTAATAGAAGTAAGATCATCAGTAGCTACATGTGTTCTAACACGCTTAAAGAAGTTTTTACGCCAATGAATCTGTGATATATTTGTGTGTACTTTGAGACACATTTAAAATTATCTTTTTAGAGCCAATGTAGGCTATTTATATCAAACACTAATAAGTGGCTAAAATAGATAAATCTACACTATGTAGCAATTTCATAAAAATGAAATTATATTTATACAAAATATATTAAAAGGTAATATCTTTATGGTTTCAATTGAATATAAAATCTATATAAAAAAATGTCCATAAAACATAATTAAAAAGGAATAAGCTAAGCCTTTACTTACAAAATGACTTAGTCCTTCTTCGTGGCACGATCTCTCCTTCTGACTAATCTCGGAAGTGTTCGACAATGTTTGTGAATCGTTCCTCTTCCGAGATTTCTAGGATTTCGTCAACAAAGAGTTTAATAGGCTTCGGGAATACCATGCAGCGATGTTAGAATTGCTCCTGGCCTGAAAAAGAACTCCTTTTACCCCCGCAAAAGGAATGAGGAGCTTGCTGCTCTGAGTCTGTGAAGTCAATGCCACACAGCCATTCCGTTGAAGAGCGTCCAGCGTAGACTACGATGTTTCGCAAAATAATAACATTATCTCCTACAAAGTGTAACTATTGCAAGTTAGATGGCTAAACAGAGAAATGTTCATTTTGAAAATATACCCAAATTGTCAAATTTGTATAGGCCTTATAACTTTAGTTGTACAAACCGTATTAACCTCTACAAGTTATCTTCCGCACAATTTATTCTCCTTTTCTTCTTGTCATACTTTACAGTACAACCCAATGCACGAGTAAGTTACAAACGTTTACTTTTTGTGTTAGTTATAACCAAAATCATTTTCCGAAATAGCCAGCTTCAGATAGTTGCTTGATAAAAATTATAACACCTTTCAAGGATTAGTTTTTTTCAAATCTAACATTTCTTTGTTTGTATATCGCTGCTAGGGATCACAGAATTCAACCGCTTAAGAATCTTTTTTCTTGTTTAATTCCTTTCGTTTCATGAAAGATCGTGCATATATAGGAGGATAAAGCAAAGTTATTGATACAAGAAAATTTCGGTTTGACAATTTCTAAAGTTTATGTATGACGTCTCGCCATTAATTGAGCTGTCTGCATGGAACATATGAACTACTGTTTTTGTTTAAGCACAGTTTCCATCCCTACATTAGATCGCTTTATAAACGCTCCTCTCGACAAAGTGGACACCCAGTTTCTGTTGGTCTTTCCAGTTCCAGTTTACCGTAGTCAAATTATGTATTTACACTCCTTTTCTTGACTCGATAAGCTACGAAACCCGCCAACGTTTCTAATGAGGCAATTCTTCCCCCCGTGCTATATTGGGTTTTAATTACTTTGAAGTCCTCTTTGTTTGTCTTGTAGTTTCTTACTAAAGAAAGCTGCTCCATTAGTGAAGCGACGACCTCATTAAACTCCTCAACATCTTGTTCATTGTCCACCTGTTTAATTATTTTACTGTTTTTGAGGCGTACAAGCTCAGCATTGGTCACATGTTGACTCTGAGGGTTTCACAAGTTTGGGCCTCACAGCATCCGTTAATCATAATGTAAGATTGGACTCGACCAAGTGTCAAATATTTTATCCTAGATTGTACTGTTGAGTGTAAGAGGTGGTTGTAAAAACGGCCAATACCTCTTATTTGTGAGAAGTAAGATTCAAATGAATTCTGATTACATCTAGCTGGTATTATATATATATATATATATATATATATATATATATATATATATATATATATATATCTCGCAGTATATTTTCTTGTGTATTAATAAAGAACAAAAGTCTAAATACAAATACAAGAATTATAATTAAATTTACAATTCAAAGCTTTTCGTTGGCTAACATTACCAACATCATCAGGAATATTAATTATGATGATGTTGGTACTGTTAGCCAACGAAAAGCTTTGCATTGTAAATTCAATTATAATTATTGTATTTGTATTTAGACTTTTGTTCTTTATATATATATATAAATACGTTCTCGTATATATATATATATATATATATATATATATATATATATATAACCTTCTGACTGCAAATTCTGAAACAAGCTTTGCAAACTTCAGTCGATATCATAAGGCTTGTTTTGAAATGAGGCTGATTTATTTTTCCATTTTCCATCTACTCTCATGTAGTGACATAAATTGTGCAGTTTGTTGAGCATAATGTTTTATTCGTCCAAACTTTACCTTTTTTGTCAGTGAGACGATGAGAAACTTTTGAATAAAGGACATCAAAGCCGTGTTTTAAGTGTTAATAAAAACTCAACCACATGGTCATTTCCAGGCAACAGTTCTTGATTAGATGTCAGGGGCTTGTCTGACGTTTTGTTTTTCGCTTCTCGAAAGTAATAGGTGATGATGTCTTACTTTATATTTCAAATCATCAACTTTTTAGTAGTCAACCAAATAAAAAGGAAATCTTTCCTATTCCTGTATCCACTAGTAAGAACAAAAACTGATCCATAGATGAGGTTTTAATAGTCTCAACACTTGAGAAACTTCACGAAATGCTCAAAATTCGTGATAGTCTGAAAAAAGAATTTTTTATATTTGGATTTTAGCTTTTATTCCAAGTTTGGAAATACGTTTCCTGTTCGAACCATCCATGTCGCTAACGAAAGCTCATGATCTGAAACTTGTTGATTTAACAGATTTATTAAAATGTCTGTAATAATATTTTGGTCAAAGTGATAAATCAGCTGTTTCCACTTTCCTGCTATAAATCCAACAACCATGACTTGGACATTTATATGTGGCCCCTTAAGTTTGTTTTAATTTGAGTCATAGCAAATACCTGAGTTAACTTTCATCATAACTTAGAACACCGTCTCTATGAACAATAACTTTAAAAATGACTGTCCTTTTAATAAATCAAAGTTTATGTCCAGGTAGTGTAGAAAAAATCTCTTGATACCTTCTTAGCGTGGGTTTTATACTTGAAATGATTGACCGAGCCCCTTGTAATTCAAGTTCAAGTTTCTGGTTATTTATTTTTAGGGAATTTCTCTCTTCCAAAAGCGATTGTAGCTTTGTTTCATTCAGAGAAGATGCACAGATGGTTTCGATACAATTGGGTAGTTTAATGCGTCTGTATCATTAACAATGTTTGTATTTTTTGTTTTACTTTCCAGCACCTCAAATCCATTATTTTGGGATTCTGAATATTCCATCGAAAATATGTATAGTGGTACTCTAAGTGTGTTAAAAGTGAACACTCTAAGTGCTTCATTCATCATATTTTATTTGCTGATAGTTGTAAAAGTTCTGCCTTAAAGTCCTGTTCACAATAGTTTGCTGAAAAATGGTTGCAACACATCTACGCTTTCTTGGGTTAGATTCATCTTGTTTTACACAAAACTAAACCCACTACTTATTAAAGTTATTATCTCGTAGGAATCTGTGAAACGAAATTTTACGAAATTTTGCTAAGACTTTATCACGATCTACGTAATTTTTGCACCCAGCAACTGCACAACAAGGCGTTTTCCTTTTATTTAAACTTACTAATTTACTACTTCTACAATCGTGAGATGATATCAACACAAAAATACTTTCTTTGTACATTTACTTCCGCAGTAAAACCATTTCACACACGCAAGGAACAGAGCGTATAGGTTTGAGCCTGTTAGTTAATCGTGGGAGGAGGAGATGGGTGGAAATGACGTCACAACTCGGTTGACTGCTGCACATCCAGCCATTAATACCTACCGTCTAGATCTAGCGTCCGTGTTTTTACCTGTTTGATGTGCCAAGTATCAATAAATTCAGGAAGTTGATGAACATATTTCAAGTCTTCTGAAATCGATTATTTATATAGAAAATAAATAAGTTACTCTTGGGTATGATTTGACAGTGCTCACGGGGTCAATAAACATAATACAACACAATATATTTGTAGCTCACATTCATTAAAACACACCATACAACATTCAGAAAACATTATTTATTTAGAAGGGAGACACATTTCTTCAACACAATAGAGAAAAAATACCTACCAGAAGCCACCAGTCTCAAGCAAGCCTGCAAATGAAGGTACGTAATTAAATTAGAACTCGTAATATCTTATAGTACATAGTTTGAATACAAAATTGAAGTTATTGATTTTGGTTGACATTAAATTTTAGTGATTGACGGGTGCTTAATTTAACTCGACTAGTAATTATCGCAATAAACACGTCAAATGCCACGCCCAAAATAATACTAATAGCTTAAATTCATATTGAATTACAAATGATGAATTACATATATTATGATTGCAATCACGTAGCCATTCGAGTACTTTACACTCAGATACTGCATGATGACGTATATAGAGGTGGGTTGTAAGTGCACAACTTTACATTTCAAGAAAAACATGCTTTATAACCATATTAAAATATACAAGAAAATTAATATAAAGTGCATTCTTATCGATAATTGTATTAATGATGTAATTCCGTAGTAGGATCATGTCTTGCCGTTTTTAGAATATCTCGCCAGACATAGCAAGAGACCTGGCCGACCGATACGCATATGCTTATTTGAGATTTTGAGTAGTGTGGGAGCCGCTGTCTTAGTGTTTGTCGTACTTCGCTGCTATACCTATCGGTTTGCCACAACCATCATGTCTTGTACACAACAGTTCCTCCTGCTGGGCTTCCACCGCCACTAGTCAGCGAACTCCCCTGCTATGTCTCACGAGTTATACCTGCCTATTTGTGTATCTAATGTTTCAAAAATATTTTATATTTTTAAAGCGGATAAAGTTTTAAGTTCAAACCTTGCACGATTATTAATAAAACTAAAACCCGACTTACGAGTTATAAAGGTAGAAATTGTAGAAGCCTGTCATTTTGAAATAGATGTAATGTATTTCTGAAACATTTTTAAAAATTAGGTTTTTTTCCACTAAAAAGTGCACAAAGTTAAAGTTTCACACTGTTATTCGTGTTAAAAAAACCTTTCTAAATAAACTCAAGACAGTTATACAATAAGCGAAGCAAAATAGGATTTCCTTTACAAAACATTTCTCGTTTAATTTAACATGTTGAAGTTTGATGGAAAACCATGAACCTTAAGTACTTTATCGAACACTCTGTATAACAGGGTCTCCCAAACGTTTTTGTACCACATCCCCGTCTCTTTAAATGAAAAGCTCCCACCCATCTTCCACCTTACATTATAAATAAATGGTATGGGCATATGAAAAAGAATCACATATTATATATATTGAAAACAATTTATTTACTTATACATACTTTCTCAAGAAACATTATAAAACATTTCAAGCTTTAATTTGTAAGGTAAATTTTAACTGATAAGATTAAAATCTGTTAGTGAAAAGCTTGAGCTTGCATTTTTTACACTAGCATGCCCATTTGAGTTTGTATTTTAGTAAACACACAAACCAGGTCATCAGCAACATAGATTGTGTTCCTATATTAGTAAATGTATTCAATATATGTTTAATTTTGCAACTGGTCTCGCTCTCTCAGTTTGGGAACCCATACAGTATAAGTATTAGCTTCAGATGACTTGAAGAAATATGACCAAGTCAACATATAAGTATATCATAAATATATGACTTGTGATATATTTACAAAAAATGCTAATAAACATAAAATTATTTTATTAGTTTGTTATAAATACAAATAACCGTTTGATTGTTGAAAACTTAAAAATAAGGAAACTCGTATGATTAAGAGACACGACTAATGTAAGCATTGTATTAGCCTGTACTGTATACCAGCACATAACTATAAAAAAAGCTTTGAAGATAAATCTATGCTTTCAGCTACTTGTTGGAACTGCCTAACTGGAACTACTTCTACGATACGTATGATATTAATCTACAAAACGGGTGGTTGATATTTAATAGCAAACTTTGTAATTAGTACGCAGTTATTAGGAGGCAACCTTTCCAGCTTCTGCGGATCGTAACAAAGATGAATTAATGTTTAAACTCGTATTTAAACGTTCACAAGGTCCTTTTAATTTATACCAAACTTTCATCACTCCCCAGTTTAATTTACTGGTCTCTATTCATACTTCCATATAACAGACAGAAATAAATGAAAGATAGCTGTCAACCGTAATTAATTGCAATTATATTACTTTCTGAAACAGCAAAAGAACGGATATAAAACTAATTTATTCAGTTCAATATTTAAAATTTTAATTTTGACCGTATTGTTATTAACTACTAGTATAAATGGTAACGTTTTTCAAGATACAAAATGTCTCCTTATATCTAGACATATTTGAAATAAAGTTGCTTTTATCATAGTTTCAGATTTTACTACAAGTTTGTGTTATTGTACAGTAGTTTCAGCGTTTTGTTTTTGATATTCTTCAAATAATCAGTTTCCAGGCAGTTTAAAATATAAAATTTGTAATCTTTATGATGAAAATCAGAAGGAATCTCTGTAAAATAGAGAATAATGGAAATTGTTTCAAGCAGTTTAAAATATACAATTTGTAACCTGTATGAAGAACATCAGAAGAAGGAATCTCTGTAAAATAGAGAATGATGGAAATTGTTTCTTAGGGAAATGACTCAGATTTAGTAGTATTGCGTATAAAATAAGTTTTAAATATAAAGCTTGCTTGAGAACCAGAATAAGAAATGCAGAAAAATCAAATAAGAAAAGGTTTCTAATTATATTCAAGAGAATCATGTTCATTGTCTACTTGGAGAACGACCTGATAAATGCTTTTAGAAGAATAAATGTTCAGTAGACGTTGTCTTTTATTATATTTCATTGAGAATAATAAAAACTTTTATAACAATTGAAAGAAGAGACGCGAGAATTAATTAGGTGAGGAGAATAAAAACGTTCATTCAGAGACATATTTATCGGAAAAAGGAAGAAAGTTGAATGGTTGGATTACAAGTAAGGCTGGTAAATAGGTTGTAAGATTTAAAAGTACTTGTAACATTTTGTAGTAGAAAGATTCAGTTTCTTGAGAAAGTAAAAAGATAAAAGAGAAGTAAGTTCTGTATGTCGATTGGAGAGTTGTAAAGCTTGAACGTCGGGGTTTTTAACTAGACAAAATTGAATTAAGAAGATTGTGGTTTTAAAAGATCGACTTGTTTGAAAGAGAAGTTGGCGAATAAAAAAGGGATGAATTAAATAAAAAATGTAACTAAACAATTACTTATAACGTGAGAAAAGAATGATGGATTAGAATCATGGAAAATGATATATGTGAGGGAAAAATATAATTAGACATCTATGCGCTTGCTTAATTGATAACCCCAGATAGAGGAAAACCTTGCATAAGCCTATTAATGTTGAATTATATTTTTCTTGCATTTGTTCCTTTTCCTATGTTAAATTTAACTACTAACTAGTAACAACATATCTGTTTCGTTAGGCTGTTGATTGTTCGAACCCTCCACATAATTATATATATATGTTTTGCTCTGGAATCAAGTCCAAAGGTTTAGTGTGCTTAAGTCTACGCACTGGTATCCTGTGAGCTAGTCGCATAGCTACAGGGTTCGTATGTTCCTGGAGCCGCCCGAAGTGATTCACTGCTCCAGTGGCGGCCTCCTCTCTCACGCTCTTTATCTTGAGGTCCCTAAGTATATAATAGTTACGGACGTACCATGGAGCTCCCACTATAGCTCTCAACACTTGATTTTGGAAGCGTTCTACTACTTGTAAATTGCTGCTCTTGGTGCATCCCCAAAGTGGTAACCATACTGGCTTTAGCACTGGCTTATAAACAAGGAATTATTGTAGAGGCAAATAACAAATTACAATTAATTACATAAATTCATTACAATTTTACTTTAACAAACTTGAATTTTGTAGTTCATTACGTTCGGTGAATCTTATTAATCACTTAAACAATAGTTTACGACTATTCGAACTTTAAGATAGAACGTTTTCGATCGCTATGTGGCGATCTTCATCAGTGTCTTCGAAGACAAGGTCGGATAGTCGTCAACTATTGTTTAAGTGATTAATTTAAAAAAACTGTTCAGTATCCAACAATCAGGTCGCTGATGGCGATGAATTCTACAAATTGTTCAATATAATTTACACTAAATTATTAATGGCTTTACCTGATATTTTGTTGGTCATATGTAGCTCTTAGATTATCATAATTAGTGGGATGTATATATATATATAGACACTGCAACATTTATATACTGTATATACCTGTTTTTGTTATTATAATATAGTATTTTGTAAATTTTGTTATCAAAATATACTCAATTACGACTACCGGTATATCCTCAAATCCTTCTCGTCCAGGAGTGAATTAGGATTTGACCTATTTGTGAGCTTGTTATCTATAATATGAATTTTAATAGTTATCCTGCGTAGTAATGCTCTCTAATAGCCATCGGAACTAGAACTAATTTTTAAATAGTAATTATATTATTTACGAAAAGTTTTCCTGGATTGATAAGTTAAAGAGTCACGTATTTAATACCTCAAGAGATGTTTTAGGTCGTGCTTAAGATTTATGGCCGTTATTCTTATATAGGCCTATCTCTCTTTTAAAGATTTCTGTCTTACAAATATTGTATACCGATTTCTAAACATATTATTACTAAACCTTAAGCGTCCTTATTCGTTTGGATATATTTATTATGCAATTAATTGTTAGAGGTCTATTAAATAAAAGCGATTTTATTCACCCGTCATTAGTTTTGAATTTAAGTAAGCCTACAATCTTTATATTACATGCTAGTTTTATATCAATGTTAGTTACCATTAGTTCAAGAATGGCTGGACTAGAGATATTTATAGTTTGTATACACGTTATATTATATGTTATATGTGCAAGTATTATTATAAGTTATTATTACTTTAGGTACGTAATTACTCAATAGCTTATTACTTGAGTTGTATTTAATAGTAAACGAATGACGAATAATGTTGGTTTATTATTCATTTCATGACTTTTATGGTTTGGGTTTTATTAAATTCGATCTTAACTTTGGTTTATGTTTTCATAATGTTCTATCATGTCTTTACTTAATTCTTTATGTAGAAACGTTATTGGTTTTTGAAAAAAGAGATGATAAATTGTTATTGTATCATCTGAAACTTGAGCTTTTTAAAGCCTTATTAGTTTATTATTCACGTTTTAGTACATTATTTTCAACATTACTCCATTTATTACTCATATTTATAACCACTTCACTAGAGAAGAATATTACATACCAGCAAATGCAGCCTCCAGTGTCGATGCAAAGTTGCTGGAAACAAATGCAACCTTGGTAAACTGCCTTCAACTACGAGCAGAGAGGTTCTGTATATTCACTGACTCCAAGAGCGCCTTGCACATAATAGAGAACCGGAAACCAGGAAGCTACTCATTCAGACTAGAAGAGATAATAAATTTACTCAACACTCTCAGCAAAGAGGAGAAACAAATACAGCTCCAGTGCATCCCCTCACACTGCGGCATCGACGGAAATGAAAAAGCAGATACAATCGCCAAACGAGCAGCGGAAATGGGCCCAGGCTTCTTACCACAGTACTCTCTAAAAAAATGCCTGAGTGCTGTGAAAACATCAGTTAGAAGAAAATGGAGAGAAGAAAGCAAAGGTAGAAACCTCTATGACATTCAAAAAGAACCAAATGATTTGGAAATGTATCAAGGTGTTCCCAGATTTTCAGCCGTCTTCGCAGCACGAGCAAGAATAGGACACATTGTTACTGAGACCTATCTCTTCAGATTTAATCTGAGTGAATCTCCACTCTGCCCTAACTGTAGAAAAGAGGAGGAGACTCTAGACCATATCCTCCTTCGATGCTCCTCACCAATTCCACCAAGAGCAGCTCTGCTGTCTGCGCAAGGGAAGCCAGGGAAACATCAAACTAATACTGATCGATAAACAGTTTTGGACCTTGGCTGCAGCAAATTATTATGGACATCGGACCATCGGAGTCACATGACCCTGGACGTCCGCAGCAAGAAGTAAAAAAAGAAGTAAAAATTACTCATATTTATTATGTAGACTAACTATTCCCCCCATTAAGAACTAATTATTTATTTATGCTTCTTAACTTTATTCATTGTGTATTGGTTCCTATTAGTTGTATTTCCCAATACTGTAACGGTGCTTTTTCTGGTTCAGTTTTCTATCACTAAACCTTTTGAATTCAACGAAGGCTGTTATTCCAGAAATAGTAATGTTTAATATTTCCCAAACATATGCTGGATTCCACTTCATATAAATGTCTTTCAGCAAATCCTGGCTTTGCTTTTGAAATCTATTCACGTACATCCACACTTTGGAGAGGCATCACGTCTCCTGATTTTCTTGAGATATGTAGTCTTTACTCCTTTTTGTTTTAAACTCCCTTTGTTTGGCGAAAAATCTCTATAGAATCGGTAAAGTACAGGTATCTACATTCTTGTTTTGTGACTGTATATTTGATCTGCAGCTGGTCTAACTAGACCGTCCTGTTTTAGCCGACAGTTTATTCTTGATTTAGGAAGTAACATTTTTCGTCAGCAATAAATTCCTTTATTCAAACTATGGATTTCTGAAGTGAATAATTGTTCACTATGTATGCTTGTGATTTTGCTCGGAAAATCATTTCTTCCGTCATGGTTTATTTTACTACGAGACGCGTAATAAAACGTGCTTCATATTCTAGTTTAAATTAAGAGATAACATAACATTTCATACAACAGCTGATTTGTTGTTATATGTTATGTTGTATAACTGCTCCTTTAACAGTTAAGAATAAGTTTAACATATAAAATAGGTTACCTTATTAATTGCAGATTATTAAGGTAAATGTTATTAATATTGTTTATGCTGTAACAAATATATTGAGCTATTTCATAAGTCCTAATAAAATTAATGCAATATAATGTTAATGAGTTATATATATTTTATTGCAATCCAAAACCTCCTTATTAGCATCTGCCACTTTAAAAATAAATTATTTTCAAATAAATTAGTTAAATAAAATTTGTAGTTAGTTACTATTTCAACAATAAACGGTATACAAATTAAATATTGTTATAAAAATTCAATAAATATTTTCTAACAACTATTTTAATTTATCATTAACTATATTAACATTATTTATAACCACTTCTAGCGGGCAGTGTCTTTGACAGACAATTGTTTTTCGTTTTAAAAAAATTAAATCTCACAAATATGTTGTAGCGTAAATGATAATAACTTCGCTTTTCACTAATCATTTTCTATAGGTAGTGTATTGCCAAACGTAAGACGGGGTAAGAAGTAATATAAGTTTTATCAGTTCCAGAGTGAGTAACCTGTCCGATTGAAATGATTGCGGGACTCAGATCTGGAACTGGGGTAGACAGGTTATATTTTATATGACAGAGTACTTTCTTGGAATACTTTCGGATTTATATTGAACAACGTATCTGATTCAGTTTAACCTAATTCCTGAAAAATAACCTTAGCACTACAAATTGAAAATGCCAATTTTATGGTTTTTTTCCAATATAATATCCAGTAATAATGAAGTTCTAATCCCATATATACATTCAGATCTTTTATATTTGTTGCAGGAAAGTCCATGGCAGTCCTATAATTCTAGAATGTGAATAAAACAGCATTAAGAATTTCATTAAAGGTTTTTTGACGCACAAAAGTTTCCAGTCATTTAATTTTTCAACATGAAATGTTACTACAAATGTTGAATATTGTTAATAAATTTCAATGAAGGTTTTCTAACAACTGTATTAATTTATCAATTACTATACTTTATTAAAACATGAGTTATATTCATTTCTGTCGGGTAATTCCATTGACTGCCGCATTGATTATTTTCTTTTCATTAAACTCAATTTTACAAATGGGTTCTAGCGTAAATGATTCTAGCTTCGCTTTTCACTAATCGTTTCTACAGATAGTGTTTTGCCAGACGTAAAATGCAGAATGAAGTATTATAGATTTTATCAGTTCCAGCATGAGAAATCTGTTCCGATTGAACGTTGGAACTGAGGCAGACAGGTTTCATTTTATAAGACATAGTACTTTCTTGGAATAGTTTGGGATTTATAATAATCAACTTATCTGATTCAGTTTAATTTTATCCCTACAAAATAACTTTAGCACTACAAACTGAAAATGACAATTTTATGTTTTTTTTGACCCATACATACTTTCAGATGTTATATTGGTCGCAGGAAAGTCCAAGTTAGTCTTATAATTCTAGAATGTGAATAAAACAGCATTAAGAACTTCATTAACGGTTTTTTGATAGGGAAAATAATTTTGTGATGATCGAAACGTTGTTATACTACAATAAAACGTTTTTTTTTTTGGAAAAGAAATAAACTGGCATGAGGTTCGTTAGAGCCTTGATTGTTTACAAAATGATAACATCTAAGAAGAGCCGATAGTTATATATTGAAAGTTAATATACGGTTATGTTTTCTGCAGAGTCAAAAACGAAAACATAATTTATTATGTTCATATTACGCACAAAAGTTTGAAGTCAGGGTCAAATTTCGTACTTTGACTCATATTTTATATACTGATCGTGACAAATACCAACTCATCTAATTCAGTTTATTTTATTCTTTCAAAATAACTTTAGCACTAGATATTGGAAATACCAATTTTATGGTTTTTTTTAACATTACACCCAGTTATAATAAAGTTCTAAACCCATACATACTTTCAGATCTATTTGTTGCAGGAAAGTCCAAGGCAGTCTTATTCTAGAATGTAAAAAATCAGTATTGAGATTTTCATTCAAGGTTTTTCGATAAGGATCATAATTTTGTGATGATCAAAACCTTGATATACTACAATAAAAAGTTATTTGGAAAATAAATAAACTGTCAGAGGTTCGTTAGAGCCTTGATTGTTTACAAAATGATTCTTAGAATATAATTTTATTGAAAGTTATTATACTGTCATATTTTCTGCAGGGACAATAACTAAAACACAATTTATCATAAACGTATTACGCACAACATTTTGAAGTCAGCTCTGAATATCTTATTTGGGCTCATATTTAATATACTGAACGTGACAAATAAAAGGATTTTACATGATGATGCAGCACCTTGTCATATAGATTAACAAATTATGACACAAACACAGGTTATTCAATAATTTCTTCTAAAGATTTATTTTATAGATATAAGAAATTGAAATAACTCGTGATTCAAAAGATTTAAGAAGATATCTTCGATATTTATAAGGATCTACAAATATATTTTCCTAAAGTCCTTCATATTATTTCTTATTTCGCAATTATTCTTTCTCATTTCCGTTTTAAAACATGTTAAGAGAATCATGAAATGCAAAATCCCAGATAAATATACAATAATGCTATTTTTAACAATTATTACGGAAAACTGTTTTTCACAAATAAAATAATAATAAAAAAATAAAGTTAAACTTGATAATAAAGATATATTTAATAAATTTATCTGTTGATATTTAGTGAAGTCATGAGGTTTTCATCTGCTGTTTCTTGAATATCTCGTTTATGATAAGTGAATCCAGTATATTTATTTTGGCTTATCTTTTTCGAGTTATACCTAGTTATGAACCAATATGGACCAATATGAACCAACAGTAGTTTTCATGTGGAAAATTCGTTCATTATAATCCGATTGTGCTAGTTCTAAGCAGCTTTCTCAAGGAAGAAATAAATAAAAATTCTATCCTTTTCATGCTTATTTTCTATAAATTTTTATATTTATCATAGAATACTAGGTAAAATAAATCCTGTGATTGTTTATTTTCTAATTACTTAGTTTATAGTACATAATCCGTATTAAAAACAGTTGTTTTTCACTCAAGGTTAAAATAGCATAAAATTGTCTTTAAATCAGATTGATTAGGATGTTATGTAGTAGTGATTTCATTTGCAAGCAAAATCCCTTTGATCGGTTCAATACTTCCAAAATTTTCGTAAACATTAAAAAAACAACTTAGGAGTCGAATACTGAACTCTTATTTTTTTGGAGTCGGCAACCAAAATAATTCCTAGCTATCTAACTGTAATGTGTGTCTGCTAGCTACCAGTCAAGGTTTATATTTATAGGGGATTACTGGGTCGGAAATTTATAGATCATTGATTAGAGGAATATTAATGGAAACTCTTTCAGTTGAGTCTGCTCATGATTCTAGTGTTAGTTCTAGGGTGAACGCATGTTCTTAATGGCAATGTTTTATAGTAGTTAAGAAAGCTCAGCTGTTTGCATTATATTTACTCGTAGATTGTTTATTAATTGAACTTTGTCAAGTACGAAGAGTTTTTGACAAGTTAGACTTCTTCAGACAAGTTATACTTCTTCAGACACGTTATACTTCTTCACACAAGTTATAAATCTATCAAAAGTTATACAAAAGTTTGTAGACACGTTAGGGACACAAAATAATATATCAATGATGTAGGTGTCGTGCACACATCCAACTAAGACAGTTTATTGGTTATTCAAATTGTCTGATTATTCTATGGTAGTTTTATACTTAGGTTTGCTTTTCTATTTACAATCTAAAACATACAAATGCTTTATGGTTGAATAGTACTATGTTACTAAGTTTACGTTAAGAAAATATGTAGCTGTCTGTGTATTTGAATGTTTCTTATACAATAAAAATCATAAGATTTGTCTACCCCTTTTGGGAACCTAGATCTCCAAGTACCTAGTACTGATCTCCAAGTACTCCAAGCATTTACTAAAATTATAAGGAAAAGAAGTTTTGAAATTAAACCATCAACATTTCCCTATCAAAAAATTTCTCAATATGAATGTTTAGGCCTGAAATATTTCTTAGCTTGCTTGTAAAACTCACGTTATTGTTAACAATAACACGTCTCTTGATTACTTGAATTGTACATCAGTTGCTTGAATCATTTCACCCGTGGGGGCAATTCTTTCTCAAAGCTGTAATCTTGGAAGAGCTAATAACTGCTTTGAGCTTAATAAACAGGGAAAGATTTATTGCCAAGGGTGGTAAACAAAATTAAAGTAGTAGAAGGATCTAATGTCTAGCACTTGATTTATTGTTATTTATAACAATAGCCAGTTTATAACTTATTGCAGTTAAATTTATTGTCAAAAAACTAAATGGAACTGAAATGTTCTTACATAAATATGAATATTTGTATCAAAAAGTACTAAATTAGATTTTGCATGAGAATCATTCCACAAAAAAAAAAAAAAATTAGAAAATATGATGTCTGTGGTTTAGCCAGGGAACCATTGTGAAAACTTTGTGAAATATAATTTAGATGAATTTTTACATGGAAAATAAAATATAGGCCAAAGGGTTTTTATGCTCGTGATAAGACTAGCGTTACTGTAACAGAAAATTGACAAACTACTGTACGTTTTAGTTTTACATGAAGCCTCTCAATTGTATCCTAACACAATTGGTGGTAGACTAAAATTACTTTACACTTCGACATTTTAGAAACGTGCTTTAATGGAATTGTAAACCCTAATGGTATTTATTCAGATTCATTACCTCTTTAGATAGATGTTGAATGTAATTAAATAAATAATTAGTTAGTTGTTCTGTAGATTTATTAAAACGAGAAAGCAAGGCTCTATAATCACAAGTTGCTCTCTAAAGCAACGCGATTGGTTTTACAAATACCCGATTTTTGCGTTCTGTAAAAAAGGAGGCGGGTTGTTCATATTATATGGAAATGCTGAAATGGAAATTTGTTGTCATACTGAGTGCGTCTAGAAAGCTTCCAAAGATATACTGTACATTTACTCAGGTGGTCCCCAGTTCTCATTATTTATGGCTCTGGGAGATAACTTGGTAACTTTAAGTGCATTTACGACTTTAAGCAGTAGGGAAGCAAAAAATTTCCTTTTTTTAAAAGTTTTTATCAACGTAATCAAGTATTGTTAATGTAAGGTAGGGGTTGAACAAAATAAGTAAGCTAAGCAAATCGGTTCAGGTAAACCTAGCAGGTTTTAAAACTTTTAAAACTGTGAATAGAGTGATAAAACCAAAGAATTTTTAAGGAAATAAAAAAGTTGAAGTATCAAGGAAGAAATGGAGGTAGTTACTAAAAACGTTTTCAAAAGATATCGAAACGCATTCTATGAGAAATTAACAACGTATATTATAGCTAAAACAGTATTTTTAATGTTTATTTTAATTGTTTTATTTAGGCAACTAAATGTGAAGGATAGTTAAACGATGGATAAGAGACACAAGAGAACTTCCTTGTTACAAAGACTACGATTGACAAAGGGTTTGTTGTTTTTCTTTAAAAATTTAGTCCTTACACTTAACACTATGGTGACTAATACGAGAAGCTAAAGTTTTAGTCAGTTCTAGAAAAAATGACATTTGGTCTTCTCATATTAACCATCTTAGTTCAAAGTAGGGACTAAATATTTACAGTTCAACATATTTTATAAAAACAACAAATTAATTATAAAAAAAAAGTTTGTTTAACTTTATTATTGACTTTTTAAATACCATATACAGTACTTCTTTAATATCGTTTCTTTAATTTAATTGGAATATTCACATAGAAAAATAAGGGTCCGACCTGCTTTACATTAATAAATTCAATTATTATTTCATAAACTTAAATTAAGAGGTCTGTTGATAAGAAATATTATAATTGTGAAATTAGTATGCGTAAAAAAATGCGGTATAATGTGGCAATATACACTTTAGCAACAAGACGTAAGAAGTCATCAAAAAAAACTAAAAGCTGTTGATAAAAACAAAAAATGAAATTTTGAAAACGAGAATAATAAAATCTATTGACAATTATATAAGGAAATTTTTTAGTCTCAAACTTGTATTCTTAAAGATCCTTTTGATTATGTAACATTCTGAAAACCAAAAGGTTTCAAAGATGCTTGCTTTAAAAAAAGAGACTTCTGAAAAGGTTTCAATGTAAATTATTTCTAGTATTAAAATTTTTAAACACCTACGAATAAAAATAAAAACGATTAGAGAATTATTGAAAATAATCGAAAATTGCAGTTGTTAAAAACTAAAATATTGTAAACTAAATGGGTCAAATAGTGTATGTTAAAATAAATGTCAATATGAAAAACAAAATTAATTTTAAGTTTAAGATAATGGTATCTTTAATTAAAATAAGTAATCATAATTGTTAACAAAATTAAAAGGTAGCCTCTTGGTATATATATCACTTAAATATACAGGATGAGTAAATTATCTTTAAAATAACTTAAGCGAGAAAGCTTCCTACCACTCGAAAATACAGAGTTTGCAAATGTAAATCATATGCCTCTCTCTCATTGTAAATCTCACTCATGTCTCTGATATCTTTACGTGAATTACTCCGAATGTTGCAGCATTGCCAAATATCTGTCACGTTTACTTTCGTTAGTTAGACTTATGAGCTTTCTCTATAGGGGTTAGAACATTATTTCGGCTGTTTCTTGATCTCTAATGTAATGAATTCATTACAATATAGGGTTGCAGTTTGAAATTATTAAATTTTTAAATTTTTTGCACCACTAATTATATAACTTATTTGGAGACATATCTACTCTAATTGGATGTTTTATTTGGAATGTGTAGTATAAGAATACAAAGTGAGGGAAATAACTCGTTTAACAAAAACCAATATAAAGAGTTGACTCATTCTGAATGTAAAATTTTTGAATATATAAAATCTGAATGTATAATTTGTCATGGTGTACAATGAAATCTAAACAATGAATGTTATTTTTTAAGAAAAAAGTTCATTCCATTTCAGAATAGAATTTGTAAAAAGCAATGTTGAAACATTTTTTCATGAATATTTAATGTAATGTAGCCTACTTTATCATGGCCAGGATTTGTGAATTTAAAAAATAATATTTGTTTTTACTTCTGAATGCGGTATGTCTCACAGAACCGATTGGAAATCCATTTTATTGTATTTAAATCTCTATTCTTCATTCAAATTGTTAGTGTAGTGTTTGTTTGTGATATAAAATTTTGCCTATTATACGTTTTTGTAGAAAAAAAGTATAAAGAATGTTTGATGGAATTTGATAACAGTAAGGTAAGGGCATTATGATCCTTTGATAATAAAACAAGCTAAAATTGCATCATCGTGTTGAAAGGGTGGTTATCTGAAGTAAATACTTTGGGAATTTTCTTTATGGGAAACCTTACGTGTTCGAGTTCTATGAGAACTGTGATATTTCAAACCTGCATTCGTTGAAAATGAAGGTACAGTCATGCAAATGTTTTTTATATTTTGGTCTCTATTTTGTGGGAGATAAAGATAATACATTGTAACGTAATGATATGCGGGATATTGAAAATTTAGTAGCTAGAACAGCTGCGTTAAGTGAGAAGTTTTAAAGCAAAAGCCGACAAAGAGAGCGTAACAAATGTAATGTCAACTCAACATTATAAATTAGTATTTTGAGACATGCTGGCGAAATAACGGTGTGTTTTTATTTTAAAAAGTGTAACTATTTTAGTAAATATAACATGTTAAAAGTTTAACATCAGGTAATAAAAAAAAACTCGGTTAACTGGGGTGAAAACGTTCTAATAACAGAAAATTAAAACAACAAAAGCTGCAGTAAGGCTACACTCCTTCAAAAATTTGAACTCTGATTAGCTGATTTACCATAATGGTAGGGTGCAAATCATAATTTTATTTTAAAACGGATGCCTTTGAAAACTTAATTTGCTCATCGTATTACATTTAATTAGAATAAATAAAACTCTTTTTAAAAGTTCAATAAGCTTTTATTTAATTTATTTATTAGCCTAGAGATGCTATAATAATTACAATAAATGTAATAGGTAATTGATTTAGAAATTTACATTCAATAAATTTAACCATACACTAACTTTAAATATATTATTAAACTAGCTGTGCCCTGCCACGCTTTGCTGTGGCCACGTTATGGTTGCATTGGAATAGAGATGAGGAAAAAATGAAGTTTGGTAGAAGTTTTATTAGGCAAAAACTCAAAATGTAGGGCAATTTGATAAGAAATGTTTTCCAAGTTCCTCTTGGCGGATGCATGAAGAAGTTCCCCTTGCACAAATGCGTCATTGCATTATGCAATCACTAATGCCCTTATGTTTACACGTTAATGTGGGAGTGCTTGATTAGACATATAAGTGGAGATTACCGGTATTGTAACTCTATTCACGGAACAAATCCACATCAAATGAAGCCATCACAGCTCGGTGGGTGCTAGAATTCCCAAATAATCTTTTCTTACGATCTATATAGACATAACCACACAAAACTAACTCGATTAAAGTTAATATGTAGTTAAGAATGTATAATAATCTGAATCAGATGCAAATGGATACTTTGTTTTTACTAATAAACAATGTAATTTGGAACATATAATGTGTCACATGTGACTGTGGTGTGAGTTTGTGTGGAGGGTGTTTGGTTCCCTTACGGCAGATGGTACGGCTGCTTAGACACAGCTGATCGTTAAATCAGCTCGTATTCCGTGATCGCGGGTGAGTTAGGCCTACTGATACTAAAATGTCATGTAAAACCTTTACCTCAATCGTTGTAGAACGTTTTGTGTTTTTGAAACAAACCAATATAACATTTTTATTTATAGATAAACCAATATTTTGGACACAGTTAATAGGAAAATAGCATGCAGTTTAAAAAATGTTTATTGAACCTACGAGGTATACCTATCTACAAAGATTTATATAAAATTAATAGTGCAAGTTCCCATTGGTAATTTCATTACTATATAAAGAGAAATATATATCATTTTATGACACAAATAAATAGTTAGATACGGTTGCAAAGAAATCATCAATATGTTTAATTCAAATCAGGTTCCTTAATTTACTGCTTACCAATGTTGCGTAGCGATGGAACAGATCCGAAACTATTATAATTATTAGCGACCTGAAATCTTATTAGTTTTGTAGTGATGGTATTGTTTCTTAGTTTGAGTGGCTAAAACGTGGAAAGCTTTCTAGCCATGAAAACTCTTACCTGTTATGATTTCAATAGTTATAGGACCATGAAAATATATGATTCCTTTTCTGCGCAAGCAAAAGATTTGTGACAGTTTCTGTTAACTATAGTGGTAGGTGTTCTGGGCAAAGGCTATGTTGACTTAACAATCTAAACCGAGAGGCTAACATTGAATTCTCAATCTAATGTGACTTGCATGACTTGTATTTATAAACAATTTATTTTCCAATAATGTTTCTTATAATAAATAGTTTGAATAAATCATCTTTAATTGAAAAATATCATCTTCAAGTATGGTAAAGTACAAATAGGTTTAACTAAGACAGTGAGCTACCGTTTACATCTCAGTAGACAACTGAGTTCAAAAATAGTAAGGGAACTATATTCATATCTTTTCTAAAAGGGGACGAATTCCCCTAACGGCTTACAACTTTAGTAATACTTGCGATTGATAAAGATATAATATTCTTTGATAGTACTAAATAAATAAAGCTTTATTGTTGAATAAGTTAGGGGATAACCATTGTACAGAAGACATTGTTTTAAGATATCATAAACCAGGGTACCTTGATGACCTCCGATCTATCCTTTTAGTTTTATATAACATTTAGTGAACCGTATTGTTGGTATCAAGTACTATATCTTAGTCTTAGTCTTGGTCAAATAATAGTTAAAGATCAAAGTATAAAGTACTTTTAGAAATACTAAATATTTTAAAATTTGAATACTTAGGGGCTGAAGATTCAAATAAAAAATATTAGCCTGTTTCCATATAGATTTCAGCTAATAAATACATTCGTAATGAAATATTGTATTACCAATTTAAAGTAAAAAATTCTGGTCTCTTACTGTTTTTTAACTGGTAAGGGAGTAAAATGATTCCCAGAAAAATATAATCAGTATTGTTTAAGAAAAAGGGGGTAAAAGGTATGGAAATAAATAAGGCTAAAATTCTTTTTTTATGTTTCTCATACATTATGTTTAATTGACGTATAACTTTCAAATACATATAATGGTTTAAAAAACATGTACAATGTGTAATTCAGATAAAATTTATGAAAATAAAGGAAGCGTTGAAAGACGTTAAGTTAGAACAGTTCCATAGCTGTTTGCAGAAGAGGAAACTCGTCCAGATATTCGCATCTTATCTAATGGGGAGTAGGTCTCGTCGTTTATAGATATTTTACTTTATTGAATCATAAATAAATCATTAATTAATAAATTAATTAAAGCATTTGACTTACTTATAACTACGATCCACGGGTCGGAGAGGGTTATTGTTTGAAATTCCATTTAGAAAGGGGAGTTTTAAATTCACGTTAAGGTATAAAACCAATAAATAACCCCCTACCGACCATGGTACGTGTACCTAAGTAGACAGACGTGCGAGATTCCCACGTATCCATAGCATAAATCAATGGTAGGGGCGGTATAAATTAATGCTCCCTAAATGATAACAACGGTAGTAGGCAAAAGGTCATTATGTTCAACAATTTTTCAATCGAGTAATTCAGTTGGCTTATTGATGTATAAAATTATTTCCCGAACTGATTCGGACGTTGTTCCACTTGGTTTACTTTCATAACATGTTAATAGAAACAACAATCTGGAAATAATTAAACTCGCAGCTATGATTTTGCGATCCTCCAGGGCATGAAACAAAATTAAAACCTAAGCGGGTTGCAATTGGATTCTACTGATTAAAATAACTCGGGTTTGGCAATGTGGTACTAAAACTGAAGTGACATCATAATCACAGGAGATTGGTTTTGTTTGGAAACCTGTATAAATATTTTATAAATAATGCAGTAGCCTACCTTAACTCTTAACACGTGTCATTTAAATCAGTCATACAACTTTAATAAACACAAAATACAACTGTTTAATAAAAGCGAATGAATAAATCCATTGAATTTGAAAGTCGAAATTTGAATATCTGAGAGCTGCAATGAAAGTTTTTATATTGTTTCTCGTAACACTTAAAGAAGAAGACTTTGTCTCGGTTTTGTGGCTACAATTAAACATGTTTATCCTATAAAAGATTCAGTTAAATTTATATGAAAACCAATTATTATTTCTTTCAACAGTTTGCAATTTGAAAATTACGGTTGATCCCCTCTTTAAAGCGACCACAACTAAATTTACCACTTCAATATACTGTCTTATTTTCTTCAATAAAATTAATTTGATATATTCATTTCCCCCTCTTTAGTACATAGAACACAATAAATTAAATAATAAAATATTGCCCTTATATGGTGTACAAAATAGATCATACCATTGAATTAGGTTCCAGAAAGAAGTGCCAGATAGAAAGCTGAAATTATTAATTCACGTTTCATAATCAAGTAACATATACTGCAGGTACAGTAATTAGAATAAATTCCCGATCGTAACTCACCCAAACCAATATAAGAGTATAGGTGAGGTTTTAAGAGAACAAGTCGCAACAAGGATTGCGGGATAAAAGTAATTCTATGAAGGGTAGAAGATATGTAAATAGTAGAAGCGCCCTTGATATGCGATGACTTGACACTTGTGTCACTACTTGAAGACACTGAAGCAGTATTACCTCCACATACACACTAATTACAACACTGTATCATGAACTGTAAATAGACAGACAGAAACATGTACAACGGTTTTGCCTACACTTGGTGTACTGGGTTAAACTAATCGTAAAACGTATTTAAAAATATACTTGTAAAACGTCCTACCGATAGAAAGACATTGTATTAGTAGATGGCAATACCTGAGTTTTCTATTAAACACTTTGATCATTTAAATCTTTGCTAATTAAATTTATACTAAAATTAGATTGAGCCTTCACCATTACCAATCTTTAGTAGGTACTTCGAACAGTGACTACAATAAAATATGTTTCTCCTATAAGATTCAGTTAAAATAAAATGGAAACCAATTATACTTTAACAGTTTGCAATTTGAAAATACAGTTGATTCCCTCGTTATAGCGAATCTGTGTTAAGTTGCCTTATTTAAGCGTAACCAGTTTAGAAATATTTGAAATATATTTTCAACGCTAATTACACTCGAAATGTTATTGCAGATCCAATGCTGTCTAGTCCCTTTGATGCAATTAAAAACTTGATATAAAACAATTTACGTTCTTTTGCAATTAAAACTTTGAATCTGAAACACGACTAATCCTCGACGCATCAATAAACAAACGCTGGATGACGCAAACAACATTCCTAAAACCCTTATACATGCTTTATTATGGGACTCGTATTTTATTAGCACAAATATAAATTATAGTCATAAAAGGAAACATTCCACGCAAAAAATTCTAAATGGTTTCAAAGCAAATAAAATAAGTTGATAGTGGAAATATGATGAAAAATTAAGGTTATAAATTTTATTTCTATGTAAAATTTTACCGTCTTTTCTTTGGTTCATGATAAAATACGTTGCCGTTTTACGATTAAATGTATTCACTTGCAATTATACTGCCCGTAGGAATATGACGTATGTGTTTAAATGTCTTTTGGAATGCTGTCTTTAGTTGCATGCTTTTAATAATTTAAGGACGCTATAATTTATTTTCGAGTACATGTGTTGAGTGAGTAAGCAGTATGAACATAAGCCGCCATAAACCTCACAGATGTTCAGTTTTTTTAATGCAAATTATAATCCATATATAAATATAAATTGACCAAGATATTTTCTATATTTAATTTCACGTCACTTCATATTTACTATTGCAAATTATAGTCCATATATAAATTGGCCAGGATATTTTCTATATTTAGTTTTACTTCACTTTATATTTACTTTTCAGGTATGCCTTAAACTTTGATGACAGGTATTTTAATACTCTTAACTCCGTTTGAGCAATCATTCGGATCGAAAAATCAGTCAAGATGACCTGGTTTTTATGGCAGTGTTAAAGTGGAGTCTACATTAGATAAATCGATGTTGCAATTTCTATAGTGAATATTTTGTATGTTATTTGAACGTAACGGAAATGTACGTTATTTTGTTTACAGTTAAAACAATATTACAATTATTAGTCAATATTAAAACTTGACTAAATTTTATATCTAGCTGTCTACAAATACAGTAAAATGAATGTTATTTCAACAATGAATTGCCAACAAAAAAGCATTCAACCCTTTTATCGCGATTAATATACGAGAAAATGGTACTATTCTTCAATCATTTTAGAAATTATTTTAAAACTAGAAATAATATCTGTTGTATGCACTACACACTTTTTGTTTGCTAGCATTGAATTATATAATGTGTGTTTTATTTGAAATTTGTTTACATTACTTTCAATAATGTCAGTGATGATTTAATTACTAATTATCCATTATTAATAAATGAATATCGAAATCTTGTTTCTGTTCATGACGAGCTGGTTGTTAATTCTTATTACTTTTGCCTACTTGTGTCCAGATGTTTTGTTAACTAATAGTTGTTAAATTGTTAGACGTAAGACGAATTGTTGCAATTGTCGTAAAACAAAAACGTTTCCTCCAAGTGTAAGTTACCAATTTAACAACTTTTACTCAACAAAAAGTAAAAGTAATAATATATGAACTTATAACTTTTAAAATCGTCGTTGCTATAGAAATAGGCGTAAAAGAAAGGCAAATGTTTACACACAAATGTAAATTACGGGATATTGGGTGTCAGGTCTCAAAAAACCCGAATAAATAAAATCAGAAATCACAATTAAAGAGCATTTATATTTTCTTACAGTAGAAACCTTTATATGACTCAACTATGCTACACATTAGAGTATAAAGAGAGTGGTTTATTAATAGGATAGAGTGGAATTTGGCAAGTGGTCAAGCAATTGGTAAACCGATAATTTCCGTCGGGCTGAGCAGGTAGGCCCCAGGTCAGTTATGCCCGATTGCTCTCACCTTATGGGGTAGACCTACTAACCGTCTTTTAGTCAACTCCGAGGAAGAGTTGTCATTAGATTGTTAATGGTAAGGTCTGCAAGGATTTGTATTCCACATTTTAAGAACAATTTTACGAACAACCGACAGTTTGAGCTATTTCTAATGAAGAGAACTAATTTGGTCACAAAATATACGTCAAATGTTACACTTTTGCCCAGAAAGTTTTTTATTAAAAAAATTCTATTATGTATTACGTAGAAAACATATACCCATGCTAACGTTTCCTAATTTGTAATTTAATTACAAGGTATATTTATGTTTTCAAGTTAATCATAAATCTAATGATAACTTTTGTTATTTTGTGTTTGATACAATTGCAATTGAATTTTCATTTACAGCTTTTCCTTTCAAGTATTTTCATGTTTATTGTACTGTTGTTATGTTCATTGTAAGTTATTATTTTACTTCCCCCACCATTATCAAAAGTTGTAAAACAATCTTGTAGTTTTATATGACGAGCAACTCTTAAACTGGTGATATGTAATCCGAAATGTACATAAGGAGTTGGTTTCTATAAAATACTATTAAAAAAAAAAGTTTTGGTGATGTAGTTTTTATTGCATTAAATTATTTCATGGTTATTAATTTCAATCAAAGATTCTGTCATATATATATATATATATATATATATATATATATATATATATATATATATATATTCAGCAACTTTATTACAGAATTATTGCACGTTCATTGCAATTTGAACGCCATTTTTCTTGTTTTACCATGAATTTGTTGGTCTTGGTCTTGGCTTTGGTCTTTTACTACTGCCCTCTTAGTGCATTTGGCATCCATTTACAAGTTGTTAATGGTAGTCTATAATCCGTCATTTTTCTCAAACGACCGCAAAAGAAAAGCTGCTTTCTTTCTATGTTGCCTGTAAGTGATGTCTTTAAATTCATTAATTATTTGAATTTGTCTACTCTTACTTGATCCTCTAAGTGTCTACATCTCCTCTAAAAGCTCTTATCATTGCGCGAACTGTTTGATCGTTTTGTATGTTATTGTTGACTGTCTAGAATTCAGAAACTCAAGTCACTGTATTTTCTTAAGTTGCTAAGACTGAATATATATATTCAGCGACATTATTACAGTCTTACAGGATTATTATTCAAACGCTATTTTTCCTTGTCTTGCCATGAATGTTTTTGCCCCCTGGTCTTTGCAATGGTCTTTATTCTCTCTTCGTGCTTTTGGCATTCATTTCCAAATTTTTAATGGCAATCTATCATTCGTCATTTCGTTCATACGTTCGTGAAAGAAAAGCGGCTTTCCTTCTATGGTGTCTGTAAGTAATGTCTCTAAATTCATTATTTATTTGTTTCTGTCTGTTCTTATAAGATCCTGTAATGTGTATCTACATCTTTTCTAAAAGCTCTTTTCATTGCACGGACTGTTTGATCGTTTTGTATGTTCTTGTTAACTGTCCAGACTACAGAGCCATAAGTCACTGTATTTTTAATCAAATAGTTGTCTTTTTGGTCTTTACAAAATTGTTTGACAGAACGTCAAAGAGTTTGAATTTATATTTGCTCCTAATATTCAAAACATAGTTACTCGGACATTTGCATGTGCCAAATAAATTGTATATTTCTTAAATGTAAAAATAGAGGCATAAGGCATTTCTGTATAAACACCCTAACTCTTATGTAAGTTTTAACTTTATAAGGTTTCAAAACTATATAAGGACACTTACAATTTACCTAGGTTTAAAAGGTTTCAAATTTTTCAAAATAAAACAAACAAGTAATACAAATTTCGATACCAAACTATTAATAATTTTGCATGCGTAGAAACGTATATTCAACTTGTGAAGGGTTGTTGAAGCCAACTCCAACATCTAGGAAACCCGAAAGTTCAATGTTGAATTATTAATATCTCTCAACTTTTCGACGGCTTTGCTAGAACTGAGTTAGAATTATTAAAGTACGACTTCTGCGGGCGACTTAATTTTCGAAATAACTGGTATATAAGGCTCATTCCTTAAATCAATAAAATAAAGTCATCTATAACCGTACACACTAATACTGGGATTTTTGTTTGCATTTTAAAGAAATGGTAAACGTTTACACTACATTTCATCTTTTAATTAGAAAGTTTTATATTTAAAACTCTAACAGCATTTGTAAATAAGGTAAATATTTATATAGACGCTATAGCTGAAATATTATTTAAAGTCAGGTTGTTGTTTTAAAATGTTTAGAAAAAGTAGCACAGCTAGACTACGGTATAGAATCATATTTATAGATTATATAAAATGGTATTTAATTTGAAAATATTTTTATGATATTTTAGAATTAAGTTAAAACCGATGAAAAATTCCTTTTATCATTTCTTGTATATTTTACCTAAGATTAATATAGAAACACAAGATATTTCGTTTACATTAAGCTAAAAGAAATAAGCCTAACACTTGTAAAATGCCTGGGAAATTTTAAAAACCTTTTTTTTGTTTCAATTGTAAAACGTCTTATAAATAAAAAGTAAAGTTTACCATAACCTCTATTACAAATACGTTAGTAACTATTGTGAGTATTAACTGAGCATTTTAATCTAAAACTGATGAATCAATGAGCTTCACCCTCCTTTATATATCACGACCGAATAGATTTACAGTTGTTTATAATGGACTCTTACAAAATCGTCATTATGAAGTGTCTAGTGTGGTGTATAGTGTACAATAAGTGTATTATATAGTCATGTTGTTAGTGGGGGTGAGATGCTCAAGCTGCGACCAGATGACTCCTAACTATGACAATCTGTATATGTCTTCACTTTGCCAAACTCTTAACACAAATAAAGTCACATAGTGTTTATTTAATAAAAAGTAAGCCTCACTTGATTATGTATAAGTTTCATAATTCATTTAATCTATAACTTCCTGGTTCTTTTGTAATAATGGTGGTCCTCCAAATCATACTAAACAATCACACCATAAAATGCAGGCCTACATTTTTTTTTTTTTTTAAATGCATTTTCTTTATAAAGAAGTCGAAAAATATTGTTTTAACTCTGTTGTTTTACTGTAGGTATTACCATTTTTGTTTTAGTGATATTTTTAAGGAAAAAAGAGTTTTTACTGTTTATTGGAATATTTTTCCAGCGTGTTTATTTAATCATTTAAGTTAAAGAATTGGAGGTTTTGTCTACACCTGAACAATAGAATCGATGTGGGATTTCGTCATGTGTATACAGATTTTCAATATAAAACTCATTGAGAGAAAGACTACTAGAGGTAATACCACATAATTCAAATGTTGACGTTATAACTATAAATAAGACAGTGGCCTATCACTCAGCTGACTGGTATTTGTTCACTGATACAATTCATATGTTCTTTTGACTGAATTCAATCCATTTAGAGCTTAGAAGGGATCTGGTAATAGTCCAATCTACATCCCATGACCATGAAAGCAATATTATATAATTCACGTTTTTATTAAACTATTGTTTTTCAGTCAGACTTAAATAGGGATGCAGCCGGGAACATTACCAGAGATGGAACTAGGGAAGCCAGGGGCGCAGCCACTGGAAGCGATTGACATTCCGAGGGAACTGGAAGGGTGTCCGCACAAAATTTGGCAAAATATGACAATTAAATACAATCCTAATTTAAATATATAAGAAATTTTTGTATACTTAGTAACTGATCTCAAATGACGTTTTTTCATGACGTATGATCTCATACATACTAATTTAACGTTTTTGAGCTCACAAAATGGTTTCTCAGTGTTTTTGCTACAGATATAACGCTTTGCTAGTTCAATTAGGCGATTTTTAAAAAGTCGAATTTTGAAAAACCAAGGTTACCCATATTGAAGTAGTTTTCTTTTCAGACACAGAATCTTCATATTTATTTTAACACCGTTCATTTTATTAGAAACTTGTTTTATATGAAAACTATCTGGGAACTATTGTAATTAAATTTTATCCCTAATATTAAAAAACATTTGTTACAAGTCTCTTCCATTCCAAATATACTAGTTAGACTTAAGGGTTGGATGGGCTTTAAGAGAGACACAATATCCCTGGCTAAGTAGCTAGTAACTCAATAGTAGCTGTCGCGTTATAGTTACTTAAAGGTAAACATTAAATACTTGTGTTTTAGTAAAATAATTGAATAGTTTAAACTGCAACGAAAATCCATAAACATTTTATAAAATTATACATAAAAAATTTATTTGAAATGTGTTCATAAAAAGTGTGAGATGAGCCAAAATTGTTTTTTTTTATTTTAAACATTGTCATACAATTATTTATCATACTTTAGCTAATTTAAATCAATTATTAATGTTTTTATGAAATACAAAAATATTAATAATATTATAACTGAACCAAATATTTAATAATTCAATTTTTCCTTAATAATGAGAATAAATAAATTAACATAACCTACGCATTAAAAAAGCTCTTCAATATCATAACCTATAACATGTTGCATGAAATCATATCGTTACTCAATTTAAACTAAAATAATATGAGGTGTCTCTTGAGGTTACAGGAAATGGAGATTTTTCTTCTTGGTCACATACACAGTCAGTTCTCCCATTAAAATTAATGGTTTTAAAACATTTTTTTTATGTTGAAAATAGAAATCTACTAACATTTTATAAGTTAGTTGCTACTAACATTATCTTAAGTTTATACAAGTCTTTCCTGTAACATGAACTAAATGTATACTGTTATTTTAACAAACTTACGTGTAATTTTACACAGTTTATTAGCCATGTGAATATCCCAAAATCTCATTTAGAAATAACCTTCGTAATCCGAAGGTTATGATAGGAAAAGTTTATTAAAGTTAAGAAATCTTTTAATTACAACTTTAAAGTTTTAAAAGTGCCTATAATTAAACACGAATGAATGGAGGTTCTACTGAATGTATTGGTGGTGATTATATCGTCCAAGTCTTTTCAAATATATGCTTTTCAAACTTGTCTCCTTTTTTGTATTAGAACCAAGTTCCCTGTTATAATTAAGAAAATCGTGACCTTTCTGAGGGAATTTATGCGTGATAAAACATAAACGTTCTGTTTATGAAAGAGTCCAAGTACATTGGGTGCACTTAGTGTTATGTATGTAGGTCCTGTAGTACCAATAACCGGTAACACATTAACATTTTCCAAATAACTATTATTTTACTGTGTTTTAAACATAGTATGGGCTCTTCAAAGCTTTCGAAAAATGTAATAAATATCAGTAGCAATGAGTATGGTCTTTTTCCAAATACTGTGAAGTAAGGTTAGTAGTCTTTAGCACTGATATATTAAACACGCGAGTATAAAATTATACTAAATTATCTAGTAAGTAAAACAATAGAATTGTTATGTAGTTTCTCTTCAATCATATTTTTGGAATCGACTGTAGAAAATTTGTATATTTATTAGTCAAGAAAAATTATAATTACTATCTGAAAGATTTTCTTAAGCTTT
The DNA here is from genome assembly GCA_036971475.1 of Prosapia bicincta. Classification (NCBI taxonomy): domain Eukaryota; kingdom Metazoa; phylum Arthropoda; class Insecta; order Hemiptera; family Cercopidae; genus Prosapia; species Prosapia bicincta. Next base: position 204,760,703 of record JBAIZL010000004.1, read on the forward strand.
TCATCTCGTAATCCCCTAACACTAAATCTTCAGAGAACGGATATTTATGATGTGCCGACTGACCGAAAAAATATTCCTTCAAGAGTTTTCCAAATGCGCTACCAGTTTAGCCGCTTGAATGAGGTAGACTAATAGATCAACGTTATATATATTCACCTAATTAGAACGCGTGCTGAGGGCGTTGTTTTTATTCAAGTTCTTCTCTTAGCTCACACTCTCCAAATATAGATATATATCTTGTCAAATATTCAAACGTTAATAAAATAAATTTTTATTCATCGAATCAAGTTCAAATAAAAGCTTTTAAACATATAGCAGATACAAATCGATGTTAATAATGTTTGTCAAATATTTGTTTAACAGTTAACTTATAAAATACTGGGAGGTCTAGGTCGGATTCGAGCCAACTTTCCCATAGCTACAAATGTATTATTTAGTCACCATCTGGTTGTTGTCGAAACCTCTATTGTAGAACCTTAAATATTGCCATGGTTACCATACAATATCATACATTGAAACACCAATTGTAAACTAGTTGTGTGGTTAGCATTGTGTTTTATTTCTTATACAGCGTTTCAGAATTATTTAATGTTCTGAAGCCATTTAGATCACGTTGAAGGACGCAGTGTATATTGAAGGTAAACTGATCCGGGGCATAATTTTTCCTTTCCTACCGGATTCCAGTATTGCCTTTAACATGACTAGAATTATTGTTACTTGGTACATCAAACATTGTATCATTCGCAACATTAGTGTATTTATTTCCTATAGCCATATGCTTCACTGTCTTAATCTCAAGTGGAAATTACTTATTAAGTAATGTGCCTTAAAAGTCTATGGACTACAACATTTTAGGTGGACATTGTTTGTGACACTGGATGGTTATTGGACATATTTAGTTTACATTCAAGTTATTAAATTGTAATATAATAATCAATGGTGGTTTACCCACTGACATAATATAAAGGTTCAGTGATATTATACAAGGAGTCACAGAGCGTTTATTAGATTATTATTATTTGTGTACTAGTGACGGATTAGTTTCCGTTTAAAATGTTAGTAAAATCATCTAGAATTTACATAATGATTTTTAAAAAATAATTTTAATTCTGAGGCTAATAAATATGTTAATTAAATATAAAGAAACTTGAATGCGCCTTTTGCCTCTAAAGGTGGCTCTTTCTTAGCAGCGTTATTCCTGTTGCAAGAGGACTTTACTTTACAATAATTTCTTTTTGTGTGTGATTTTTTATGGTTTATATTTCAAAAATATCGATTTCAAACTTTCTGTTTCTGATATATTTCCGTTCCATTATTAAAAACAATTATGATAAATTTAATAAAAGAGTGCATCCAATTAAATATATTATGTTAAGAGAATAGTGACGTGTTTGATGACTTAATTTCGCTTGATTAGGTATACTTGATTTGAGAAGTAGATTGATTATATATGTCTAGACACATAAATGTAAATAAAAGCCGTTGTGGCTGAGCCCTGTGGATCTATCTACTTGAGAATCATCCTGAGAGTATGTTAAACAATCTCTTCAAATTTCGTTAACTTATCCTCAGTGCTTTAGGCGTTCATAATATGAGTACATACCTAGTAAGATTGGTTTAGAACCATACTTAGCCTCTCGGCCGGAGCCCCGTATATGGATCTGCACCAAACTTCATACGAACCATCCTGGGCACATCTTTCCAAATTTCTTTAATTTCTGTTTAGTGGTTTAGGCGTCCATATGGTACATACAAACATACATACATACATAGGTTTTTTTACATATAAACGAGGAAACTTATTATTTATGTTTCACTTCATCTCAGTTTATATAAATACAGTTCTTATTTTCCCTAACATCTTTTACTTTCGTGTTTATTGTTTTAGTTAGAGTGACATTACGTTTTTGGAGTCTCTTATCTAACACTCCTACAAGATGTTATTAGCACAATAGAAGCCAGTAACTAAGGGTTCTTGACCGTATCAGTGAACCACGATGCCTTGATGTGGTCTGCGTTTTCTTTTATGCCGGGAGTATAACAAAGGAAATAAACCCTCCAGGGTTTTTCGTCCGCGCAAACGCTCTATTCACACGATACAACCAAAAGCCACAAGTAAAAAAACGTCAAAATCTTGTAAAGGGCTACTTACAACAGCAAATAATCCACGTAGCCACATTTTGTGGTAAATAAACAGGAGATCTATTAAACAGAGTAATTAAAGAAACAAATGCACATTGAAATAGGTGACATTTGTAGGTAATATTGCAGTAATAAACGTGTACAAGTTGAAATTGTTGTAAAATAATAGAAATATAATTTGTTTAAAACAATATTGATAAAACGAATTTACCATTATTTATTTCATAAGACTATTAATACTACAATTTAAAACTAAAAGTAATTCAATAATAAAATGTATGTTTATTGACTTTTTCACAATTTTGGTAATTTTACCTAATTGATTTTGCTTATTACATTATTATTAACTTTTTAATTTTAAACTTGCGCTACTGTTATACACTAAAGTATACATTTTCATAAAATGACCACCCGATAATATTCTTAGTTTGTCAGATAGTCTCATTAACAGCTTGTTTAGAAAAAAATATGTATTTTTTTATGTCATTTATGATTCTAATATTAGGTACTCAAACATACTTCCAGTTGTAAAGGTATGTGTTAAGATAACATATAGCTACAGCTAAGAGATAACTACATGATAACTTATACAACCATAGGCCATCGTTTCGTATTTCTATCTACATCGTATGTGGCACACATTTGGTCTAATTCATCAAATCCAATTATTGTCTTGTTATAAAGAGTAATTATTTTCAGGTTTCTGTAAACTCCCTGAATCTTCGTCAATATTGTGGTCTTCATGCATCGTGAACAGAAATATTAGACCTCTTAGGTTAAGTGCAGTAATATACGAGGACGTTTTCTTCATCTGACAAGCAATCATGCATCGTGAACAGAAATATTAGACTTCTTAGGTTTAGTGCAGTTAGATACAAGGTCTTTTTCTTCATCTGACTAGTAATCATGCATCGCGAACAGAAATATTAGACTTCTTAGGTTTAGTGCAGTAAGATACAAGGTCTTTTTCTTCATCTGACTAGTAATCATGCATCGCGAACAGAAATATTAGACTTCTTAGGTTTAGTGCAGTTAGATACAAGGTCTTTTTCTTCATCTGACTAGTAATCATGCATCGCGAACAGAAACATTAGACTTCTTAGGTTTAGTGCAGTAAGATACAAGGTCTTTTTCTTCATCTGACTAGTAATCATGCATCGCGAACAGAAATATTAGACTTCTTAGGTTTAGTGCAGTTAGATACAAGGTCTTTTTCTTCATCTGACTAGTAATCATGCATCGCGAACAGAAATATTAGACTTCTTAGGTTTAGTGCAGTAAGATACAAGGTCTTTTTCTTCATCTGACTAGTAATCATGCATCGCGAACAGAAATATTAGACTTCTTAGGTTTAGTGCAGTTAGATACAAGGTCTTTTTCTTCATCTGACTAGTAATCATGCATCGCGAACAGAAATATTAGACTTCTTAGGTTTAGTGCAGTTAGATATAAGGTCTTTTTCTTCATCTGACTAGTAATCATGCATCGCGAACAGAAATATTAGACTTCTTAGGTTTAGTGCAGTAAGATACGAGGACCTTTTCTTCACCTGACAAGCAATCATGCATCGTGAACAGAAATATTAGACTTCTTAGGTTTAGTGCACTAAGATACGAGGACGTTTTCTTCATCTGACAAGCAATCATGCATCGTGAACAGAAACATTAGACTTCTTAGGTTTAGTGCAGTAAGATACGAGGACGTTTTCTTCATCTGACAAGCAATCATGCATCGGGAACAGAAATATTAGACTTCTTAGGTTTAGTGCAGTAAGATACGAGGACGTTTTCTTCATCTGACAAGCAATCATGCATCGCGAACAGAAATATTAGACTTCTTAGGTTTAGTGCAGTAAGATACGAGGACGTTTTCTTCATCGGACAAGCAATCATGCATCGTGAACAGAAACATTAGACTTCTTAGGTTTAGTGCAGTAAGATACGAGGTCTTTTTCTTCATCTGACAAGCAATCATGCATAAGTTCATCCAAAGTACCTGCACATGATAACCGGATAAGCTTTGGTTCACTCATAACACAGAAGGTCGCACGGGCTACAGGTGTAGGCCAAAAAACTTTAGTCGTAAACAATTACAAAACGTACACAATTTGAGTGACTATCACCGACTCAGTGAGTAGGGTAGATGACAAAATACATCTAATGCTGTAGGGGTTTCTCCACTAGTTTTAGGAAAGGCGTTGCAGCCTAAACAAAAACTCTGGGCTACACCTGTAGCTCGCGCGCCTACCCGAGGTTTAAATATACTGCCTAAGGTCTACATCATACGCTTTAGTAGTTAATTTAGGCCCATAACAACAATTCCGAAAGCGTAACAAAAGTTGTGATATCCCCTATCACCTATCAAAGCAAAATGTTCAATAACATTTATAGAATCTATGAAGTGCAGGAGGTAAGAATCGCTAGAGGACAATGTGGACCTTCAACGTCTATTTTGAGAATACGTGTCAAATTTATAGACCTAATAACTATCATAACCTTCTTAATAAAATACAGAATTTGTTATAGCTAATGTTAAAAAACACACACACACACACACACACATATATATATATATATATATATATATATATATATATATGTTATAAAACTCTAACTTATCGTAAAGGATAAAACTAATAAAACAACGGAAATTGGCAACAATGTAAAGCATACACAACTCACAATTATAAACGTTTAATTTCATCCTGTTTGTATGACCTACGTCTTCATCATTAGGGATGCTAGCACAAACATATAACCTTTAATAAAGAAATGGAACATAGCCTGTTATATTTCTACAGAAGTTAGAACCCAACTTGGGCGTTGTCTACAAATATATAATTTTGATAAAATTATAATATTATTAAAAGATAATATTAACAAAGCTATTTTAATTAAAGACAAAATTTAGCGCTAAATTAGTTTATATTAATATGGAATTTTGAATTGGTCCTATTGCCTTATGTCAAATTAAATATTTGTAGTAATCACATTTTGTTCTTTGTAAACATATTAGTAATAAAATATATTAAAAATTAAACAGATTTTCTTTACATTGGTAAAGCCCAACATAACAGTTGAGATTTAAAATGAAGTAAGTTAAATCATATTATTTCTTTGAATATATGTTTTTCTTACAATCAATAACTATTTAAGTTTAATTGGTTTCTAACACAGAATTGTCAGATTTTGATGTATTAAATCAAAGCAGACAAAATATAGGCATAATCATAAATATACTAATCGCTGTATTATTGCAGTTTGTATGCACTATATGACAGGAATAAAATAGAAATTATTATCTTAAATACAATATAACGTTTTAAGTAATAACTTTGTAGAATCTGACCCAACTAGAAATGTACCCTCGTAGTTACAACTATAGTGTCTACACTTCTCTGTATATGGTATTCTGACAATATTAAGTTATATATAGGTATTTAATTAACTTAGTAAAACCTAATACCTTACTATAATGACGCGTTGCATTGTTAATGACAACCTTATATAAGTGAGTTAGTTTTCATTAAACGATATAAATAAATAATTATGGTTTATTCAGTGAAAGCAAGAAAATTACAACAAACGAGATTAATACGGAAATATTGCCAACAGTTTTTCAGCTGTTCCTGCAAGTCATACTGAAAGCAGATCACTCTTTGGCTTATATATGACTTCTACGTATAAAAACCACGGTTTAAGTAAAAAGAGTAAAACTGCAGAACAATTTAAGAATTGATAAGACTTAAATTATGTCGTAGAGAATTAATTAAATCTAAAAATACTTCACCTCAGAGATTCACAAAGAACCTATTTTAACAGTAAACGTTCTGCTTCATTTAACCTTATTATAATTACCTATGCTGCATCAGATAATGCGCACAAGGCAATTATCACTGAATGCCTTTGATGTTGCACAATACGTTGGACTAAATCCTTACACGTTTTCTGCTTATTTAGTAAATCTGCACCAAAGTTTATTAAAATATACCAACACCCTCCACTACCAGTTAAATACAAAACGATATGCACAGATTTATTATTGGCGAATTAACATGTTCCCATCGTAATAAAAGGAAGCGTTTCGAGGTATTTAATTAAGTTTTGATGCTCCAAGCTGAGAGCTAGTTATTAAACTAAAGATTCTAGTCAATGAGTTTCCCTTACTACATTTCTACAGAGCTGAGGTTTTCTATATGGTTTATTGAAAGTATTTACCAATATTAGATTTTAGGCCTACGAATGGCAGTTTGGATCCATAAGAATCTGAATGGTGGAAGTACTCCAAAACGTTGCAAGTACAAAACTATATAAAAAAGGTAATGCAAACAGAAATAGTTGATACTTATCAACTCTATGAAATTGTTATCGATAACTTTAAAAAAATAAACTTTATTTAAAATAACTATAGCCCTTTATTTCATTAGTAAATTAAATTTCACTATTAAAAAGAAATCGTATTTTACAGAAGTAGAAAATATTATTAGATGATTGATGTTAAAAGGTTATTAATATCAAAAAAAGTAATGCTTACCTTTGAAACCTTAAAACGTTTGTTTCCACGCTTTGAATATAGAAGTGTATGGTTGAACAAAAGTGCATTAGGCCTATTATTGTGGTACATCAACTATAAACTAACACATTAGTTATAGTACCATGGGTCTACATCACTCGCTTTAGTTGTTAATTTGGTCCTAACATAACACTTCCGAAAGCGATAAAAGGGCTGTGATATCCCTATCAATTATCAAAGCAAAATGTCCAATAACATTTATAGAGTCTATGTAGAACAGGACGTAGGAATCACTAGAGGACAGTGTGGACCTTCAACGTCTATTTTGAGAATAGATGTCAAATTTATAGACCTAATAACTATCATAAACCTGGTAATAAAATACAAATTCTGTATAGCTAGCGAAAAAAAGAATATATGTTATAAAACTCTAACTTATCTGAGCTTTATGCAGTTTTGTAAAGTCATGTATTAAATGCGTCGTAAAGGATAAAACTAATAAAACAACGGAACTTGGCAACAATGTAAAGCATACACAACTCACAATTATAAACGTTTAATTTCATACCTGTTTGTATGACCTACGTCTTAATAATTAGGGATGCTATCACAAACATATAACTTTTAATAAAGAAAGGGGACATAACCTGTTATATTTTTACAAAATTTAGAAGCGGATTTGGATGTTGTCAGATTTACAACCAATCCCACTAATATATTTGCAATGAACAAAATGAGATTACTACAAATATTTAATTTTCATATTATTAAAAAAATATTACCAAATTATTTAAATTAAAGACAACATTTAACAGTAAATTAATTTACATTGATTGGCAACTTTGAATTGGTCCTAATGCCTTTTGTCAAATTAAATATTTGTAGTAATCACATTTTGTTCTTTGTAAATATATTAGTAGAGTTGGTTGTGAATCTGGCAAGCCTCAGATCCGGTTCTAACTTTTGTAAATATACTTACTTACTTATTAGCCAACGGCCACTCTTGGCTGTTGGGCCATTTGGTGGCGCGCTGACCAGTAGAGGCGAGAAATCTCTTCTTCCTTCGTGTTGTTCAGGGGTCTATGGTCCAGAGCTGTACATGACTGGAGCTGCTCAGCTGTCATGTCCTCCCTGCTGTCACAAAGGGTGCACCTGGGAGACGAGAAGGTGCCTATTTTCCGATTTTCTTTAGGTGTGCAGCTAGGTAGTCGTGTCCAGTTGTGAGTCTAAAAAGTGCAACCCTGTCCCGTCGGGGTAACATGTTGTTAATTGGCCCGTTTTCGACAAGAGTAGCCCAACGTTTATTAAGAGATGTTTCCCTTAAGTAGGCTTGAGTGATCCTCTTTATTGCAGCATTTATTTGTATTTTTATGGAGGGGAGCGAAGTTGCTACACTCGGCTGTGGGAGCGTTGTTCCTTTTTTTGCCAATGAGTCGGCTAATTCATTACCTCTTATATCCACGTTTCTTGAGATCCATTGTAATTCAATTTTCCATCCCCTATTCATTAGTTTTGACAAATTTTGACGACAGGCTAGAGTGGATCTGCAATTGGTCTTCTTATTTGTTGCGACCATTATTACAGCCATTGAGTATACAAGAAAGACTGCTTGTTCCGGTGTCTTTATTTTCTTCATTTCGTTTGATGCGGCTAGTATGGCTGTAATTTCACCGTCGAAGTTACTTTGGTTGTTACCAACTGCTAGCGATCCTTCGAAAAGATTACAGTAATAACCAGCTCCAGTCTGTCCTTTGTCTGGGAGGCACGATCCATAGGTATATACTTTTAGCCACTGTGTCTCTGGATAGACTGTGTTGATGGTTCTGAGGGCTGCAGACTTTAGTTCTAGTGGATTACAATCTTTCTTTGGAATATTGTGGTCAAGAAGATTTAGGATTCCCTTGGGCAGTGAATTGAACACTTCATGTGTCCCGATATCTGTTGTATGAGTGCCAATGTTGATATTGATCGCCTGCACGTGGTGCCCCTGCCTGAAATAACTGAACGATCAACACGAGGCTCGCCTTCAGCACGCTGATCATAAAATGAGAGGTCTTCAACAAAAACAAGAGTTTTAAACGGTCCTTCTCAGGACCTGGACGCGAGCCTCCGCATTCTGTATTGGAATGCTGGAGGCCTCAACAGCAGTAAATTTGTAGAATTCAAACTTTTTTAAAAATATGAAGGTTATCTTCCATTTCTTTGTTTAAAGTTATATATTTCTGGTAGCATAACTGATGATGCATGAGTCATTGAAACGCGTATTAAATTTTTACAATTATGAGCTATTCATATTTTTTGTGATTGTGTTATATATGACTTCTACGTATAAAAACCACGGTTTAAGTATAAAGAGTAAAACTGCAGAACAATTTAAAAATTGATAAGGCTTTAATTATGTCGCAGAGAACTAATTAAATCTAATAAAACCTTACCTCAGAGATTCACAAAGAACTTATTTTAAGAGTAAACGCTCTGCTTCATTTAACCTTATTATAATCACCTACACTGGATGAGATAATACGCACAAAGCAATTATCTCTGAATGCCTTTGATATTGCACAATACTTTGGCTTAAATACCTACACTTTTTCTGCTTAATTAGCAAATCTGCAACAAAGCTAATTTAAATATCCCGACACCCTCCTCTGAGTTCAAATAAAAGACGATACGCACAGATTTATTATTAGCGAATTAATATCTTCACATAGTAATAAAAGTAAACGTTTCGCAGTATTTAATTATAGTTCGCTGTTCTCTGTATGATTGGCTTTACGTTTTGGAAAAATAGAAACGTTTTCTCTTCTACCATGTCTAAAACATTACTTCCTGAAATATATACGATAACCTGTCTGATATTTAGATTTTGGGTAATAAAATAACTATGTGAATCTCTTTGTCTATCTGTCTGTCTGTCTTCCTGTCTCTAAAATTATTTTCCAAACACATTTCAAACAATATACAAAAAATATTGTATATCCGACTGCACTTTAATGAATAACATTCAATCAGGAAAGTTTATTGCCACATCTTTCTCGATCGACTCCTATAGGTTATGTTATTAAAATAACAAATTAAGTATAGCTAATGTTAACACTACATTCATTGTGTTTCAGGAGTCTCGAAGTTCGCTAGGTCAGCTAGTCTTATATATATAAATATTAAATATGGTGATATGTTTTCTTGTAATATAGTTTATAAATTAAAAAGATTTCAAAAACAAGAATACTTTTAATGAATATATTTATTCAAAGCTTTTCGCCGATAAAATAGTATCAGCATCTTCAGGAAAATAATTATCTAATAAAATATTTTTACAAAATTAAATCATATGTACTACCTTTTATAAAGCGCTGCCACTTTTATAAAAAATATGCTTATAAAAAATACTGCCGTCAAGGTAGTACACATGATTTAATTTTGTAAAAATATTTTATTAGTTAATTATTTTCCTGAAGATGGTGATACTATTTTATCGGCGAAAAGCTTTGAATAAATATATTCATTAAAGTGTTCTTGTTTTTGAAATATTTTAAATTTATTATATATATATATATATATATATATATATATATATATATATTTATATGTATATATATATTTATATATATATTTACATATATATATATATATATATATATATATATATATAGAGAGAGAGAGAGAGAGAGAGAGAGAGAGAGATGAAGGTTTGTATGTAGGCTATGCATGATCATTATGCATTACGAAACAACTGATTCGATTGCCATTAAACTTTGAGAAATTGTTGAGTACAGTGGTGCGAAAGTTTCTGGTGACAAAACAATTTTTCTAACGTGTAATTTTTAAGAATCAATTAGCATAAAATATAATTTTTTATCCTATCTTATCTGAAGACATTTCACTGAATTTATTCTACATTTTGGTTGCTAGGCAACACACGTCATTCTAAAATTATCTAACAATTATTCAAAAACTTTTATTGTCAAAATTTTCTTTAGGTTCACTTATTATTAAGTGAATAAATTAAGTTTAGCTAATGTTAACCAGCCATTCGTTGAGTTTTAGACGATGCAATGTTCGCCGTGTAACCTACTAAATAAATATATGTTTACACTCTGATGTATTAGACCCGTACCGCACCGACGACCAAAAAACCGCCTTAGAATTGAAAAAAGTAGTAAATGTGAGATAACCAGTTAAAAAACATTTATAAAGCTAGTGAAGATTATCTCCAGCAAAGATTTACACATTGCATCTTCAGACCAAGAAAAAAAGATTTTTTTTTGATAAGGATTTGTTGACTCATAATACCCAAATAATAATTTTGTCAATCTAGTTGAAATATCCGCACACAATACTATTGCTATTTTAAAAACAATGCACCATAATTACATAAACATTAAGGTTCAATTTTAATAACAAACAAAGGGGCAGACATTTCATTCCGATTATTCATTTGGTTTGATTTCATTAGAGTTATATTTTCTAATTGTGTTACAAAGTTTTGAAAATATTAACAATTTTTTTGATTCAGAATTCCAAGTAAGCCTATTAATTAAAATGGACGTAATAAAAAATGATAATAAAAATGTTTTTAGATATTTTAAAGTTTTCTAATGCAACTGTTAAAATGTCATTGCCTTAAACGACTAGCCGAATGATATCCCACCATTTTTCTTTTTGAAATACTACTTTGAGTTTTACCCTTGGTTGTTGTTTAAAAAAATGTCAAAAGGATATTTAACGAAAATTGCCATTGGAGTTATTATTAGTTAAAGCACAAAATGTTTGAAAAATCTGCATATCGAAGAAACTTTCAATTGTATAATATGTTCCGAAAATTTGTAAATCTTCGTTAAAAATCAACTGTAGCGCTATATGGTTTTTCGCATAAAATAATGATAGAAATTGTTTCTTGGCCGGTTTTGTTACGCTCGTCATCTCTGGGGTTAAAATGGAGAGGAGCTGTAGGCCTATTTACATTCACAGTTTATCAATGTCCAATAGGAAAAACACTTACGAATACAAAGCCTTGCCCCTATGATCATCAATATGAGATGCTTACAATATGCGTTTACCTAAATCGCAAGACATAAATCTGATTTTGACACCTAAATATCTACAGTAAACCAGATATACACAGTATTTGTCATATACTTAATGATTATATAGATACATATATTTCTTGCATATAATTAAGACGAATCAATTTTTTACCAATAGAAATTAATTATTTTAGTGAAAGAGATACTACAAGGTCAATAAGTAAATGATAGTTTGGGATTGTTTGAAAGCTATGCAAATAATAATCGAAGAACAATATTCTAAACTCCATTTCAATACAACCTCGTTATTTTCTTATATTGTAGTATAACATAAATACAGAATAGTTACTAATTCGACTGAAATACTTTCTAAATAAAATATATAATAGCTACACAGCAACGACTGTAAAGAAATTTAATGTTTCAAAACACATTAAATCATATGTACTACCTTTTATAAAGCGCTGCCACTTTTATAAAAAATATGCTTATAAAAAATACTGCCGTCAAGGTAGTACACATGATTTAATTTTGTAAAAATATTTTATTAGTTAATTATTTTCCTGAAGATGGTGATACTATTTTATCGGCGAAAAGCTTTGAATAAATATATTCATTAAAGTATTCTTGTTTTTGAAATATTTTTAATTTATTATATATATATATATATATATATATATATATATTTGTATGTATATATATATATATATATATATTTAGACAGAGAGAGAGAGAGAGATGAAGGTTTGTATGTAGGCTATGCATGAAATTCGTCATTCTAAAATTATCTAACAATTATTCAAAAACTTTTATTGTCAAAATTTTCTTTAGGTTCACTTATTATTAAGTGAATAAATTAAGTTTAGCTAATGTTAACCAGCCATTCGTTGAGTTTTAGACTATACAATGTTCGCCGTGTAACCTACTAAATAAATATATGTTTACACTCTGATGTATTAGACCCGTACCGCACCAACGACCAAAAAACCGCCTTAGAATTGAAAAAGGTAGTAAATGTGGGATAACCAGTTAAAAAACAATTTATAAAGCTAGTGAAGATGATCTCCAGCAAAGATTTACACATTGCATCTTCAGATCAAGAAAAAAAAGATTTGTTTTTGATAAGGATTTGTTGACTTATAATACCCAAATAATAATTTTGTCAATCTAGTTGAAATATCCGTACACAATACTATTGCTATTTTAAAAACAATACACCATAATTACACAAACATTAAGGTTCAATTTTAATAACAAACAAAGGGGCAGACATTTCATTCCGATTATTCATTTGGTATGATTTCATTAGAGTTATATTTTCTAATTGTGTTACAAAGTGTTGAAAATATTAACAATTTTATTGATCCAGAATTCCAAGTAAGCCTATTAATTAAAATGGACGTAATAAAAATGATAATAAAAAGGTTCTTAGATATTTTAAAGTTTTCTAATGCAACTGTTAGAATGTCATTGCCTTAAACGACTAGCCGAATGATATCCCACCATTTTTCTTTTTGAAATACTACTTTGAGTTTTATCCTTGGTTGTTGTTTAAAAAATGTCAAAAGGATATTTAACGAAAATTGCCATCGGAGTTATTATTAGTTAAAGCACAGAATGTTTGAAAAATCTGCATATCGAAGAAACTTTCAATTGTATGATATGTTCCGAAAATTTGTAAATCTTCATTCTAAATTTCCGTTGCTATTTAACATTCGACAATCTAAAATTATCTAATATACCTAACACTTAATCAAGAACTTTTTTCGTCAAAATTTTTTCGATCTACTATAAGTTCAGATATTATTAGGTTAATAATTTTACTAAATTAGTTTAGGTAATGTTAACTAGCCATTCATTGACTTTTAGGCGATTTTAAAGTTTTCAAGTGCAACTGTTAAAACGACATTGTCTTAAACGCCTAGCCGAATGATATCCCACAATTTTGGTTTATAAAATACTACTTTGAGTGTTACCCTCAGTTGTTGTTTTAAAAATGTTAAAAGGATATTGTACGAAAATTGATATCAGAGTTATTATTGGTTAAAGCACAAAATGTTTGAAACATGTTCATATCGAAGAAACTGTTATATGTATCAATTGTATGATGTGTTCCGAAAATTTGTAAATCTTCGTTAAAAATCAACTGCAGGCCTATGAGGTTTTCGCATAAAATAATGATAGAAATTGTTTATTGACCGGTTTTGTTACGCTCGTCCTCTCTGGGGTTAAAATGGAGAGGAGCTGTAGGCCTATTTACATTCACAGTTTATCAATGTCCAATAGGAAAAACACTTACGAATACAAAGCCTTGCCCCTATGATCATCAATATGAGATGCTTACAATATGCGTTTACCTAAATCGCAAGACATAAATCTGATTTTGACACCTAAATATCTACAGTAAACCAGATATACACAGTATTTGTCATATACTTAATGATTATATAGATACATATATTTCTTGCATATAATTAAGACGAATCAATTTTTTACCAATAGAAATTAATTATTTTAGTGAAAGAGATACTACAAGGTCAATAAGTAAATGATAGTTTGGGATTGTTTGAAAGCTATGCAAATAATAATCGAAGAACAATATTCTAAACTCCATTTCAATACAACCTCGTTATTTTCTTATATTGTAGTATAACATAAATACAGAATAGTTACTAATTCGACTGAAATACTTTCTAAATAAAATATATAATAGCTACACAGCAACGACTGTAAAGAAATTTAATGTTTCAAAACACATTAGATTTTAATTAAAAATACTCTTGAGTTACACATTACACTCTGAAAACTAAAACCATTTCAACTTGAAACGCAAAAATGTTTTGTATGTAATACAGTTTTTTTATATCATCATCGTATTCACGCACACACCCACTCACAGACACAGACACAGATACAGACACACAGACACACAGACACACACACACATACACACACACACACACACACACACACACAACACACACACACACACACACACACACAAACACACACACTCACACACACACACACGCACGCACACACACACACACACACACACACACACATACATACACATACACAAACACACAACACACACACACATACACACACAAACACACACACACACAACACACACACACACACACACACACACACACACACACACACACACACACATACACACACGCACTCAAGATATACAGATGCCCATAGTTTGCTTTTGAATTTCAAAAGTACTCTGGATTTATAACCATTTCAACTAAAAACGCAAAAATTTTTTGTATGTAATTCAGTAATATTACTTCATCATCATATTCACGTACATGCCCACCCACAGGCAGACACACACACACACACACACACAGACACACACACACACACACACTATAAAATATTTTCGTCCCATTTAGGGATATAAATATAACGTTCACAACTTCTTAGCAATATCCAGAGTCCCTTAATTTGATACAATGCTTATACTCTCTCTGTCTCTTCTTCTCACCTTCCTTGTGTATTTTTCACTTCCTAAGCCTTTCTGCTCGTCTCAACCACTCACTCTCTCAATCTAAATATATAAACTTATACACAAACAGCCACATATACTCACATATCCTTATAGTCACTTAAATATAACGAATGCGAAAAAATAACAATACAACTTTAAACCCAATTCTAATTAATTATTTAAATACACTATATAGATGGTGTTGTTCTTTAGTTGTCTTTTCTTCTCATTTAGGAGGAGACAAGCGCTTCTATTTCCGACTTGTTATTATACCTTATGTGCATTGTGTTTTTCTCATGAACTATTTAAGATAGTCGTGAATTTTGTTTTTGACATGTTACTCGTAACAGCTCCAAATGACCTTTAATATTGTACCTGGTATTAGAAATAATAAAACAATTGTTTGTTGTAGGTTTTTGGAACATATATTGTAAGTAAACTAATGAATTCTCAAAAATTTATAATTGATGATTTTAAAAGTGGTAGGAATATTACATAGATAGTTTTAAATATATGTGAAACGTACAAGGGGTTAGAACCAATGGCTCTGGAGGAAACACTGATCTTTTTTAAAAACACCATACTTCTGGGAATTCAAATGAATGAAATTTTCAGAATGAATTTACATTATTTATTGCTCTGAGAAATAATATAGCAAAGGGTATATGTATTTGACAGCCCAAGAACGTTCACTACGATACGTGGAATACTGTAACCCAGTTTCAATATATCAGAGATTAGTGGCTATCTTTTTGTAGTTCTATTTGATGTACAGTTATTTACAATACTTAGGAACTTAAAAATTAATAACGGGGAAGGTAATTTGATAATATCTGACTTGAGCTGATGTTTACAGACAATATAATGTGTTTTTATGTCTTGTAAATGTTTTTGGTTTATAACATACAGCTCACTATTAAAGCCATGGTATTTCCTGGCGCAGGTTTTCAGATTTCAACAGTAAGAAAAACGTTAAGCGAGATTAATCAATGAAGGCATGCTACTAAAAATTCTTGCAGCTCAGCAGTTATTTCAGTCAAACCCCTTTGATCTAATTTAATTTAATGTTCAAGTATAATTTTAGAGGATGCAAACTTGTTTGTTTACAGATATATAGTTAACCTCTTTTTGGAATTAATAGGTTGACCTAACCTCAATTCCGTTCAATTAAACTTACGAAATAAAACGAAGCAATCCCACTAGGATTGACTAGACGTAGCGTGTCTGGTACTCATTTCCTTGTTTCAAGTAATTACATTTCGTAGCGGCTTTGCCGAAGCATGGTCTTTGCTCTGGGTTTCGTAGATGCAGGGCTATCATAGGCGCCAGCTGTAACCATGTTAATACCCAGAAACTGATTTTTCTAAAAGTACACACTACATAACATTTTAATAATAAATACTATGTCTCTTTCTATTTGAAGTTCTGACAGAAAGCTTAAAAAAACTCAGTTCTTTTTAGTCTATTTTTGTTTAGCGACGTGTTGCTGGTTCTTTTAGCACAGTATCTTAGATAAATCGTATTTTGAATAAGAATATCTATTACAAAATAATGTTTTACATTTTAAATGAAGTTTTTTGAAATCCAAATAATAATATTCAAGTATCTTGTCATTTGATTAAGTTTTTTGCTTCAATATTAACAATTTTATTTTCTCATAAATTCTTTCCGAAAACAATGTTCTTTGTGGCTGAAAATGTATTGCTTTAACCGCAAAAAAGGGGTAATAGGTAAAAATAGATAGTGTTGGGATTAGGAATTGTTTCAGGTGATAAACCGCCAACCTATATATACATATATGTATATATATATATATATATATATATATATAAATGAACGTTTATCTGTATGCTTCGTATGCCTTCCTAAACAGTTCATTTGTTCAACGTGAAACTATGGGGTTATTGATTAAACTCCTTGAAAGGTTGTAGAATATTTGTAGCCCGATTGGGGCCGGCTAAGTGAATATTAAAAAAAAATATCTAGTATACGACCGTCTACTTTTCTCACTGAGTATTCAGACAGAAAATAAGATTTTATACAACACTTTTTATAAGTGTTTAGGTTAGTTTGTACAACAGTCATTTTCAGCACTTTACATAATAGTTGTTTAACACGTAAGTTATATTTCTTTTATTACTGTAAAATATTAGGTTAAATTGCTATAGAACTGATAACTGCTATAATGTATAAGTTAAGGGGAGGCTCACCCTCCATAAGACACTATGGTAACCTATATTCTTATTTTCAGAAGCTACTGCACTAACCACGTTGAAAGTTTACTTTGATTTTAGCCATTTTTACCACAAAAAAAAAAACAGTTTGCTTACAAAATGACAGTTTTATATTTTTAACATTTTTTAAAGACTTCATTGCTGTAGTATATATCTAAAAAACAGTGTATAATACACGTTACAGTTAGTGTATAATACACTCATAAACAATTTCAAAAACATAAGTTTAGTTGTTCCAAACATAACCTTGAAAATTTGGAAAAATACTAAACTTTCGGGAAGCGCAAAATTAAATAAATATTTGTTTTGGGGTCTTACTAGTTACTGAGGGATTTGATTTATTATTTTTGGATTTCTATACCTCATGGTAAAGCAATTATCATGGTGATAGAGTAGGCAAACTATAATTTAGTTTGATATATGAATTATATTTAGTCCTACAAAAAACGCATTACCCAGTGTAAACGAATTGGTGGGCAGGCTACCGGTCAACATTATAGTCAGATGACAAATAAAAGTGCTCCGTAACCCAAAATCTAGTTGATGTTATTTATTTTATCTATTATTTTCGTAACCAAAACTCTCTATATTTTATATTTTATGTATTTTAGGCTCTTTTCGTTTCCATGGAAACAAAATCTAAACGTACAAATTAATGTAAAGTACATTAACTGTAAGTAAATTTATCATATGCAGGCTCCTCTTAATAAGAAAAGTTTTCTGCATTGACTAATTCACAATAAGCTAAGCCTTACTTTTTAGTAACTTGGTGTGAGGTAAAAAAACCTTGGGTGCAGGTTGCGGGAGATTTATAAAACCACACGACATTATGTCCGCAGTCACACCTTTGCCAACTGACCTCAAACCCTAAAACAATCTAATATTTATGTCAAACTGTTTATTGATATCGGAAGTACTCAAAACCTTAGAACTGCTAAATTCTTTTACACATGTACAATGAGAACAAACATTGCGATGTTGGTCAGCTCTTATAATGAAAAATGTTAATCCAATAAATCTTATATATGAATTTAATACAGGGTACTTAGACTTTAGTTCCTAGCCCATTAACAGCAGAATTAATTTAGACGACAAAATGTCATACTTAAAACGTTTCGGTATAAATGTCAGTAACAATGGTCAATGGAGTTATTAGCTAAAAATTAAGGAAATATAATTTTTGTGTATTATTATTGCGTATCATGAGAAAATGTCACTTTTAATTTGAAAGCGATAGGCTTTTTTGTCTGCCCTTGTTGTTGAAGTGGAGGGAAAGTAAAAGATTTAATATTTTTCTAAAAAGATTTAGTTAAAAATAATATTTGGATACACAAATTGTAATTTACACATATTTAAAAAACTATTACTAACACCCGTATCAACGACATGTTATGCCTTTATAAATATCTTTATAGTAGCCAGGCCGCTGTTGGCAAGGAATTCCTAACTCTGGTTGGCCTGTTGTCAAGTTTTAACGTAATTTGTACATCTTCAAAGTGTTCCGTATGAATCAAATACTGCGCCTGTCAGCAATAGCTCACAGAATACTGCAGTGTGCATTCTGGCACCATACGTCCTCTGTGGTTCTCTGTAACTGAGGGAAAAGTGATGACGGTCTGATCGAATGTAGGCAGAAGGTGATTTCGAGAAAGAAAAGGTAAAAGGTTTTGTCTATTGACACGGTTTAAATATGACAGGACCTCTTGCTGTAGTGACCCTCATGTAAATAATACTTTGAAGTAGTATAGGAATCCTCATGTAAATAATACGTTGAAGTAGATGTAGGAATCCTCATGGAAATAATACGTTGAAGTAGATGTAGGGATCCTCATGTAAATAATACGTTGAAGTAGATGTAGGGATCCTCATGTAAATAATACGTTGAAGTAGATGTAGGGATCCTCATGTAAATAATACGTTGAAGTAGATGTAGGGATCCTCATGTAAATAATACGTTGAAGTAGATGTAGGAATCCTCATGTAAATAATACGTTGAAGTAGATGTAGGGATCCTCATGTAAATAATACGTTGAAGTAGATGTAGGGATCCTCATGTAAATAATACGTTGAAGTAGATGTAGGGATCCTCATGTAAATAATACGTTGAAGTAGATGTAGGAATCCTCATGTAAATAATACGTTGAAGTAGATGTAGGGATCCTCATGCAAAAAATACGTTAAAATAGATATAGGAATCCTCATGTAAATAATACGTTGAAGTAGATGTAGGGATCCTCATGTAAATAATACGTTGAAGTAGATGTAGGGATCCTCATGTAAATAATACGTTGAAGTAGATGTAGGAATCCTCATGTAAATAATACGTTGAAGTAGATGTAGGGATCCTCATGCAAAAAATACGTTAAAATAGATATAGGAATCCTCATGTAAATAATACGTTGAAGTAGATGTAGGGATCCTCATGTAAATAATACGTTGAAGTAGATGTAGGGATCCTCATGTAAATAATACATTGAAGTAGATGTAGGGATCCTCATGTAAATAATACGTTGAAGTAGATGTAGGGATCCTCATGTAAATAATACGTTGAAGTAGATGTAGGGATCCTCATGTAAATAATACGTTGAAGTAGATGTAGGAATCCTCATGTAAATAATACGTTGAAGTAGATGTAGGGATCCTCATGCAAAAAATACGTTAAAATAGATATAGGAATCCTCATGTAAATAATACGTTGAAGTAGATGTAGGAATCCTCATGTAAATAATACGTTGAAGTAGATGTAGGGATCCTCATGTAAATAATACGTTAAAATAGATATAGGAATCCTCATGTAAATAATACGTTGAAGTAGATGTAGGGATCCTCATGTAAATAATACGTTGAAGTAGATGTAGGGATCCTCATGTAAAAAATACGTTAAAATAGATATAGGAATCCTCATGTAAATAATACGTTGAAGTAGATGTAGGGATCCTCATGTAAATAATACGTTAAAAAAGTGGTAAGAAATTTTAAAATAACAAAATTGTAATATTATGTTTTATTAAAAAAGTAATATTTATTTATTACATACACAAGTAAAGGTTGTAGGGTTTAAATGCTTTGAGGTGACATGTTTATTAGAAATACGCTTGGATAAATAACACTGATATTACAACATAGTAAACATGTACAGTTACTGTGGAACTTACCCAATTAAAAGTTTATTGTAACAAAGCGAACGTAGCTAGTATTCAGTTTACCAACACGTTTATGACAAAAGTATACAAAAGTATATCTCTACATATAAAACAACGTTTAAATAAGGGCTGATTGTATCACCCTTTTATGAGGTATTTCAATTATACTAAAATTTTTTATATCAAACACGTCTAAATAATTTTGTATTAAATATGAAGAGAAAATTCTATGTTTATATTATAAAGAGAAGTCAGTTACTCGCGATTTTATATCTTTTGTTTCATTTGGAATCATATACCATGCTTTTTTATTCAGTTTTAACAAAATGCAATAAACCTTCGTATAGAGTAACTAGTAATTTTTCAGATGTGTTTTTGTGTTGAAAAGTAAATCTAAAATTAAGAACAGAAGGTTTTCACAAAGGTTTTACACCTTGTTTTTTTCACACCATTTTCTAATACGAATTGTCTACAATTTTACATTTCTGCGTTGCTGGGTATATTTACGTTTCCCACTGTCTTCTAGGCCTTCCTTTTACTCTTCATCCGGTGGTTTCGTTTTGGGTATTAATTTTATATTCATTTTTCTCAAAAAACTTTCTGCAAAATTACCCTCTTGGTACTTATATTGTTGTAACCTTTTACCCTCTTTTATGCCCACCTCCTCCCTCTTGAAAGGAATATCACATTACTCCACAGTTAGCACTTTACATTATTTGGTCATATTTACCGATTAAAATAGTGTAATTCTAACTTATTAAATTATGACAGCGATGCAGCAGAAATATTCTAAAGCTGTATTTGCAAAGTAAACAGAACCGGAACACTAATTTTATCTAATTTTTCAAAATACTAATTGGTTCCTGGAGATAATGAAGCAAGGTAATCTAAGTCAGGTCCTTTTTATCTCAAGCGATAACATAAAACTAAAAAACTTGCAGTTCACTAACTTTATTTGTAAGCAGTTTTAAATTGCTACAGTTTATCCTTGCACAGATGTAACCTACTTGTGCAATCCTTTCCTAATGCAGCGTAAACATTTTCTTTCAAAAAGAAAACAAGATTATCCAGGTGCTTTGAGCCTTAAATCTGAAATATGACTACGTTTTGGTGACATTTAAGGTTTTGAAGTCTTGTAGTTATAGAGTCGGAAATCCTGAGGTTTAGACTACCATTTATAAATAAAACTATCTAATATCTATTTATTAATAACTTATTAGCTAAAACACCATTTATGAACTATTGACAACGCACTGAATACCAAACGTACATATCTGCTGAGAAATATCACTAAGAAGTGTTTTTTTGCCAAGTAAATTGATAAATAAATGTTAAACTCACTTTTATGCTGTTCAACGCTATATTTTATTCTGCTCCCTTTATAAAGTCACACATGCGCCTCGTCCCTGATTATAACATTCAATATAACACTGATGAGCTGGTAGATCAGTTTTGTTCTTAACAAAATTATTGCTCATAAATGATCTGTTATATTGATTCTCCTTAGAACTTATTTGCATTCGTAATAAAATTTGACACAGAATTTCTTACTCACTCAAACAAACATCTGGTTTTAACATTCACTCTAAGATATATCCTGGGTAATTGGTTTTAGCATAACTCTAGAACACATACAATCAATGAAGCACCTCAACAAGTCTAAATTACCCCAAATTTAAAGGTAATTATTTTGTTTCAGATGACATACAATGACCGTAATAAACTTGTAAGATGTACAGAATGCATTGTGATTAAGCATAATGTAGCTAACAGACTCGACATCTGCCACTTGCAGTCAAGTGATAAGGAAATTAAATTTGTTTATTTTACATTCGATTTAAATTTTAAATTAGGTATAGCCCAAAAAAACGTGGGAGTACTAAATCCCCTTGGAGGGTTTTAACCAACAGTTCAATTTAATTTTTGTACTTGTAATTACTACTAATATAATAAATAATTAAATATTAGATAAAAAATCATGAATAGGAAAATATAATAAAACCTTTTTTATATATTTAGTGTTTGATTTATTAAAATTTAAAGATAATCTCCCAGAATCAAGGCTATCTACACAGTTTGCCATCGAAATATTTAATGATAGAAGAATGAAATGAATATTAAGATTAGTTTTAGGTGTAAAGTACACATACTTCAATATAAATTGCTTAAGAATTATATATATATATACATAAAGACAATTAATGGTTACAACCAGTATAGATCATACTGGGCGTAATTGGGAGGCATGGACCTACCAGAGTGGCCAAGATGTAACGGTGAGGATCAATAATTACTTAGGTATTAAAAAATGAGGCTGGTAAAACAGGTAGGGTGTTTTGTAACACTGTGGGATATAAGATACTAACTCATGTATCTACACAGTTTTATAAAGGCAACGAAGTCTGTTTCGAGATATTATTTTAAGAAATGAATGCCTCTACGTTATTAAAAAATAACTTATTGTTTTAGTAAAATACTCTAAATACATTTGTAATACTAGGTGTAACATATTCGGCTTATACTTTTAATTTTGAAATTCTGATATTTTAATTTTTAATAAGATTGCTAGTTATAAGTGTAACGATTATATGGATTTCGTGAAAGTTCGTGACGTTTTACATTATGAGAAAACAGTAAATATATTCAGAAACTGAAGATCTTGATCAGTGAGCTTTATGAAAGAATTAGTACTCTTAATCGCCGAAAACTGCAATGAGTCAAAGGCAAATTGTGACCTAATAAAATGGTTCATTGTTTCACTGGTTCGATATTACAAGAACTTGAGCCGAACACTAAGGTGCCCTTTCGTTTAAAATGACTCAACAAAAATACTGAGGAGGTCTATAAATACTAGACTAGCGTAAGTTGCGTATCACTAACGGGCATGTCTGACTTTAAATTTACAAATTATAAATAATAAGACATGAACAATTATTATAAATTATTATTAATAAGGCATTAGTTTTAAACCGTATATAGACTTGAAGATTTCAATAACCTATCTTTTATAAAAATATCTCCAATACTATGATTCAACATTTGTACTTATATTTCGCTTTATGAAACCAATGAAGTGATAAAATGAATTTACTGAACTCTTGATAAATATTTCTAGATTTGATAGTGTTTTAAGTCTCATTATCTTCATTTTGCCTGATGATTTCTCCTTCAAACTTCTACATTATTGTTTTCTGAAATGAGTAAATGATTTTGCTTTCCAAAGTTATTACTTTTTCCTTTTGTACACGCTCAAGTAATAATACGCAGCCAGACATACACAAACACAGGAAAATAGTAGGTGTGTATTGTTGTGTAAACTCTGTTTTATCAAGTTACAAAACTACTGCCAAAAATTATTATTTAATTTTATATTCAGTAACTTAAATAACTATATGTTTATAATGTAATTACTTGATATTTTAAACAAATATTCTTATTTCCGTAACTGTATGCAAGATCTTATTCTCAAAGCGTAGGTTTGCTTCTTTAATACTTCCTTATGTGATATTAATGTATAACCTACGACCTTTATTCAACATTGTAGCGAAAGTTGCCATGAAGAATGAGGTAGTAAATCCTAATAAAACATTATTAAACATTGTTATGAGATTTTATTCTTATTTATTACTTCCTTTGTTTAACGTATTGTTGTTAGACAAACGATTCTAGCCAGTTCAATTCAGATAAATATTTATGTCTTAAGCTCCATGGTTTTATATATATATACATATTCAAGTGACGTATTATAAACATTTTAATGTTTTCTTTTCTTTAGCAAGAACAAATATCCTTAAAATATAAAGATCTTCTTTCAAAAAATCTAAATTGTTTTTATAATACTTTTATATTTATGGTAGAATTCGAGATGAAATAATCCTGTGATTGTTTATTTTTCTTATTACTTATTTTATAGTTCATAATCCTTATTGAAAAAAATGTTTTTCCACTCAAGATTAAAATAGCATATTACTTTCTTTCAATCAGATTGATTATGATGTACTGTAGTAGTGATTTCATTTGCAAGCAAAATCCCTTTGATCGGTTCAATACTTCCAAAGGTTTCGTAGAACAAACATTAAAAAAACCACTTAGGAGTCGAATACAGAACTCTTTTTTTTTTGGAGTCGGCAACCAAAATAATTCCTAGCTATCTAACTGTAACGTGTGTCTGCTAGCTACCAGTCAAGGTTTATATTTATAGGGGATTACTGGGTCGGACGTTTACAGATCATTGATTAGAGGATTATTAATGGAAACTCTTTCAGTTGAGTCTGCTCATGATTCTAGTGTTAGTTCTAGGGTGAACGCATGTTCTTAATGGTAAAGTTTTATATTAGTTGAGAAAGCTCAGCTGTTTGCATTATATTTAATCGTAGATTGTTTATTAATTGAACTTTGTCAAGTACTTTGACAAGTATTTGACAAGTTATACTTCTTCAGACAAGTTATAAATCTATCAAATCTTAAACAAAAGTTTGTAGACACGTTTGAGAGACAAAATAATATATCAATGATGTAGGTGACGTGCACACATCCAACTAAGACAGGTTATTGGTTATACTTATTGTCTGATTATTGTATGGTAGTTTTATACTTAGGTTTGCTTTTCTATTTACAATCTAAAACATACAAATGCTTTTTGCTTGAATAGTATTATGTTACTAAGTTTACGTTAAGAAAATATGTAGCAGTCTGTGTATTTGAATGATTCTTATACAATAAAAATCATAAGATTTGTCTACCCCTTTTGGGAGCCTAGATCTCCAAGTACGCATTTACTGAAATTAAAAGGAAAAGAATTTTCGAAATTAAACCATCAAAAAATTTTTCAGTATGAACGTTTAGGCCTGAAATATTTCTTAGCTTGCTTGTAAAACTCACGTTATTGTTAACAATAACACGTCGCTTGATTACTTGCATTGTACATCAGTTGCCTGAAACATGTTACCCGTGGGGGCAATTCTTTCTCAAAGCTGTAATCCTTGAAGAGCTAATAACTGCTTTGAGCTTAATAAATGTATTGCAAAGGTGGCAAACAAAATTAGAGTAGTAGAAGGATCTCATGTCTAGTGCTTGATTTATTGTTATTTATAATAAAAGGCAGTTGTAACTAGCAGTTGTAATGTTATCTGTGTTAAGATACCATATAACTACTGCTAAGTTGTAACTACATGATAACTTATACATGTTCAAATAATGCTATGTTTTCTCATATATGATTGAACAAAAGCATATTAGGTCTATTATTGTGGGACATCAACTATAAACTACCACGTTAATTATACCGCCATGGGTCTACATCATGCACTTTAGTAGTTAATCCGGGCTCATCACAAATTGCTTGTAACCCTATCGCCTATCAAAGCAAAATTGTTTTTATGCATATAGACAGGCCACTTATTATTTATGTTTCACTTCATCTTAGTGTATATAAATACAGTTATTATTTTCCTTAACAACTTTTACTTTAGTGTTTATTGCTTTAGTGAGTGTGACATTACGTTTTTGGTGTCTCTTATCTAACACTCCTACAAGATGTTATTAGCACAATAGAAGCCAGTAACTAAGGGTTATTGACCGTATCGGTGAACCACGATGCCTTGATGTGGTCTGCGTTTTCTTTTATGCCGGGAGTATAACAAAGGAAATAAACCCTCCAGGGTTTTTCGTTCACGCAAACGCTCTGTTCACACGATGCAAACAAAAGCCTTAAGGCATACACGACCACAAGTAAAAAAATGTCACCATCTTGTGGAGGGCTACTTACAACAGCAAATAATCCACGTAACCACATTTTGGGGTAAATAAAAAGGAGACCTATATTAGGAGTAATTAAAGAAACAAATGCACATTGATATAGGCTACATTTGTATTTAATATTGCTGCAATAAACGTTTATAAATTAAAATTATTAAAAAATAATAGAATAATAATTTGTTTTAAAATATTAATAAAACTAATTTACCATTATTTATTTTATAAGACTATTAAATACTACAATTTAAAATAAAAATTATTTCAATAATAAAATTTATGTTTATTGAAGTGTTCTATTATTTAGTAATTTTACCTAATCGATTTTGCTTATTACATTAATAATAACTTTAAGGTTAAACTTGAGCTACTGTTATACACAAAAGTATACATTTCGTAAAATGATCGCGCGATAATATTCTTAGTTTGTCAGAGTTTGTCAGATGGTCACATTAAGAGATTGTGGAATATCTTTCATGACGTCTTTGGCAGCCAAAAGCTTACACCCTAGTCATTCTTACCTTTATACATTTCTCCTTCGTTGTCCATTCAAATATATTACCTCAGTAACTAAAACACCGGTCTGATCCTGTGTGTATGCGTGTGCGCGTGCGTGTGGTGTGTGTATGTATGTGTGTAGGGGGTGGGGGGAAGAAAAGGTATTTGGAATACACGGAAGTTTTATTCAAAAACAGTACAATTATCGAGTTTATTATACGAACCATTTTTAATTAATGAATTGCAATTTCTTCCGAAGATAGCAATTGGCTAAAAATGCGATGGTGACAGTAATAAGTCTCATTCTCAAGGATCTTGCAGTTTTAGTCCGGTAATTATAAAGAAATATATAGTCTTTTTAAAAAACTCAATTCTCACTAAAGTCAAAAAAGAAAAACCTCATTCTAGTTTTATTTATTTTATAATTATTATAAAAATAAATGTGTATATACATATGTCAGAATCACAATATTATGTAGGAAAATAGAAAATGAATCTTTTTGCAATTTTCAATTTTCCTTTCTATGTATGGTGTTGAACTATTATTTTTGTATGTTACTATTTATACATCTCCTTTTTTCGTAGCTAGCATTGCGTTGTAGTTTCTTTTCGCTTTCCTTTCACATTGTCCGTTTGGAAAGCAAGGCTTAGTATCGATAATTCTGTTTGTCGGTTTGTTTTATCTTTTTCGCTCATTTCGATTAAAGTAAAAATTAAATTAAATTTCGGTATCCGTGTTAAGTTAGCACAGCTACTTGGCTAGCGTAATATTTGGGGGAAAGAGTTATTTTAGTGGTGCTATTTACTTGTATATCTTTTGTTTAAGGAATCTGAAAAATGTATTCAGAACTAAAAACTGCTAATTCGAAACTGACCCTTTTATATTTTATCCCTACATACTTTCCCTTACAGACTTTGCTGATATAATCCTATTTTTTCAGTTTTGCAACAGATATTTTATTTACAAATTATAACCAAAACTTTACTCTATCATCTTATAATTTATCTTGTTAAGTATTTACGCACACACATTCACTCGCAAAACACACACATACACTTTAATATTTTCGTCCAAATTAGGGTTATAAAATCACTTCTTCACAGTATCTAGAGTTCCTTAATTTGATATTATACTCATTCTCTCTCTATCTCTTTTTCTCTCTGTCTGTGTGTATTTCTTTCTTCATAAGCCTGTCTGAGTATCTCTGGCCCTCACTCTTTAAATATATATATATATATATATATATATATATATATATATATATATATATATATATATATATATATATATATAAACCTATACACAGACTCAAATTTTTACACATTCTTTTGGTTACTTAGATTACATTCAGCAATTCCTTAACTTCAGTTTGTTTTAGAAACATTAACGGGTAACACAAAAAGGATTAAAAATTTTACATTAATTATAAATGAAACTATCTATTATCTATTTATTAATAACTTATTGGCTAAAAACACTGTTTATGAACTAGTGACAACGCACTGAACACAAAACGTGTCTGCGAAACATCACTAAGTAATGGTTTTATGCCAAGTAAATTGATAAATAAATGTTAAACTTTCTTTTATACTGCTCAACGGGATATTTTATTCTACTCACCTTATAAAGTCACACATACTTTCACATCTCTGATTTTAATGTTTTAACATTCAAAATAATACTGATGAGTTGATAGATCAGTCTTGTCCTTACGACAGAAACGATAGAAGGTTTTGTCTATTGACACCATTTAAATGTGACAGGATCTCCTGCTGTAGCGATCCTTATGTAAATATTACGTTAAAGCAGATATTGGGAATCTCATGTAAATAATAAGTCGAAACAGAGGGAAATAATTTTAAAATAACAAAATTGCATTATTGTTATTATTAAAAAATATATTTCTTTATTACATACAGAAGTAAACTTGTGCAGTTTAAATTCATTGAAGTGTATGTTTATTAGAAATACGCTTGGATAAATAACACTGATATTACACTATAGTAAACATGTACAGTTTCTGTGGAACTTAGCCAATTAAAAGTTTATTGTAACCAAGCGAACCTAGTTAATATTCAGTTTACCAACACGTTTATGACAAATGTGTGCATCTACACACAAAAACGGCGTCTAAATAAGGGTTGCTTTTATCATCCTTTTATGAGGTATTTCAATTATACTAAAAATGTTTTCCCTCAAATACGTCTAAATTGTCTTGTATTAAATATAAGAGACAATTCTATGTTTTTATTATAAAGAGAAGCTAGTTAGTCTTTACTTTATTTTGTTATAAGGCAATGCACTGAATCTGCACATACAGTAACTAGAAATTTATCAGATGTGTTTTTCTGGTAAAAACTAAATCTAAAATTTAGTACGGAAGGTTTTTACAAAGTTTTTACACCTTGTTTTTCTCATATAAATCGTCTATTATTTACCGTTTCTGCGTTGCTGGGTTTATTTCCGTTTTCCACCATCCTCTAGGTCTTCCATTTACTCTTCATTCCGGTGGTTTCGATTTCCAAATTGTTTTGGTTTTGGTCAAGCCTTTTATATTCGCTTTTCTCAAAATACAAAATTACACCATTGATGCTTGTATTGTTGCAACCTTTTACAATCTTCTATCTCCACCTCCTCCCTTCTGAAAAGAATATCACAATATTCCACAGTTAACACTTTACACTATTTGCACATATTTACCACTTAGTATAGAGTAAGTGTAACATACTAAATTAATGACAGTGATGTTTATTCTTTGTCTAATTTTTTTAAATACTATTTTCGTTTCTGGAGGTCAAGTCCTGGTTATCACAGGATCCATCTTCTGTGATAACACATAACTAAAACACTTGCAGTTCATGGTTCACTAACTTTATTTCTAAGTTATTTTAAATTGCTACAGTTTATAAACTTACTTTTGCACAGCTGTAACCTACTTGTGCAATCTCTTCCTAATGCAGAGTAAACATTTTCTTTCAAAAGAGAAACAAGATTAGCCTGATGCTTTGAGTCTTAAATTTAAAATACGTTGTTAACTTGGCGACATTTAATATTTTCAAGACTTGAAACTACAGGGTTATCAATTTTGAGATTTAGGGTATCACTCATTTATGAATTTTTTGATTATCTATTATTAATTATCAATATTGGCTAAAAAACACATTTTAAGAATGGTTGACAACTCACTGAACACAAAACGTATCTGCTGAGGATTATCACTAAGTAGTATTTTTCTGCCAAGTAAATTGATAAATAAATTTTAAACCTTCTTTCATTCAGCTCAACGATATATTTTATTCTGCTCAACTTGTAAACTCACAAATGCGCACTCGTCTCTGATTACAGCATTCAATATAATACTGATGAGCTGATATATCAGTCTTGTACTTAGCAAAATTATTGCTCTTATCTAATCTGTTAATTTGATCTCCTGAGAACTTGCAGGTAACATGCTAGCATATGACTAATTATAGGTACGTCGACTTACATTTTACATATAATGAGTTCCTGTTAATGGATTTTATAAAATGTATGCTAAATTAAATATTTTATAAAAATATAAACAGTTGATTATTGTGTAACCCACTTACAAATTCGATATTAATTTTAGTTCACAAACCTGGCAAAGAAACACAAATGCGGAATTTCATTAAATCACATCAAATTTATTAAGTGTTGAATAAAATAATATAGGGAAAAGTGTGAAGTTTTTATTTCGATTTAGTTCTTAAAACTGTTTTTTAATTATTATTACATATTAACTGATCAAATTGTTTTATACAATATATGGTTTAACAATAATTTCTACAAGCAGTTATATTTTGCCATGATTTGGCACTATCTATGTATATCTCGTTTGTATTTAATTTGCATCTTATACAAATAACTGTAGTTATAGAATCATTATTAGTGATATATATTATATTATTATTAAAAGCTACTAACGTAAATAATATGTTATCCTCCCATCCGTCATCGGAGCAATAATATAATCGTCTTTAATGAGTGATAATTGTATTTGACTTCATATTTCAAAAGGGTGATATATGACACTGAGCCACCATATTTTAAAAGAATAGAACCAAGAAAGTTAAACTCATAAGCGTTTTATTAAAACTAAATAATATTTGATAGATTGATCATTTTGTAAAATGTATAAAATAATATTTAGGTAATGTTTCATGGAAATATAAAGTAAAACATTTCCTTCGAATTAGTCCATACTTTTAACCTTATATTTTCTGTATTTGATATCAGTTTTGTTTTCAGCCTAATAGTGTGTTCTAAAATGTCTCAGTTCAGCTTTTCTTTAGTTAATAATTAGTTAATAAAACAAATACTATAAAACATTAGTGTAACTATTTTTATACCAATGAAATTAATAAACTCCATTTTTGTAAACAGAGTTTTCCCGTTTAAGTTTGTATGTATTATATAGGTTCTTGTTTTCAATTTTCCATTATACAAATAATCACACAATTTAAATGGAAGACAGCTATACCCAGGTGATAATCTAAGGGATACCTTGTTTTTAACTTCAGGCTCATAAAATGGCTCATTAAGGAAGAAAGCACTCTCGCTTTTAGGGTGCGTTAAGTACTTTGAACGATAGGTAAGCTCTTCTTGCAGTTTTAATCTAATTAATGAATAAAATGTCAGATTGAGTAAGCTCACTAAGATGTCACTTAATAGGATATTGTTAACTTGGTTATACGTTTTACTTAAAATATTCCCTACACATTACGCGTTTCCTATAAAATGTCGTACTTTAACCATGCTAGATTATATTGGTTGTTTCAAAAAACTCAATTCCATTCTTTTATTTTAGTTTTTCTTTATTAAAACTGTCTTTGTTGTCAGTGAAATTGACATTTTGTTTGAAACACTTGCTATAGTGTGAATGTAGTAGCCTGATGGACACGTGGCCTATATACTTTAAAACTAATCAAAGTAGGGGGCTACCTATCCTTATTGTAGCTTGCAATGAACGTCTTGGAAATAGTGTTTTCAATGCAAACACATATTTACGTAGAAAAACTAACCTAACCTAACCTAACCTGACCTGACTAGTGCTTACTAACGGTCCGATCTGCGAATTTTTTTACCTTGCTAAACACAAATCTTAAAGTATTTTTAACGGCAAACACATATTACCCTAAAAACCTACCCAACCAAACCAAACCTAGGTACTTAGTATTTTGGTGGATACAAAGTTGATAATGCACCGAGGAACGCGTGGACACGGTCTTCTGGACGGTATTTTGTCTTGAACAAATATTCTGCAAAGTAACTAACGAAATGTTTGCTTTTCCTGCCGCATCTGGGGATCTATGACCGGATGTCACGCCACTTGCGCTGGATGGTGTTCGTGCAGGCGGGGGTTTCGGGGTCCACAAAGTGCTTTGAATGGCTCACGGTCAGGTGGGCGAAATTATATTGCGAGAGTGGGTTGTACGCCTTCCAGGAATCGGTAACGATCGTGGTGCTCGCAAGACCCACTTTATAATAATTCGGATCAGAGACCTAGCCGTACGGTTTTTCCCCGGGATGAAAAAGTTGTGTCGGGTCTCCCTATCAATTCCCCCTAAAACCCATTGCCCTTTCACTATGTGACCCCTATTATACTTCCTTTTTCCAAATTTTCTTTATCAATTTCTACTATGGCGCCGGATTCTCTTAACTTTTGGCTGGTTAACTGCAAATGGTCGATGTAGTCTTCACAGATGAATGAGTAATAGTCCACTATAGTCGGGTCGGAAATATGGAGGTGCGCTTTTAAAAATGATTGCCTAGGAGGAGATATGTAGAGAAATGTGATAATTAGACGCCTCAATGTGTTTTTATTCGCTTTGGTTCGCTCTAAAAACGAACCGACCTTGTCAGAAACCCTCCACCCACGTTTTTCCGGTCTAGCTTTGGCAGTGAAATATTCTTTCAACCCCTAACCTTGAAGTGGTCCGTAAGCTTTACTGTATTATCGCACTTTAAACAGATTGTCTTTGTCCGGAGCACGTTGTGAGAACATAAAGTCTCAATTACCCGTTTTTAATCAAATAAACATGCTTCAAAATATAATGTGTGGCAAGATCCGTCGCAGTCAATTGTAACAAATACACTAAATACACGTTTGTTTGTTGAAAAGTCACGCTGAATCTGTCGGCCAATCGGAAAACATTTTGCAGATCACGTGATTATTTGATTTTCACGAGAATAAAACATATTTCGGACGATCAGAGCGTTAGTAAGGACCAAAGTCAGGTCAGATCAGGTTAGGTTAGTTTTTTAAATTTAAATATATGTTTGCAGTGGAAAAAACTTCAGATTCGAGTTCAGCAGGGACAAATTGATCTATATTAAAATGTAGGCCTAAATACGAAGTATCCAGTCAGGATAGATTTGGTCGTAATTATGGTAAATATTTAGGCTTATTGCCGATGCAGAAAATCACAACCAAATCGATCCTGACTTTATACTTCATAGGTATATATTAATCTAGGTATATAGTAATTTCGTTTAAAATTATAAACAAATCTATCTTGACTGAATGCTTCCTAGGTATATTTTAATATAGGTAGATGGTGAGGTTGAAACAAATTATAACCAAATCTATCCTGACTGGATACTTTATAGATATATTTTAATGTAGGAATATAGTAATGTTATATAAAATTATAACCAAAAGTAAATATTTAGATTTTAAGTTTTTTATTAAAATAAATTGACTTCGACGTGTTGTAGCTACTGTGCGGCCAGTTCACGCTATACATGCTATTACAGACTAACATTAAAAATGTGCAAAAGAAATTAACTTTTCGTATTTTCCGTGGGAAAAATTAATATTCGTGTTCTATTGTCAGCAATGTCAATTCTATCAGGGAAAAAAAAATTCGCCGATCGGAGCGTTAGTAAGCACCAAAGTCACGTTAGGTCAGGTTAAGTTAGGTGATTTTTTTATGTAAATATGTGTTTGCAGTAAAAAAAACTTCAGCAAGGTCAAATTGATAAGGAAAAAATCATTTCGCTGATCGGAACGGTAGTCACTGATCTTAATAATTAGCATATATATATATATATATATATATATATATATATATATATATATATATATATATATATATATATATATATATATATATATATATATATAGCAATCGACGGAGGGAGAGAGAGTTGAATGTTTATATGTAGGCTATGTACGAGTATGTGTGTATGTATGAACACTATGCATTACGAAACAACTGATTCGATCGCCATTAAACTTTGGGAAATTGTTGAGTACATTGCTGGGAAGGTTTCTAGTGACAAAACAATTTTTCTAACAAGTAATTTTCAAGTATCAATTAGCAGAAAATATAATTTTCTTTCTTTCCTTATCTTTTATTGAACACATTTTATTGAATTCATTCTAAATTTCCGTTGCTAGGTAACATTCGACAATCTAAAATTATCTAATATACCTAACAATTAATCAAGAACTTTTTTCGTCAAACTTTTTTCGATCTACTATAAGTTCAGATATTATTAGGTTAATAATTTTACTAAATTAGTTTAGGTAATGTTAACTAGCCATTCATTGACTTTTAGGCGATTTTAAAGTTTTCAAGTGCAACTGTTAAAACGACATTACCTTAAACGCCTAGCCGAATGATAAAGCACAATTTTGGTTTATAAAATACTACTTTGAGTTTTACCCTCAGTTGTTGTTTTAAAAATGTTAAAAGGATATTGTACGAAAATTTATATCAGAGTTAATATAGGTTAAAGCACAAAATGTTTGAAACATGTTCATATCGAAGAAACTGTTATATGTATCATTTGTATGATGTGTTCCGAAAATTTGTAAATCTTCGTTAAAAACCAACTGCAGGCCCATGAGGTTTTTGCATAAAATAACGATAGAAATTGTTTCTTGACCGGTTATGTTACGCTCGCCATCTCTTGGGTTAAAATGGATGTGAGCTGTAGGCCTATTTGTATTCACAGTTTATCAATGTCCAATAGGAAAAACACTTACGAATACAATACCTTGCCACTACGATCATCAATATGAGGGGCTTACAATACGCGTTTACCTAAATCGGGACATAAATCTGATCTTGACACCTAAATATCTACAGTAAACCAGAAATAGTATTTGTCATATACATAACGATTACATAGGTACATATATGTGTTGCATATAATAAGACGAATCCACTTTTGAATAATAGGAAATAGGCATTACAGTGAAAGAGATACAACAAGGCCAATAAATGATCGTTCGGGATTGTTATATAAATATGCAATTAATAATCGAAGAACAATATTCTAAACTCTATTTCAATACAAACTCGTTATTTTCTGATATTGTATTATCACATTAATACAGAATAGTTTTTAAATCGATCGAAACACTTTCTGAAATAAAATATTTAATACAACAACGACTGTAAAGAAATTTAATGTTTCAAAACACATTAGATTTTGATTAAAAATACTTTGAAGTTATACACTCTACTTTGCAAACTAAAACCATTTCAAATAAAAACACAAAAACGTTTTGTTTGTAATTCAGTATTTTTACATCATCATCGTATACACGTACACGCCCACCCACAGACTCTGAGACACAGCCACAGACAAACACACACACACACACACAGACACACACACACACACACACTTACAGACACACGCACACACACCACACACACACACACACATACACACACACACACACACACACACACACACACACACACACACACACACACACACACACACACATACACACACACTTACACACACTTACACACACACACACGCACACACACACACACACACACACACACACACACACACACACACACACACACACACACACACACACACACACACACACACACTTACACACACTTACACACACACACACGCACGCACACACACACACACACACACACACACACACACACACACACACACACACATACACATACACACACACACACACACACACACACACACACACACACACACACACACACACACACACACACACACACACACACACACACACACACACACACACATACACACACACACACACACACTAAAACATATTTTCGTCCCATTTAGGGATATAAATATAACGTTCATCACTTCTTAACAATATATAGAGATCCTTAATTTGATACTATGCTTATACTCTCTCTGTCTCTTTCTCTCTCTGTCTGTGTGTCTTCAAAACCCTGTCTATTTATCTCTGCCCTTCACTATCTCATTCTATATATATATTCATATATTTACCTATACCCAAACACACACATACACTCACATATCCTTATAGCTACTTAAATTACATTTAGCAAGTCCTTAACTGCTTTTTTTTAAAAAACCTATACTAGTAACAATAAAGGGTTATAAATATTACATTATTACACTTAACACCAATTCGAAATTCAATTCATGAATTTTGTATTCCATTACGTTCGGTGAATCCTATTTAATCACTTTAATAATACTTTATGACTATCCGAACTTTATATTTTGTAAATTTGTGAAAACGTACTGAGACAGAACGTTTTCCATCGCTTTTTGGCGATCTTCATGAGTGAGAAGAAACTGATGAAGATCGCCACGTAGCGATCGAAAACATTGTGTCTCAGTATGTTTTCACAAATTTACAAAATTTAAAGTTCAGATATTCATAAACTATTATTAAAGTGATTAATTAGAAATTGAAGTTTTCTTTAAGGGATCATAAAATACCAATAACTTTGGATACATTCATTTCATGTCCTTCATATTTTTTTTAACGAAAATATAAATAGGATACTAACTATAAATAAGAAGTAAATATTTATTGTTACAATGAAACCAAATGAGAATATTTAACTTTGAAAGTTTTACAACCAATTAGTTGGAAAAAACATCGAAGCACCAGTTGCGCACGCCTATCGTCAGCAATCAAGCTATATATATTTAATGTTTAAGAATCAATTAACATAAAATATAATTTTTTATCCTATCTTATCTGAAGACATTTCACTAAATGTATTCTACATTTTAGTTGCTAGGCAACACACGACATTCTAAATTATCTAATAATTATTCAAAAACTTTTATTGTCAACATTTGCTTTAGGTTCAACTATTACGAGTATTAAGTGAATAAATTAAGTTTAGCTAATGTTAACCAGCCATTCATTGAGTCTTAGGCGATACAAAGTTCGCCGTGTAACCTACTAAATTAGACCCGTACCGCACCGGCGACCAAAAAACGCTTTAAAATTGAAAAACGTAGTAAATGTGAGATAACCAGTTAAAAAACAATTTATAAAGCTAGTAAAGTTTATCTTTAGCTAAGGTTTACACATTGCATCTTCAGATCAATAAAAAAAGGTTTGTTTTTATATAAGGATTTGTTGACTCATAATACCCAAATAATTATTTGTCAATCTAGTTGATATATCCGCACACCATACTATTAATATTTTAAAAACGATACACCATAATTATATAAACAGTAAGGTTCAATTATAATAACAAACAAGGGGGCAGGCATTTAACTCTGATTATTCAATTGGTTTGATTCTATTAGAGATATATTTTCTAATTGTGTTACAAATTGTTGAAGATAATAGGAATTTTAAAGATGCAGAATACCATGTAAGCCTATAGATTACAATTGATGTAGATGCAACATGGTGAACACAATTTTTTGAGAGATTTTAAAGTTTTCAAGTGCAACTGTTAAAACGAAATTACCTTAAACGACTAGCCTAATGATAACCCACACATTTGTTTTTTGAAATACTACTTTTAGTTTTAGCCCCATATGGTTTTTGCATAAAATAACGATAGAAATTGTTTCTTGGCGGGTTATGTTACGCTCGTCATCTCTGGGATTAAAATGGAGGGAAGCTGTAGGCCTATTTGTATTCACAGTTTATCAATGTCCAATAGGAAAAATCACGAATACAAAATCTTAACCCTATGATCATCTATATGTGATGCTTACAATATGCTTTTACCTAAATCGGGGGACATAAATCTGATTTTGACACCAAAATATCTACAGTAAACCAGATATACACAGTATTTGCACATACCTAATGAGTATATAGATACATATATGTCTTGCATATAATTAAGACAAATCAATTTTTGACCAATAGAAATTAATTATTTTAGTGAAAGAGATACTACAAGGCCAATAAGTAAATGATAGTTTGGGATTATTTGAAAAATATGCAAATAATAATCGAAGAACAATATGCTAAACTCTATTTAAATACATCCTCGTTATTTTCTTATGTTGTAGTATCAACATAAATACAGAATAGTTACTAAATCGATTGAAATACTTTCTGAAATAAAATATATAATAACTATACAGCAACGACTGTAAAGAAATTTAATGTTTCAAAACACATTAGATTTAGATTAAAAGTACTCTGAAGTTATACATTCCACTCTGAAAACTAAAACCATTTCAACTAAAAACGCAAAAATGTTTTGTATGTAATTCAGTATTATTACATCATCATATTCACGCACATGCCCACCCACAGGCACAGACACAGGCACACACACACAACACACACTCACACATACATACACACACACATACACACACACACGCACACACACACACACACACACACACACACACACACACACACACACACACACACACACACACACACACACACACACACACACACACACACAGTAACGGTCTGGAAGGACAACGAAATTGAGAAATTGATAATTTCCTATTTTTTAAATAACAATTTTAATATTTATATAATAAGGTTTTAATTTATGGTATAAGGAAACGTTGTAAGGAGTCAAGAAGTCAGTAAAATTTAGAATAAGTATTATTAAAACAAATTAAAAATTATAATAGCATGAAACTGTAATAACCAACTAAATTTGACAAAACGAGAGTGAAGTGAAAAATTTCTAAATGCCGAAAAATAGGTTACGTAGAACTATCACTGACATTTGGAAATGACCAGCAAGATCCAAAATGAACAATAGTGAAAACAGAATTTAAGAAACTTAAATAACAAAAAAGTTACAGCCATTTAAAAATAATAGACATTTTTCAGTGTTCTAAGACCGATAACAAAATTATGCAGGTTGAATCGAATACGTTGTCCAACCCGCCCGTACAAGAAAACAAGCAAGGAGATAGCGACGAGCTTAGAGCAGGGGGGAAGGGGTTACATAGCCGCAATAAAAACAGGAACTTTGGGACGTGTAAGGCAGTCTGTATAAACTTTTAATAAGAGGCGCTAACGGCCGTAATGTCGGATCGCGCCTAGGACCACCACCATGATGGAACAAAACCAACACACTTCAGCCGTCTAAGACCATCCATGGACAAGGGTTCCAGACTCAGCCTCCAGGACGCGGAAATGGAGAAAGACTTCCATCGACTGACCAGGGATGGCCACTTCCGATGTCCAGGGACCAGGGAATCCAGACGAGAGAACTCAAGGACTGCCAGGGAAATCCTTAGCAGGTAATTTTCTCTATTATATACAAATTAACGTCAAATTTAATCAGTTAAATTTATTAAATTCAAATTACCAACTAAACCTAAACAATGACTTTAGTCTATGTTGAAAAATTAAATAAATCTTAAAAGTAGTAAAATTAATTAGTATAACAAAAATGTTTAAATAATGAATAATAAATAATAAATTTACAAAGTGGTTTTGGCCATAAGCCAATCATTTTCAAGAAGACCAGATTTATTGAATCATATACATTTTAAAATTATTTATAATAAAATGTGAATTTACCAATTCAATCTTGAAATGAGAAGATACAAATTTTTTTAATGTTAAATTTGGAAATAATTTTCTTTAAAAATGTGTAAATGTAATGAATTATATATGAAATCTAGAATTTAAATATGTAAAAAGTAACGAACTTTTGATAAATTATTTGTGAAGATAAAGAGAGAGTTAATGTATTTTATTTGAAAAGATAATTATTTTAGTTTAAAATCAGTAATTAAATGCATTATAAAGACTTACAGTATTTGAATTTATCGAGTGTTGAACAACCAATAAAAACTTTTAGTTTTGTCCAACTGATAAATAATGATTATAAAATCAAAGTACAGTTTTAATTAAATTTCATTAATTAATAAATATATATAAAATTTAGAACCTAATGTTTCTTCAAACAAGTTCTCTCCTGAGAACAAATTTATTGAGCTATTCTAAAAATTTGTTGGTTTTTTGTATTGAAGCCCAGAGACGAAGTCTACTGGCAGATCATGTTTAAAGAACACAAGAGCCTTTAAAAAGGTATCTTAAACATGATTATTTTTTGCACGTCGCCTTGCTGTGCCTGCAGATCTTATGAAGTGGCTAGATTCTCTGAAAATTTTGTGTGTTCATATAAATGTTGTTTCTTTCCAGCTGACTATTTTACTGACATGTGTGACTATATACAGACCCAACAAACTTGCCAACCATCTTAGAGGAGGTCATACAAACGTTAAGGTAGAAGTAAGCGGGAATAGGCTTGCATTACGCGGGGGACACAAGACAACAATTAGGGATCTTAACACGGTACACAAAACGGCGTGAGCAGCAGATATATAATATATATAATAAATATGTAATTGTGCCAACAGAGCGGGGGGACGTGGCAACACACACACACACACACACACACACACACACACACACACACACACACACACACACACACACACACACACACACACTATAAAATATTTTCGTCCCATTTAGGGATATAAATATAACATTCACAACTTCTTAGCAATATCTAGAATCCCTTAATTTGATACTATGCTTATACTCTCTCTGTCTCTTTTTCTCTCCGTCTGTGTGTATTTCTCACTTCCTAAGCCTTTTTGCTTGTCTCATCCCTCACTCTTTCAATCTAAATATATAAAGCTATACACAAACAGGCACATATACTCACATATCCTTATAGTCACTTAAATTACAGTCAGCAATTCCTTAACTCCAGTTTGTTTTAAAAACATATAACAATAAACATGTAACAATAAAGGATTAAAAATTAAACATTAAATACACTTTACTCAAATTAGAAATTGAAGTTTGCTTTAAGGGATCATTAAATACCTATAACTTTGGATACATTCATTTCATGTCTCATTTTTTTCGAAAATATAAATAAGCTACTATTAATAGGAAACAAGCAAAATATTTATTGTTACAAAGAAACCAAATGAGAATATTTAAATTTGAAAGTTTTACAAACCATTAGTTGGGAAAACATTGAAGCACCAGTTACGCACGCCTGTTGTCAGCAATCAATTCTGAGACGAGCACAAATAGCGAAACGTGTCAGAAACAGGAACGTCAAGTATTTGCAGCCCTTTGAAAATGTTTTGTTTCGATATTTTTCTTTTATGTTATTAAAATTGTAAATGTCCAACAATTACAAAATATTAATTATGTAGAACGCTTGATTATTAACTAATTTTAAAAAGATCTCGCGCTCTTAAAAAAATAAAAATTACAATTTATAAGCCAAAATGAATATAAATAAAACAATTTTATGCACAATAATTTGTTAAAATCAATTCCAGCTTTGGCCAACAAAATAAAATAAAATTGAGTTACTTTTTATTTTATGTCATTACATGTAATATAAATAAATTAACAGCCTATGCGTTAAAACAGCTGTTCTAGCACATAATCTACAACATAAAATCGGCTGTTTTATGAAATCATTTGATACCACTTATTCTAAACTAAATGGGGCTAAATAACATTTATAAAATAGTTATTTCATCGACCCTGTCCCTCTTGGGCAAAGATTTTCTCCTATATAAAACTAAAGTTATTTCACCTTAAATTTAATTATTGAATTAAATTGAAAGAAAACTGTATCTAGTGTCATCCACTAAATGTTAAAAATAATGTATTTGAACTTGAGTAGATGTTTAAGAAGTATTTTATTAACGATTGAAAACATGAACAAGATGTAATAAAAGAGTGTGTGAACTAAAAAAGGAATTGAAAAATAATTATCTATTGGTAAATTTTTTGTTCAGTCGAAAATTGGTAATTTAAATCTGTAAAATATAACTGTTTTCCTTCTCATTTAGGAGGAGACAAACGCTCCTATTTCCGCCTTGTTATTTAACCTTCAAGTATATTGTGTTTTTTTTTTCATGAACTATTTAAGAAAGCACCGGATTTTTTTTGTTGACATGTTACTCGTAACAACTCCAAATGACGTTGAAAATTGTACCAGAATTAGAAATGAGAAAACAATTGTTTACTGTAAGTTTTTAGAACATATTTTGTTAATTAACGGGGAAGGTAATGTGATAATATCAGACTTGAGCTGATTTTTATATCTACGGAAATTATGTTCCTAACATTAAACACACTAATAAAGCTATGATATTTCCTGGCACATGTTTTCAGGTTTCAACAGTAAGAAAAACGTTAAGCAAGAGTAATCAATGTAGGCATGCTACTCAAAATGTTTGCAGCTAAACAATTATTTCAGTCAATAATCTTCGGTTTAGTTTCATCTATTGTTCAAGTATAATTTTAGAGGATGTAAACTGGTTTGTTTACAGAAATAAAGTTAACCTCTTCTTGGAATAATAGGTTGACCTAACCTCAATTCCGTACAATTAAACTTTAAGTAAAAAACATAACCAAATTTTCTAGCTAGAATTGATAGACGTAGCTAATGTAGCACTGTCTGGTGCTCAATTCCTTGTTTCAAGTAATTACATTTCGTAGCGGCTTTGCCGAGGCATGTTCTTTGCCTTGGCTTTCGTAAATGCAGGGCTATCAATGGCGCCAGCTGTAACCATGTTAATACCCAGCAAACTAATCTTTCTAAAAGTACATATTCCATAAAGTTGTAATAATAAATAATGTGTCTCATTCTATTTAAGGTTCAAAATTAGTTCTTATTATTCTTATTAGTTCTGGTTCAACCCAGTTCTTATTAGTTTATTTTTCTTTAGCGATGCTGTATGTTTTAGCACAGTATCATAGATAAATCGTATTTTGAATATGAACATCAATTATAAAATAAGAATTATAATTTAAATGAATGTTTTTGAAACCTAAATAGTAATATTCAAGTATCCTGTTTTTTTTTAATTTCAAACTATTTTGCTTTAGTATTAACAATTTTTTTACTCATAATTCCTTTCCGAAAACAGTGTTTTTTGTGGCTGTGAAAGTATTGTCTCATAATGCATAACAGGAGTATGAGGCAAAAAGAAGAAGCCATGTAAAAGAACCCTCAAATAGAAATTAGATAGTGGAGGGCTTAAAGAATTTTTAAATGAAAAAAACAATCCTTATAACTTATAGTGAACGTTTATCTGTATGCTTCTTACGTCTTCCTAAACATTTCATTTGTTCGATGTGAAAATTTGTGAAGTTGTTGGTTACACTCCTTGGAAGGTTCTGGAATAATTGTAGCCCGATTGGGGGCGCCTCAGTCAGTTAGGGGGCCATTCAGTTATTTATATTGACATAAAGAATTATTTATATAGATGTAACCAATAATCAACAGATGGCGGTAATCACGCTATGACGTACAGCTGACACTTAAATTAAATGAAAATAAGATTTTATACAACAATTTTTATAAATGTTTAGGTTAGTTTGCATAACAGCTGTTTCCAGCAATTTGCATAATAGCTGTTTAGTGTGTAAGTTATATTTCTTTGTTTATTGTAAAATATTAGGTTAAATTGCTATAGAACTGTTAACTGCTATAATATATATTTTAAGGGGAGACTCACTCTCCATAAGACGTCATGGTAACCTATGTTCTTATTTTCAGAAACTACGGGAACAATTAAGTTGAAATTTCAAATTTTTAAGGCATTTTCACCAGAAAACAATTTTCTACAATTTGTTTACAATGACTGTTGAAAATTCATGTTTTTATTTTTTTACATTTTTTCAGGACTTCATTGCCGTAGTATATATCTACAAAAAAACTCATTGTATAATAAACTCATAAACAATTTTAAAAACATAAGTTTAGTTGTTCCTGAGAAAAAAGAACATAATTTTCAAAAATTGGTAAAATGCAAAATTTCGGAAAACGCAAAAAACTAAATAAATGTTTGTTTTTCTGTTCTACTAGTTATTGAGGGGGTACGATTTATTATTTTTTTAAATTTCTATACCTCATAGTAAAGCAATCATCATAGTGATAGAGTAGGCTAGTTTTTAGTTTGATATATATTTTATACATAGGTCTACAAATAACGCGCTATGCAGTGTAAACGAATCCGTGGGCAGGATACCGGTCAACATTATAGTCAGATGATACATAAAAGTGCTCCGTGACCCTAAAGTTATGTGATGTTATTTATTTTATCTATTATAGGCCTAACCTAAACTTACCATATTCTAATTTTTGTGTATCTTAGGCTCTTTTCGTTTCCTTGGAAACAAATCTAAGATATAATAAATTTATTACTTTACTTAGTAAAGTACATTAATTTTAAGTACATTCATCATATACAGGCTCCTCTTCATCATCAAAGTTTTCTACATTGACTAATTCACAATAAGCTCAATCTTACTTTGTAGTATCTTGGAATAAGGTAAAACCTTGGCTGGAGATTGCAGGAGATTACACAGCATTTTCCCGCAGTCATACTTTTGCCAACTGACGTGAAACCATAAAACCCAGTCTAATGTTTATGCCAAACAGTTTGTTGATAATATTTGTTATTCATGAATTAAACACAACGTAATTAGACCTTAGTTCTTAACCCGGTCTTATTAATACTAGAATTAATTACGTTTAATATTATTCAGATTCTATGACAAAATGTCATACTTATAATGTGCCGGTCTAAATGTCAGTAACAATGATCAATGGAATTATTACCTAAAAATAAAGGCGTGTATTATTATTGTATATCATGAAAAAATGTCACTGTAAATTTGAAAGCGATTTGATTTTTTTAGTCTGCTCTTGCTGAAGTGGAGATAACGTAAAATGTTTAATATATAATAAGAAAATGTAGTTAAAAATATTGTTTGGATACACAAAATGTAATTCTCCCATATTTAAAA
The DNA here is from genome assembly GCA_036971475.1 of Prosapia bicincta. Lineage (NCBI taxonomy): Eukaryota > Metazoa > Arthropoda > Insecta > Hemiptera > Cercopidae > Prosapia > Prosapia bicincta. Next base: position 204,805,595 of record JBAIZL010000004.1, read on the forward strand.
GGGATTACTAATACTCGTATTAACAACATGTAATGTCATTATAAATGCCTTTACAGTAGAAATTGCTTAAATTAAACTGTAAAATACTTGAAATGTTTATGTGTAATTATGAAATATATATGCAGTAGTCAGACCACTGTTGGCAAGGAATTCGTAATCTGTTTGGCATGTTGTCAAGTTGTAAAGTAAATTGTTCCTCTTGAAGTTGTAAGAATCAAATGTACTGGGCCTGTCGGCAATAGCTCACAGAACACTGCAGAGTGTATTCTGGCACCATAATTCATCTGTGATTCTTTGTTACTGAGGGAAAAGTGATGACGTTCTGATCGAATGTAGAGTGAAGGTGATTTCGAGACAGAAACTGTCACAGGTTTTGTCTATTGACAAAGTTTAAATATGAAAAGGTCTCCTGCTGTAGGAGGTGAGGATGAAGCCCTTCTAAGCCCGTAAGGATGAACGAGTAATTTTCAAACGAATATTAATAACTGTTAAATGTTTAGTACAAGAATGATTTAACTGTCGCGAATAACAGTTATTACTACTAAATAACTATATTACCCATTCATTTTGCCCCACAAACATTTTATATATTCAGTCAAATGTAGATGAGGAACATTTTCTATAATTATTATTTCAGGGTAAAGTTTTCAAAAGTTTCTATTAAAAGACATTTTTTGGTTATTAGAATTAGTTTACTAAAATGTTTCATTCCTTACTATTCCTTGCTAATTACAGACATCACCTCCCTTTCATTGAACATCTTCTTGGATCTCTTACATCCTATCAATGCAGTTTTTTTTCTGCTGTAGCGTAATCAGTCTTATCTACATAAAAATTACTTTATTATTCACCGTCCCAATTAGACAACCCTTTTCATCGGGGTGCTACTTTTTCCTCTTTGTATCGTCTGGCTCTAGATATTTGAATTATTAGATCTTGTTGATTTTCTTTCTTGTACTTTCATTTTATGAGTGTTCTTGAAATGTTTGTTTGTGTCGGTATATATTTTATTTGTTAATCTTCAAAAAAACAAAATTAAGCTGTATCTAATTTTGTTGTTTCAGTGCTTTTCCTATAACACAATACATTTCCTATTTACAGTAAATATCTAATTTCTCTTTATAACATATTTTGTATTTACTACTTTTTTTAAAACATTGTGTGTTTTATTATTTATTTCAAATATTCAACTAGTCGTAAGCTGATATCCTTTTAAACAAGAGATTGAACTTGTGTTACCCAAATACAATAAACCGATGACATTGATAATGTTCTAATATAGAGTTTAGAATAAGGTGTAGAATAATATATATATATATATATATATATAATATATATATATATATATATATATATATATATATATATATATATATATATATATATAAAATACGTTTTCTTGTTTAATAATTTAAAACAACACAGGTTATTCAAATACAAGAATATTTATTATTTTATATCCTAAATATAAAATAATAAATATTCTTGTATTTGAATAACCTGTGTTGTTTTAAAATATATATATATATATATATATATATATATATATATATATATATATATATATATATATATATATATGCAACCAATAATCAACAGATGGCGGAAATCACGTTATGACGTATTGCTGACACTCAAATTAAGTGAAAATAAGATTTTATACTACATTTTGTATAAATGTTTAGGTTAGTTTGCACAACAGCTATTTTCAGCACTTTCCATAATAGTTGTTTAACACGTAAGTTATATTTCTTTTATTACTGTACAACATTAGGTTAAATTGCTACAAAACTGATAACTGCTATAATGTATAAGTTAAGGGAAGGCTCACCCTCCATAAGATGCTATGGTAAACTATATTCCTATTTTTAGAATCCACTGCACTAATCATGTTGAAATTTCAAATTTTTGCCATTCAAGCCATTCTCACCAGAAACAATTTTCTACAATTTGTTTACAATATGACTGTTGAAAATTCATTTTTTGCAATGTTTTAACATTTTTTGAAGGACTTCATTGCTGTAGTATATATCTACAAAATACTCAGTGTATAATACACTCATAAACAATTTTAAAAATTTCAAAAACACCAGTTTATTTGTTCTTGAGAAAAAGGAACATAAAGTTGAAAAATTGGTAAAACACTAAACTTTCTTACTTAATAAAATGTTAGTAAGTATATTTAACTATATCTGTATAAATAAATAAATTTATATATATATATATATATATATATATATAAACAAATAACGGTTATAGCCAGTGTAGATCACCCTGGGAGTAATTGGGCACTATGCACCTAATTGAGGGGCCAAATTGTAACGGTAAGGATCGTTAATTACTTAGTTTTTGAAAAATTGCCGCTCGTAAAACCGGTAGAGCGTATTGTAACATTGTGAAATAACGATACGTAGGCTATTTATGTATTTACAAATATTTATAAAAGCAACGGAGTCTGCTTTGAGATTTATTTTAGGAATTGAAAGCCTTTACTTTATTGAAACATTACTTATTGTTTTAGTAAAATACTCTAAATTTATTTGTAATAGAGGTATAACATGTTCGGCTTATAGTATACCCATTTAAATTATGATATTGTTTTTTATGTTAATATTGCTAGTTATGAGTCTAATCACATATTTGGATTTAGTGGAAGTTCGTGACATTTTACATTTCCAAAAACCAGTAAATATATATTGAGGAGCTAAAGATCTTGATAAACGAGCTTTTTAAGAGAACTGTTACTGTTAATCGTCGAAAACTGCTATGCGTCAAAGGCCCAAAAAAACAAAGGGTCGTTGTTTCGTTGGTTCGGGGTCCTATATTAAAAGAAGTCAAGCCGAATACTAAAGTCCACTTACTTTTAAAACGACACAAGAAAAATAATGAAGACGTTTTTAAATATTGACAAACCTAAGTTGTATATCCCTAAGGAGCATGTCTGACTTTAAATTTACAAGTTATAAATCATGACATTTTAAATCATATAAAGGTTTGAAAATTTCAAGAACCGATATTTTAAACAACAATCTCCAACACTATTATTTAACATATGTACTTATATTTTACTTTTTTAAATAACATAATTGTTTTTTGAAATTAGTAAGTGACTTTGCTTTCCTAACTTCCTACTTTTCCTTTGTACACGCGCACGTAATAATACACAGACACAAACACAAACGCAGGAAAATAGTAGGAGTGTATTGTTCTGAAAACGCTCTCACTGAAACAACTGTAATTCAATAATTATTGAATTTACAGTTGGGTAACGATAACTAAACGTTTATTATGTAATTACTTGAGATTTCAAAATATATACTATGTATTTCCATAACTTTATGCAAAATCCTATTCGCAAAGCGTAAGTTTGCTTCGTTAATGCTTGCATCTTTTTATTGCGCAGGTATAACCTACGACCTTTATTCAACATTGTAGCGAAAGTTGCCATGAAGAATGAGGTAGTAAATCCTAATAAAACATTATTAAACAATGTTATGAGATTTTATTCTTATTTATTACTTTCCTTGTTTAATGTATTGTTGTAAGACCAAACGATTCGAGCCAGTTTAATTCAGATAAATATTTCTGGATTTCTGGACAGGTAAACGCTGTGGTTGATATTTTGTTTTAAAAGGACGCATTACAAAATATTTAATCTTTTTCTTCTTAGCAGTAAAACATTTTTTTTAAACATGCAGATCTTCTTTTAATATTCATGCATGTAAAAATCATTCATCAACTAATTTTTAGTATTAACAAAATATGATTTTTAAAAAGAAATATGTTTGAGAAAATTGTCTATGTACCAAATCTAAACCTATTTCAATAATTACAAAGAAAACACTACTTATAAAAAAACAAAGATTGTTTATTACAGATTTTACTTCGTAAAATAATTGATAAGTTACACTATCAATTTTCTCTTATTGAATGGGAAATTACAATCAATAATTTAGAAATTACCATGTTTACATTATAACCATATGTGTCAATTGAATAAGAACATACTTTATATAAATAAGTATTTTTTTTCAGTTATGACAGTTATTACGTCTTGGATCACTAAAGCGTAATTTAGTCATGTGATTGTGTGAAAGCAGTGTTATTATCCGCGTTTAAGTACAGCTTTGGCTTATTTGTAGTAGGTAATTGTAATTATGAATGCATTATTGTAGAAGATATTTTTGCAATATTGTATTAGGCATGACATATCATGCATCAATATATGTATTTAACTCATGTTTCCCCTATAATTTGGTTGTTTACTGATCACCCATCTTCACGTTACAAAGAGCCATGTACGTTCTGGCTCACGCTACACTATATAATTGGTTATCTACTAACTTAGGATAGTCGTGCCTGCTCCTATCTTTAAACTCAATAATTTGTTTTTCTTATGGAGCATATTTATTTAATATATAGCTCTGTTTAACTTAGGTCGAGCAGAGGTTTTGATGTTAGTCTATTATTACTCGTAATACGTGGCGACGTTTTTACCTAAAGGTAAAACTGTAATAAATTATTAAGGGATTTGATTAATAATTTAGGTAATTTAAACTACGACCATTGAAACTATTGTGTTGTGTATTTTGCGTGTGACTAAGATAATTTAAGTGAAAATAAAATATAGGCCTAAGTTTAATTTATACCTGAGACGATTTATTTAATAGGCAATAATAAATAACAGAATCACAATAACTATTTATTAAATAATTGACAATGTTAAACGTTAATATTAAAAGACATTCAATCTTTCCGTTCTGGACAATAAAACTTTTCCTATACAATTAGAGCATTTCTTCTTTTGTAACAAACAAAACAGTTGACCCACTGCCACCACAATATTAAACAAATAGTTAACTTCAACACTCCTCCTTAACTATCTTGTTTCGTAAAGTCACAAAGATTCGTTTACTTAAAGGTTTAGTAAATATGTCAACCAGTTAATTAGCACTGTTGATATGACAAGGTGATATAGTCTCGCCAACATGTTGTTTGATATATTTTCGAGGGACCTCAATATGCTTCTTTCCCTTGTTTATCTTCCCTTCGTGTGAGTTTTTAATCATGTGAACTGCAGACAGATTGTCTACTTACAGAGTAATAGGTTCCTTTATCTTCCGAATCCCCAGTTCAAAGGTAAGTCTCTTCAGCCACCAAATGTCATCGATGGCTGATACTGCTGCTCGGTATTCGGCTTAGCTATAGAAGTTGGTACTAGATGTAGTCTTTGTGAATACCAAACTAGTGGACCTCCTCTCATGATGAGATGTCCACTTGTAGACTTTATGGTCTTGGGATCTCCTCCGTAGTCTGAATCCATATATGCGACAATTATTATTTTATCTCCTCCAAAATTAATTCCAAAATTTATCGTTCCCAACAAATACTGAAATATTCGCTTTACCATCTTCCAATGGCTGGTCATTGGCTTGGAACAGTGACGACTTGAATAATTCACAGCATAGCTAATGTCTGGTCTGCTTATCGTTGCAAGATAAGGAGACTACCGATTGCTTTTTGAAGTTCATCTTGCTGATTATCTTTTGAGTGTACTTGGATTGACAGACAAAAATGCCTTCATCATTTACAGTTATTTGCATTCCAAGATACGAGTCTTTTTAAACTCAGAACCGTAGGTGATTTCAAATTTTTTGTCCTCTAACATCTTCCAAATCTGGTCGTTGTTCCTCCCAACGATAAGTCCGTCGTCAACAAAAAGTGACATTAGAATACTCTTGTCCTTGTTGTAATAAATACAGGGATCATCATCAGTGTTGATCATTCCTATCTCTTCTACATAACATGACATCTTCTCGTTCCACTGTTTCGGTGCCTGTTTAAGGCCATACAGACTTTTCTTCAGTTCGCAGACTTGTCATGAACCATTTTCAAAACCTTCAGGTTGTGACATATAAATCTTCTCCTTTAGGTATCCATGCAGAAAAGCTGTCTTGACATCAAAAGGTATGAGCTCGAGTTTCTCCGAGGCGGTGTGACTCAGACGTAGTCTAGATCGATACATGTCGAGCTACAGGGCTAAATGTCTGAGAATAATCGATACCTTCTCTCTGTTCAAATCCTCGGACCACCAGTCGAGCTTTCAATATTCCGTTTGTCTTCTCAAGCAGAACCCATTTGCACGTGAGTGGTTTGACGTCTGCTGGACATTCAACGAGCTTCCAAGTATTCATTTTTATCAAAGAGTTGTACTCCTCCGTCATTTTGTGTCTCCAGTTCGAGTCTTTTAGTGCGGCTGTTACAGAGATATCTTGTATCTCACCAATCATGACCGTGTTGTCGCTGTTCTTGCTTCGGTGATATTCCATGATAAAGTCTTTGTACCTTTCTGGTTTTGAGAGGGTTGCACGATCTCGTAGAACTCTTCCTGATGTTCCTGTCTCTCTCAGACTTTCATAGAATTGCTCTTCAGCTTCGTCTCCTTTATCTTCTGTTTTATCAGATTCTATTTGCTGCATTTTCATTTCCGTTTGTGTCCGGTTTGCCACTTTATTCTTGTTTTCATTGAAGATTACATTGTCCGTGCTGACAATATAACGTTTATGTGGTATGTTTACTTCTCCCATATCCACGTGAACTAGGTCCTGTGGCTCTTGGGCTGTCTTCAGGTTTGCATGATGTGGGATTCTTTCATGCCAGACTCGAATTGAGATGGCTGCTAAACACGTCTCTGCTTGCTCTCTTCTGAGCATCATTTTGAAAAGGCTTCCTTCACGTTTCGCTACTGCTGCGATTTGTCCATCGGAAGTCTTGAACTCCTACCATTCACCGTTAGCTTGTTGCAAGTAACCTTTATGCAGTGTCTGTCCGACTGAAAATAGGTTGTAGTCTAGTTTGGGAGCGTACACGATATCTTCAAGTACAACTGGTATCCAATTATGACCATTAAAGGCTTCCAGTTCCACGTCTCCAACTCCAACTCCCTCTAGTTGCGTTGCATCTCCAATTGAGATAGATATTGGTTCGTCCAGTTCGACTAGTTTTGAGAACCATTCTCTACGAGATGTCATATGCTGTGTAGCACTACAGTCCTGGTACCAAACGTCCTTCATATTGCCCGTTTCCTTTTCATTTTTAAAGTCTGCTGCAGTCAATCCGACTGTCATTAATGCTCGACGATTATTTTGTCTTCGCTTTTCCTGACTTAACCCTTCTGACTTGTGAGATTCGCTTCGTTGTTTATATTCCTTCGCAAAAGGTCCTTTTTGTCCACATATGTTGCACGGGTAGATTGTTTTGCAGTATTCAATATACTTGGCGCATGGTTTATTTTTGCAGTCCCTTTTGTAGTGACCCTTCTGTCCACATCGGTTGCATAAAGACGCTATCTTTTGCTCCTGTAGAAGATGTTTATGTTCAGATTGACCTCGCGTTTTGTTTTGTTTAGCGCATTCCGTGTACTCTCGTCATATTCACTTGCCTCAGTTAATCGTTCGTCCTCCAGTCTAAGTCTTTGAACAAGCTATTCGACTGTTTTCTCATTTGCAGGAACGTTGTCCCACGCTGTTCGATAATGTGACAACTTCGTAGGAAGAACACTGAGAATTTTGGTCATCAACCAAGTTTCTCCGATGGGATCATTTTCAGTTAACAGCTGTTCACCAAGTTGTATAATTTCATAACAATTTTGTACTGCTGATCTACTCTCGTCATATTCAAAACTGAAAAATTTCCTGCGCAAAGTTTCCAAGGTTACTTCGGTTTTTGCACCATACAAATTTACAAGTTTGTCTAACATATCTTTCGATGTGATACAATTCGATATTTTAACTTCTATACTACTGCAAACATTTAATCCAATCAAAGACTGCGCATTTATATCTTTCTGCAACCAAGTTTTTACATCTATATCATTTTCCTTGCCTACTGGCTTGACTGTTAGGTTAGTTGCAATACTGTATAAGTCTTTAGTTTTTGAGGCTAGGTTTAGCTTGAAACGTCATGAGACATAATTTGTGACAATATTTGAGTCTTCATTCAACATCTCTAACTGAGATTTGACAAAATCCATACTTAACGTAAGATTTTACTTTAAATGCAAAAGATATAAACAACAATATGACTAAATTTACTGACACTACTTGCCTTTACAATTTCTTCCTTATTCTAATACGACTGTTCATTGTAGACTGTCTTAGAATGTGCGTTTGACAATAACAATGACAAATGACAATGACGATTTCTCTTGCTTCCCAAAATTTTCTTTGGCTACCTTAAATTTCTTGGTCGACTTAAGTTTCTAGTTTGTATCAGAATTCTGGGCCCATAACATGTTGAGGATTTTGCGTGTAACCAAGATTAATATAAGTGAAAATAAAATATAGGTATAACTTTAATTTATACCTGAGACTATTTATTTAATAGGCAAAAATAAATAACAGAATCACAATAATTATTAATTAAATAATTGACAATGTTAAGCGTTAATATTAAATGACATTCAATCTTTCCGTTCTGGACAATAAAACTTTTCCTAGACAATTAAAGCATTTCTTCTTTTGTAACAAACAAAACAGCTGACCCGCTGCCACCACAATATTAAACAAATAGTTAACTTCAACATATTGTTTACTGCAATAACAGTTATATTATGGAAGTAGAACATTCTGGAATCGGAAAAGATTTAACAACTAAAATACATTAATTTATGAAGCTTAACGTAAACTATAATAACCTTCAAATATCATCAGCATTCTTAAATTAATAAAACGTTACAGTGGTGATTAGAATAGTTACTTTTATATTTAGTTTGTTGTACAAGAATTTACCACCTCAGCAAACCTTGTTAACTATAGACTAATTCGGTAGTCTTATACGTAAGAGAAAAATAGTGGAATAAATTTGTAAAACTATCTTACAATTGAAGAATAATTACTTCTAAAAACGAAATATAAACGTAGATTTTTTAAGTAACTTCATAAGTATAACAAATAAATTAAACAACCACTGTAAATATACCTAGCATGTGTTGTCAAAGTGTAAATAACTTGTGACAAATAAAACGTTAAAATAAATAAGTCAAATAGCAATAGATAAAATACGAATATAAGAGTATACTTCACATTATATACATTTTAACTCTTAAACTTAACAAATCTTAAATTTAAATTACATAAATAGTATTTTTAATAGTTTAAGACTTTTATTTTCTGATTTTAATGATGATGGTCGTACTTAACAAAACCTAATTTGTAATATTTGTAACCTGTACAGAAATATATACTATTAAATCACCTAGTTTAATCCACAATTTTCCAAATGTTATAGCGCCAAACACAGTAATAAAACAAAAATATTGTGCAAAATTTATAAGATAACATTTAATGATTACAGGATACCTGACAAAACTATATTTTATGTTTTTCATCTCATAATATATATATATATATATATATATATATATATATATATATATATATATATTTGTGTGTGTGTGTGTGTATTTTATGTATAAATAAGAACACACGCTCGGCTCTTTGAGTGTGCAAAAAATATCCAGCACACAGGTTGTTCAATTTACCAAACAGCATGAGTTAGCCAAAGAGGAATGAGATTTCAGACGTAGGATAAATAATTGTATAGGCTGTTGAACTACGCGTGTAATAACTCTTTTGTTAAGATCAGATTTGAAAGAAATTCTATTAAAGCACGGTTCTATATGACATGTCCAGGCCATTCTATTATATCTGTAGGACGGACATTTCAACTTCAGAAGGTTTACGTGATTGTAGCTTCAGAAGATATTATGATTTTCTGTTGAATTGTAGATGATTTTTTTATTTGAAAAGTAATAAAATTTTATTTATTAGAAAATATAAAACAAATATGCCAAAATCATAGTAGCAGTTGATATACATTTTTCAATTTCTGATAACAGTGTTAAAAAAAAAGTTATTTTTAATGAATGTAAGTGTAATGGTAGTTTTAGATTTTGTAATTATTTGCGATCTAAAAATAACTACTAGAAATTGTCTAGTAAAAAACAATAAAATAACTGCACAGGGTTATACAACATTAGTATTATTTATAGTTAAAAATATTTTGATATTTTCAAACAGCACATGGTGAGACCGTATGCCTTTTCCTCTAGAAATATACTGGTAGCCGAAGGAAAAGGCAAATAACAAGAAACCCTGGACGAGTTTCCTACGGCAAGATTTCTTTACATTTTATATTGTCTTAAATAAGTAATACACACAAACACACACACATACACATCAACTCAATAACACATGTATAAATGATTATTTACACATTAAAAAAAGAAATATAATTTGAATTAAATAATCTGCCCAAGAAATATAATTTTTTTAAAAATATTTGAAACATCATGATGGATTTTTTTCAAACGCATTTCTCAATATTGAACAAAAAAATAAATAGTTGTCTTAGCTACCTTTTGTTATACATTTACCCAATGCATGATTATACGTCTTCATAGACGTAGAATGAGATTTTCTCTACATTATTATATCAAAATTCTTAACATATTTAGATCTTGTCAATGGATTTAACCAAACTACTAAGTGCTGGATAGCGATCGACTACGTACTCCGACTTTGTTAAAAATAGTTTTAAGATAGCATCATCTAACTCTAAACCTGATTAATTATTGCACCATCTGACCAGATTGTAGAATAATTTAAGAACTATGTTTAGTAAAAAAATAAATTTAACCATTAGTCGTAAGTTAGTAAAAACCATTAATTTTAATTTGTATAAAATAATAATTACTACAGGAGTTTTATTTCCGATTTTATTTTATATACGAAAAATAAATTATTTAAATATTCAAAATTTAAATTTAAAATTTTCAAATTATTAGAAATATTTACTAATAATTTTAAAATGTAATGTTAAGTACTTTCTACCCTTTAATACATTTAACAACTCAATAATCCAAACTGTAAAGACTTATCGTGATCAACATTTATAACAACCTAAAAATATTCAATATTGAAAAGTTTGTTTAAATATCCTTCTTTTTACTTATGTAGTGCTATTTAGGCCTACTTCTTACTTATTATTACGAGCTTCCAAGGTTGGCCTCGATGGCTCGATGTCTCCTATACACACACTCTGCTAATGGCCAGAAACAAAAAAGTGCTATTTATCTTTCAATAATTTTCAATTAGACCTATTATTCACATATTTTCTTTCAAATTAAACACAAATCTATACTTACTTTCAACTTTTAATTTAAATTTAATTACTATTTATTAGGAATATACTGTGTTTGAATTAATAATAAATACACAAAAACCTCTTAGCCACAAACTTTCTTTATTTTACCCTTATGTACATTTCAGTTACAAAGTAACCATCCTCAGAGGGATAACATACAAAGACTCAGTCTCAGGGTAAAATAAAGAAAGATTGTGGTTAAGATGTTTTTGTGTATTTATTACTAAATTTAATGGTTAAAAAACATTTATCTCTAATTTACATTTGAATACTTTACATTTAATTGAAAAATATTTTTAAACATTCCCAAAACATTTATTCTTAAAATCATAATTTAATCCACTTTTATCATCTATGAATTTGTTTATTTCGATTTTTTGTCGATTTATCTTTGTCATTATTTAACCTTAGTTGTATGTATATAATAAATTAAACATATTTCAAAAATAAGAATACTTTTAATTACTTTTGTTATACTTGTTTTTTAAATATTTTAAATTTAATTACTATATTAGAAGAAAATATATCACCATATTAAATATATATATATATATATATATATATATATATATATATATATATATATATATATATATATATATATTGATGCAATTATGACAGATTGATGGAAATATCCTAAATTATAAAAATAATACGTTAAAGGTAAGATCTAAGATAGAATAATTAAATTAGTGATGACAATAACTATATCACATTATCGTGCCACTTGTATCTTTACATTTACACGTTAGATGAACCAGAACTCTTTAATAAAAAAATAACCATGTTATTCATAATATTTAGTTCTACAGATTTCGTTAGTTTTTTAAAGATTTATGTATTTAACGTAAATAATTTAAAAGCTTTTAAGGCTTTGAAGTAATAATTAAAAACGTTTTCTCAAGATATGGTTCACATTTGCTAGACTTAAACTACTTAATGTAAGTAAAGTTTTGAATATTGTTATATATTCCTTACAAGGGTCAATCTTTAAAGGAATAAAATAGTGACGTGGAATATAGATGCTCGAATATAACCATTGTTTAATTAAAATATTCTTGGTATATTACCAGGTAATCACTATAAATTGATTTAAGTTGTAATACATTGTTGTTTTAAGAACTGTATTCATTAATAATTCAACTATGTTTTAAAATATAGATAAACCCAAACGTAAAAGTTTTAATTAATAGCATATATTCGTATCATTATATTTAAATTTAAATGTAGTATATATTTATACATTTGGTACAGTAAATAAAGTGTAATTTGATATATTTTGTATCAAAAAAGTATTTTGTAAAATTATGGGTGTCATCTTAATCTTACAAGATTTATTGTTAACTTACGTATAGTTTGATCTGTGCAAATAATTAAAGGATTTCACAGAAATTCAAATTAAAGTAGGTCAGGACAGAATATTACATTGCGCTCGTTGTTTGCCACTTATTGTCTAAATCTCTAACTGCATTTGTAGGTCACAATCTACAGTTACAATGGGATACGAAATCACTTTTCGTGCAATATAGATTATATTAGAAAAGACATATACGTACATTTGACTCTAGAAGTCCTAATCTTGGTTTTCTGTCTGAGAGTCTTATAGATAGGATTTGTTTAATCATCATTATTTATAAATTACTCATTTTGGAAACTACAATAGTTTTTAAATTTATTTCTTAGATATACTCATAATTTACACATATATCCTTAGAAGCAACATTAGAATCAAAATTTTTATTTACTACTTCAAATATTTTAATTGAGTGTCATCGGATGAAAAATATCGTATTTATGTTTGCGTGATAAATCTTGAAATGGAGATTAGAGTATTGCCTTTATAAGAGTTTAATAATGGCAGAAATTTTAAAAATCTTTACTAAAGTTGTTTTTAGTATAAAATTAATAAATGAAACTACAAAAAAAATTATAATATGAATTCCATAATGGAAACAAAAAGTTGTTTTACTAGAAAATAGAAACTGAAATGCACGTCAGTGTTCTGGAGTAGAATCAAGTAGTGGCAGAGCACCAAGTTTGGCAATTAAATAGCCTTAACTCAAAAGGATTTATAAAAAGTCGTACACTGTCACTATATCTGCCAAGAGATAAAACTAATAAGAAAAGAGAAATAACCCTCTTACTAATAGCGCTTTAGATTATTTTTGACAGAGTTTTCAAATAGAATTGTTGATATTTATTTTTAGACGAATTTGTAATATATAAACACATCACTTGAGCAAACGTTCATCAACATACAATGAAATGATGCCATGCTTAATTTACCATCACTGTGCGTAAGGGAATAAGGTAGAGTCGTATTTTCGTCCAGGGAATTTATTTATTATGAAAGGAAAAACATCGGGAGGAAGTTGTGATCCGCTTATAATAGTTGTTGTAATGTTTAACTTTGTTTGGATTATTCTCCCTCGGTATCTTTAGAATTACAGAGGCTGGAGTAACAACAATATCACGGTATATAGAGTAAATCTTATTCTGTATGCCGTCAACAATATCGTCGTATTTTATCCAACGGGAACCGGATAAAATCAATTGAAAACTATTACATATTTTCTTCATAGGACGTTAAAATATATACTCTGACATTTATATTTATGAAAGGAATAAGGTTTAAAGATGTTTATACAACAAATTTTGATGTTTCAAGGATGAATAAGGAAGTGAATGATATTAAAGTTTAATATGATTGATACGAAATTAAAATAATAAAGTTATCTAAATAAACAAAAAAACTAATGTTAGTTATTCAAGTTGTAAAAAACGAAAATATATTAATTTTCCGAACCGTGTTGCCATTTGAATTGCAGGCTATTGGAAGATATTTTTTACAATATTTCCTAATTTTTAGAGAAGTATTAAAATTAATTTGTTTGTGTGTCATTTCATAATAATAATTATTGCGCCCATCATTTAAACTCAGTAACAGTATTCAACTTTATCGATATCAAATGTACGATTTAAATGTTAACTTTGGTAAACAATTGATAATAGACAATAAGAAATGGCAAATTGTATTTAATTTTATAAATATTTCTATGATAGTTTGTAAAGTAAAAATAATTTAGCTATTTTGAAATTATATATTTTTTGAATTGTAAAAGTTTAACAATATTTTTTATTTTTTTAAACTTAGTGAGTGTGTCAATGTATGTATGTTTGTGTGCGTGTGTATGTGTGAGAGAGAGAGTGCGTGCGTTCGTTATAATAGATTCAAGATAATATGAAATGCAGGGAAATCCTGTAGTGAAAAGTTCATCCAGGGTTTCTTGTTATTTGCCTCCAGGGTTTCATTCAATGTAACTACCCTGGGAAATGAATATCTTCAACTATATCTCTAAAGGAAAGTGTATCACCATCTCAACACGGGGTGTTGGGAAATATCAAAATATTTTTTAAATGTCAGATCTAAATATGTAGCATTGTGTAAATAATATAATTAGACAAATCGTTGGATTTTTACAAATAAAAACTTCAAAACGATACATAACAGCTGAGGCCAACAATGTTCAATTTAAATTGATAAAATCTCTATACACTCAAAATGATTTTAATGTTATTAAATATTTATAAATTATTGTATATTGTGTAGAAAACAAAATGAAATTTTTAAACAAATGTTGAGAAAACAAATTTCTACAAGTTCCACAATTTCTATTTTGCAGATATTTTAGGTTTAAAATCTGTTAAAAGTTAAAGCTCCAGAAATAAAATTTATCAATAAAATTGATTAGAATGTACATATCAGAATAAAGTTCTTTAGGTCTACACACCGTTGCTAGTATATTAAAATAAAAACAAATATCAACAATAACATTAATTAATAATAAATAAAAAGTGACAAAAATATAAGAAATTTGTAAAAGTATGTTAATATAAACGGTATTTTAACAGATAATACGCAATAATAAAAAGTGAACGAAATATAAATGTATTGTTGGGCAAAGTCAACCAACATACTTATTAGCGTTACCAAAGTGAGTTTAGTGTGAATCATCGTGAGGTGAGAGTGCACAACACGATAAAACTCAAAATCATAGTAAAACCTAGAACGACTTTTCATTTTAAAGAGAGTACACTGAATATCATAGAACAATAGATACAGTTATAATTGAAACAGTATTTTTATTATTATGAAGGAAATTTTGATTTCGGTTAATATACAGTCTGAGGCAAAATCATATGATATAGTGGCGTGTAAATTTCGGTTCAAGAGTAGTTTCCACAACCGTCCTATAAGGTAAAGGGACAAAATTTATAGATACTGTCTTTGGTCGTCGAAATAAAAATATTGTAGCCCACTTTAGGAATCTATAAAACCCCGTGCTGGGAACACATCGAGGCTTGTCTTAATAAAATTTCGGAGTGTCACACAGGGTGGCTGTTTCATCTGTACGAAAAGTTTAAAATGAAATCCTAGGTCCAAAGATATAGCGCTTGCTGTGAATATCTAATACACATTTTCAGTTAGTTTCAACATCGATTTTCTTCTTCCGCTCACTATTACAATGGCTTTTATTTTGTACAATAATGTAACTTATAACTATAGCTAAATATAGTAAAATTAACGTTCGCGGAATAATTACGAACGGTTCACCAGACATCGACAAAGAGGAGTTCCAGGCACCTAGTATCGTTTCTAGAGAAGCAACGTATTGCAGCAAGGATAATACCGGTTCAAAAAGGGCTCCAAGACGAGGGGACGGATCGAAAACCTATTAAGGAACATAAAACGAACGAGGCAAGTGAGTTAAGAGTAACTATTGACAGACATTTTTTTGAAATAACAAAAGTTTTAGTAGATTTGTCAAAAATATTTTTAACATCATTAACTATCTTTACCCGTGGTTTTTAAGATGCATTAAATTATAAAAGCTGTTATAAAAAATCAAAAAATAATTGCAAAAATTAGTAAACATTTTATTCTTAAAATATATAGTGTGGAAATAAATGGCGTGTATTTAAAGTGAAAAAAATTTGCCTGAAGAAGTAGTTGTTATTATTACCAGACTATTAGTTATGGTTAAAGTAAAATGAGGTTTTAATTTGATTTTGTTATATGGCAAATGATGCGAAGACGAATTTTACGTGAGTAATAGATATCTAGGCAGAATAATTTACATCAATACAAGTAACTTCGAAATCTAAATAAATTAACGATAAATTGAAAAAGTGATTTGGTAAATTTAAAATGTTAGGATTGATAAAAATAATTATTTTAAGAAATTATTGAAGTTTGTATAAATTGGTTATTATGAAAAAAATAAATTAATTAAGGATTGATATTTAGAAAATTCATATGTATTATTATTAATAGGAAAAAAATTTAAAAAATAATAATTTTAAATAAGTAAAATAAAGATAATTATCGTGGAACAAATATATACATGTTTTGATTACATGTTTTAATACAATTAAACATTGGCCCTCAGCTGGTTTATTTAGTTCTAAGTTTTTAATTGTTAAAAACAATCATTTGTCAAATGAAATTATCTACACAAAGTTACATACTTAGAACTAGCATTTAAAAAATGTTTGATTTTTAAAAAAAATTTTGATAATTCATAACACCACGTGGTGAGATGGTGATGAATTTTCCTCTAGAGATATAACTGAAGATATTCATTTCCCACAGGAGTTACATTGAGTGAAAACCTGGGAGGCAAATAACAAGACACCCTGGACGAGATTCTCAATATAGGATTTCCTTGCATTTTATACGTTCTTGAATGAATTATGATGCACACACTCACACACACACACACACACATTCTCTCTCTCTCTCTCACACACACACACACCTACACACACACACACACACACACACACACACACACACACACACACACACACGCACGCACACACACACACACACACACACACACACAAATACACACACACACACACACACACACACACACACACACAAACACACACACACACAAACACACTCACACACACACACACACACACACACACACACAAACACATACACACACACACACACACACATACACACACACACACATACACACATACACACACACATACACACACACACACACACACACACACACACACA
This sequence comes from Prosapia bicincta, assembly GCA_036971475.1. Classification (NCBI taxonomy): domain Eukaryota; kingdom Metazoa; phylum Arthropoda; class Insecta; order Hemiptera; family Cercopidae; genus Prosapia; species Prosapia bicincta. The sequence continues at coordinate 204,822,900 of JBAIZL010000004.1, forward strand.
CACACACACACACACACACAAACATACATTAACATACTCACAAAGTTTATAAAAATAAATAAAATTGGTAAACTCTTACCATTCAAAAAATATGTCATTTTAAAAATGGTGAAATTATTTTCAATTATCCAACATTTAAATCGTACAAGAAATGTTACCGATAAAGTTGAATATTGTAACTGAGTTTAAATTTTGGGTACAATCATTTTATTATGAAAGTATAAATGAAGAAATTATTTTCATATTTTTCTGAAAATTGAGAAATATTTTATAAAATCGAAAAATTAAATAAAATTTCCAATACTTTGCAATGCAAATACAAAAACATTTTGGAAATTCAAAAATATTTTCGGTTTTTACAATTTATATGACTAACATTCATTGTATCTCTTATTATATAACTTTATTATTTTAATTTGTTATCAATCATAATAGACTTTAACCTCCTCCAACCCTTTCATCCTTGAAACATCAAAAATGATTATATAATCATCTTTAAACTTTATTTTCCTTTCCTAAATAAAAATTTCAGAGTAAATCTTTAAATGTTCTATGAAGAAAATATGCACTAGATTACAATTGATTTTATTCGGTTCCCGTCGAATAAAACACGACGATATGGTTATTACTCTAGCCTCTGTAATTCCAAAGTAGAATACTCCATACTAAGTTAAACCGCACAACATCCATTATAAGCTGATCAGAACTTCCTCCCGATGGTTTTTCTTTCATAATAATTAATTTCCCTTGGCGAAAATACGATTCCACCTTACCCCCTTCCGTAGAGTGTTGGTAAATTAAGCATCATATCATTTCATTGTTTATTCATGAAATTTTGCTCAAGTGTACAATTGATGTGTTTATATATTAAAAATTCGTTAAAAAGAATATCAACAATGTATTTGAAAACTTAGTCAAAAAAAAAAAATTTAAAGCACTATTAGTAAGAGGGTTATTCCTCTTTTCTTATTAGTTTTGTTTCTTGGCAGATATAGTGGCAGTGTACGACGTTTATAAATCCTTTTGAGTTAAGGCTATTTAATTGCAAAACTTGGTGCTCTGCCACTACCTGATTCAACTCCAGAATGGTGACGTGTATTTCAGTTTTTATTTTCTAGTAAAAAAACTTTTAAAAGGCCTATATAACATTTGTTATAATGAAAGCCTAGTTGACGAAGTGGTGACGTTATATGCAAGCTTTATCAGCTGATAGAGATTTTATTTTAAATGTTATAAAATACTCTTTGATGTGTAAACATTTTTGTTTCCAATATAGAATTCTTTTTTATTTATTTTAGTAGCTTCATTTATTAATTTCATACTAATAATAAAGTTAATAATAACATAAGATCAGTCAAAATTTTTAAAATTTCTGCCATTAATAAACTCCCAGAAAGGCAATACTCTATTCTCCATTTACAACCCAAACATAAATACAATATTATTCATCCGATGACGCTTAGTAAATGAAAATCTTCATTCAAATGTTGTTTCTAAAGAATAATGTGTAAGAATGTAGTTTCTAAACAATAAATTTAAAAACTGTTTTTTCCAAAATCAGTTATTGATAAATAATCATGACTAAACCAATCGTATCTATAAGACTTTCCGACAGAAAACCAAGATTAGGACTTCTAGAGTCAAATGTACGTATATGTCTTTTCTAATATCTATATTGCATGGAAAGTGATTTCGTACCCCATTTTAAACTACAAATTCAGATAGAGGTTTAGGTAATAAGTGTCAAACAATGAGCGCAATGTAATAAAACGTTCATGACGTTTTACATCTTCAAAAACCAGTAAATACTTTTATTAACTTAAGATCTTGATAAGCGAGCTTTTTAAGAGAACTGTTACTGTTAATCGCCGAAAACTGCAATGCGTCAAAGGAAAAACGTGACCAAATAACAATGGGTCGTTGTTTCATTGACTCGTGGTCCAACATTACAAGAACTTAAGCCGAATACTAGAACGCATTTTATCTTATTTTAACGACACAAAAATGTACTGAACACGTTGTTCAGTACACTTTGAACACGAAGTTGTATATCCGTAATGGGCAAGTCTGACTTTAAATTTACATATTATAAATCATGGCATTTTAAATCGTACACAGGTTTGAAAATTTCAAGAACTGATCTTTATAGAAAAGTCTCCAATGATCGTCCATAGAAAAGTGTCCAATACTATTATTTAACATGTGTACTTATATTTCACTTTATTAAATCAATAAAATGCTAAATTGTATTTACTGAACTCCTATTAAAATATTTCTAGTTTTGATAGTGTTTCAAGTCTCAGTATACATTATTGTTTTGTACATTCAAACAAAATTATTTTTTATCATATCTGTTTTCTGAAATTATTAAGTGATGTGGCTTTCCTTACTTTCTACTTTCCCTTTTGTACACGCGTGTGAGTGTAGTTCTGTAAACGCTCTCGAAAAAACAACTGTACAAAAATTATTATTGAATTTGCAGTTGGTAACATTTGTCCTTATATTTCACTTTATTAAATCAATGAAGTTCTAAATTGTATTTACTGAAATCCTATTAAAACATTTCTAGTTTTGATAGTGTTTCAAGTCTCAGTATAAATGATTGTTTTGTACATTCAAACAAAATTATTTTTATCATAACTGTTTTCTGAAATTATTAAGTGATTTGGCTTTCCTAACTTTCTACTTTCTCTTTTGTACACGCGTGTGAGAGTAGTTCTGTAAACGCTCTCGAAAAAACAACTGTAAATAAATTATTATTGAATTTACAGTTGGGTAACGTTAATAACAAAATGTTTATAATGTATTTACTTGAGATTTTTAACATATACTATTTATTTCGATAACTTTATTGAAGATATTATTCTCAAAGCGTAGGTTTGCTTCCATCTGTTTATTGCGCAGGTATAACCTACGATTTTATTCAACTTTGTAGCGAAAGTTGGCATAAAGAATGAGGTAGTAAATCCTAATAACACATTATTAAACAATGTTATGAGATTTTATTCCTGTTTATCACATTTCTGTTTTATTGTATTGTTGTTAGACCAAACGATTCGAGCCAGTTTAATTCAGATAAATATTTCTAACAGTTTACGACTAGTTGCCTATTTGAAACAAATAATAAAACACAAATAAAAAACATCTAATCCTGAATATATTATAAAATGAAATTAGATATTTAATGTAAATATGAAATGTATTGTGATATAGAAAAAGCACTGAAACAACAAAATTAGATACAGTTTCATTTTGTTTTTGACGATTACAAAATAAAATACTATATACCGACAGAAACAAACATTTCAAGAACACTCATGAAGATCCAAGAGGATGTTCAATGTAAGCGAGGTGATGACTGTTACTAGCAAGGAACAGTAGGAAATGAAACAATTAACTAAACTAATTTTTATAATCGAAAAATGTGTTTTATTAGATACTTTTGAAAACTTCAACCTGAAATAATGAATATATAAAATTTCCCTCATCTACATTTGACTGAATACCTATATGAAATATTTGTGAGACAAAATGAATGGGTAATATAGTTATTTAGTAGTAATAACTGTTATTCACGGCAGTTAAAACAGTCTTGTATTGCACATTTAACAGTTATTAATATTCGTTTAAAAATTACTCGTTCATCCTTAGACGGTAGATTACATATTTAAACCCATAAATGATTCATTAAAGCAAATACACTCTCAAATTCAAGTGTCTAAAGACGTTATTGTATTAAAGTTAAAGCTTTAGCTTATATACACATTTTATGCTCAATTTAATAGCTTAGTTATCTAAAGTAGTTAATTGTTCATTATTCACTATGATACAGTAGTTTTGTAACAATCAATATCACCAGTAAGATGGAAAAACGTTAATTCATTTTATAGTTACAATACATTTCACGAATAATTGATGTAAACCAATTAATCTTTATTATAACTATGTTTTATTTATACGGTAAATAGGGCATATACGGGGTGTTGAGGATATACTTTACCAAATTTTACTAGGTCATAAATTTTTCTCAGGTCATAAGAATAAACAAAATATACAGACTATATATGTTAGCCTATATATTTGAAAACTTCGAAATGATAATTTCCTAGTTACATAATTTGTTGAGTATAAACAATTACTCAACTTTTATTTTGAGTATCATAATTACCTACAAATCCTTGTATTGACTCACTCCCTGCTGACGCCTTTCGGAGCACCTCCATTATTCAAAACGTATTATGAACTTCGAAGTTCTGGTCTCATTTTTGGTTTTGTGTGCATCAATCCATGTATGTAGTAAGGGTGTTTATCGGACATAAGTGTAAAAATGAGTAAATAAACTTAGAGCTAGAATGGAGTAACAAAGTGGTGTTGGAGGATCTTAAACTAACTTAACTTGTCTAACAGAAATTTCGACAAAAGCAACATAGCACACTTTAATCTAAGGCTGGGATGAGTGTTACAAGTATTGTAGGGGGGACTTAAGACTAAACTAAACTTTCTAACTTAACTAAAATAATGTGTTTAAGTACAAAGAGTTTCGATGATAAAGCTTAACCTAACAGATACGTAATAAGATGAAATTAACATGGAATAAACATACAGGGTTTAAGACCAGAATACGAATTGTGAGTTAAAAACTATTTACAATTTAGGCATATTTAGACTAAAACCTAAAAATAAGTAGCTTATTCTAGGAGGAAAGAGGCAGACGGCTAGGAGAGGAAGTGCGAGTTGTAGAGGTGTTATGGAGGATCGAGCAGGACTTTGGGACAAGGACGGAAAATATGAGGGGGTCCAACTGTGTTTTCAAGATCTCTAAGATGTGGGTAATACGAGCTTCGGTATACCGAAGAGCTTCTCTGAGAGGGATCTGACAAAAACAGCAAACATTGAGAGCGAAGAGAGTTTCGGACAGTGACATCTGAGAGAAACCCATTTTACATTATTACCTCATTTTTCATCAAATATGTACGTAGGTAACTACGCCTTTTACACTGTCCGACCAACCTCGTTGTTGAAAATTTAACTAAATTATATATATATTTTTATGTATATATTTAAAGAAAATTTTTGTTTTAATGTAGTTGTTCTGTAAATTACCTCCCTCTAAGGATGATAGCTATGCAATTGGAATGTACATAAAGGAAAAAGTTAACTGTGGTATACAGGTTTTTTTTAAAATTAAACATTACGCAACAGTTGGTTTATACAGTTAATGTATATAGTCATTTAATAGTAAATAATAAATAGGCACTTTTACTATTTCCCAGACGTTCATAGCAAGCTACAATAATTATAGCCCCTAGTTTCATTAGTTATAAAGTATCAGGCACATTCACACTATAGCAAGTGTTTGAAACAAAATGAAAATTTAACTGACAACAAAGGCAGTCTTATTGATGAAAAATTAAAATAAAACAATGAACTTGAATCTTTTGAAACAACCAATAAAATCTAGCTTCATTAAAGTACAATATAATATAGGAAAATCATAGATTGTAGGGAATATTTCAAGTAAAACAAGTAAAATTAACTTATTAAGTGACATCCTAGTGAGATTACTCAATCTGACATTTTATTCATTAATTAGATTAAAGCTGCAAGAAGAGCTTAACTCTCGTTCAAAGTACTTAAAGCACCCTAAAAGCAAGAGTGCTTTCTTCCTTAATAAGCCATTTTATGAGCCTGAAGTTAAAAACAAAGACTCTCTTAGATTATCACCAGGGTATAGCTGTCTTCCATTTAAATTGTGTGATATTTTGTATAATGGAAAATTGAAAACAAGAACCTCTATAATACATACAAATCTAACAGGGGAAAATATGTTTAAAAATGGAGTTTATTAATTTCATTGGTATAAAAATAGTTACATTAATTTTTTATAGTATTTTTTTTAATAATTAATTATCAACAAAAGAAAAGCTAAACTAAGACATTTTAGAACCCGTTATTAGATTGAAAATATAAAAACGGATTACCAAGGAACATAAGCCTGATATCAAATACAGAAAATATAAGGTTTAAAGTATATAACTGATAAAAATGTTTTCAATTTATATTTACATGAAACATTACCTAAAATATTATTTTATACTTTTACAAAATGATCAATTTATCAAAATTTAATCAGTTTTAATAAAACGCTTATGAGTTGAACTTTCATGTTTCTATTCTTTCAAAATATGGCGGCTCAGTGTCATATATCTTTCTTTTGAAATATGAAGTCAAAATAAACATTACGCCAAAGTTGATTCACACAGTTAATAAATATAGTCGTCTTAAAGTAAATAATTAATAGACACTTCTACTATTTCCCTGACGTTCATTGCAAGCTACAATAATTATAGCCCCTAGTTTGATTAATTTTAAATTATCTAGGCCACGTTTCCATCAGCACATTCACACTATAGCAAGTGTTTCAAACAAAATGTCAATTTAACTGACAACAAAGGCAGATTTATTGATTAAACACTAAAATAAAACCATGGACTTGAATCTTTTGAAGCATCCAATAAAATCTATAATGGTTAAAATACAACGTATTATACGAAACGCGTAGAGTATAAAATATTTAAAGTACACTAAAAGCAACAGTGATTTCTTCCTTAATGAGCCATTTTATGAGCCTGAAGTTAAAAACAAAGACTCCCTTTGATTATCACCTGGGTGTTGTAAACAACAACCTATACAATTCATACAAACTTAAACGGGAAAACTATGTTTAAATAATGGAGTTTATTAATTCCATTGGTATAATAATAGTTACACTAATTTGGTATAATATATCTTTTAATAGTTAAACATTAACAAAACAAGCTAACCTGACACATTTTAGAACCCGTTATTAGACTGAAAGTTAAAAAAAAACGGATTACTAAGGAAAATAAGCCTAATATCAAATACAGAAAATATAAGGTTTAAAGTATAGACTCCTTCCAAGGAAATGTGTTCACTCTTTATTTTCATAAAACATTACCTAAAATATTAATTTACATTCTTTACAAAATGATCAATCTACCAAATATTATCAGTTTTAATAAAACGCTTATGAGTTTATCATTCTTGTTTCTATTCTTTAAAATATGGTGGCTCAGTGTCATATATCACTCTTTGGGAATATGTAGTCAAATACAATTATCTCTCATTAATGACGATTTTATTATTGTTTCGTAGACGGAAAGGAGGATAACATATTATATACGTTAGTCGGTTGCTTTTAAAAATAATATAATATATATCACTAATAACGGTTCTATAACTACAGTTATTTGTATAAGATGCAAATTAAACTCAAACAAGATATACATAGATAGTAGTAAATCATGTTTATACTAAATATAACTGCTTGTAGAAAATATTGTAAGATCATAATACGTATATTAAATTTAGATCAGTTAATATTTGATAACATTTAAAACACTTTTAAGAACTAAATCGAAATAAAACAAATTACATGTTTTTTTATATTATTTTATTTAATATTTTATAAACTTGATGGGACTCACTGAAATTTCACACTTGTGTTTGATTGTCAGGTATGTAAACTCAAACTAATGTCGAATATTTAAGTGGGTTACACAATATTCAGCTGTTTATATTTTAATGAAATATTTTATTTAGCATACATTTTATAAAATCCATTAACAATAACTCATTAAATGTAAAATATAAGTCAACGTATCTGTAATAGGTTATATGCTACCTGCAGAATAGAGTAGGCTTTCTTTTCTATTGTCGAGAGTCATTATCAAACTTTATTTCATAAAAGAGCGCGTAGAGACATTTTAAAACTTACCCACTTTGAATGAAGTAAATATTGAATATTTTCGTGGATCAAGAAATGTTTCATATGCAGAAGCTTAAATCTCTGCTTAGATATTGTCATAATCGTCCCTAACTTCCATTCAGTTTCATTAGGGTTTAAGCTAATAATTTAACACTCTTGTGTTGTGTAGTGTTTTCCTACATGATTTATTAAAATGTAGCAGTTTCAATTTTATTGTTAACAATAGAATTGTTATTTCCCTAAAGCTTCGAAACAATGACTAAAAATGAGTAATGATAACAATTTTTTAAAAATTTGTTTTCAATTTTGACCTTTAATTAAAAAATACGTATTACAGAATAAATTTTACAAGTTTCCTTGATTTCACATCATCAATGTTTCTTTGGTTTCAAAACAAATACTTCTACGCTAGGGGCAGCCCACTCACGGTGGAACCAATTAGGTCTTAACGTTTTTGCAATTATATTTCACATGGCTGCAAGTGGCAGATGTCGAGTCTGTTAGTTCCATTGTGCTTCATCACAATGTACTCTGTACGTCTTAGAAGCCTATGATGGTCATTTTATGTCATCTAAACAAAATAATTACCTTTAAGTTTGGTATAATTTAGACTTTAGTTCATTGGTTGTATTATTTTTGTTTTTTTGTTATGCTAAAACCAGTTATCCAGGATAAATCTTAGAGTGAATATTAATACCAGATGTTTGTTTGAATGAGTAGGAAATTCCGGGTCATACTTTATTACGAATGCGCTTACGTTCTCAGGAGAATCAAGGTAAGAGATTAGTTAGGAGCAAAAGCTTTGGTAACAACAAGACCGATATATCAGCTCATCTGTATTATATTGAATGCTGTAATCAGAGACGAGTGCGCATGTGTGAGTTTACAAGTTGAGCAGAATAAAATATATTGTTGAACTGAACGAAAGATAGTTTAACATTTATTTATCAATTTACTTGGCAAAAAAAACACTACTTAGTGATATTTCTCAGCAGATACCTTTGTGTTCAGTGCATTGTGAATAATTCTTAAATAGTGTTTGCAGCCAATATTGATAATTAGTAATAGATAATCAAATAGCTTCATAGATAAATTATGCCCTAAACCTGAAAATTGATAACCTATAATTATTGTAACGCTATAGTTACAAGTCTTGAAAATCTTAAATTTCGCCCATTAAACGTCGTATTTTAAATTTAAGTCTCAAAGCACGAGAATAACCTAGTTTCTTTCTTGAAAGAAAATGTTTAAGCTCCATTAGGACAAGATTGCACAAGTAGGTTACATCTGTGCAAAAATAAGATTATAAACTGTAGCAATTTAAAATTACGTATAAATAAAGTTAGTGCAAGTTTTTAGTTATGTGTTATCACATGAGCTTCGTCCTGGGATAACAGGGACCTGACTTCCAGGAACCAAAATAGTATTTAAAAAAATTATACAAAGATTAAATGGCTTCGGCCCTATTAACTTTGCACGTACAGTTTTAGAATGTTTCTACAACATCACTAATTAATTTAGAATGTTACAATTACTCTATACTAAGCGTTATATGTCTAAATAATGTAAAGTTCTAACTGTGAAGTATTGTGATATTCCTTTCAGTATGGAGGAGGTGCGGATAGAAGATTGTAAAAGGTTGCAACAATACAAGTATCAATGGTGTAATTGCGTATTTTGAGAAAAGCGAATATAAATGGTTTGGTCAAAACCAAAACCATTTGGAAATCGAAACTACCGGAAAGAAGAGTAAGTGGAAAACCTAGAAGATAGTGGGAAACGAATAAACCCAGAAACTCAGAAACGGCAAATGATAGACGATTCATCTGAGAAAATGGTGTGAAAAAATAAGATGTAAAACCTTTGTAAAAAGCTTCTGTAGTAAATTATAGATTTAACTTTTAACAGAAAACCCCATCTGATAAATTATTAGTTTCTGTATATGCCGGTTCAGTGCGTTTTATTATAACAAAATAAAAAAAAAACACGCTATATGATTTCAAATGAAACAAAAGATATATAATCGCGAGTAACTAGCTTTTATTTATAATAAAAACATAGAATTGTCTCTTCATATGTAATACAAAATTATTTAGACGTGTTTGAGAGAAAACATTTTAGTACAATTAAAATACCTCACGAAAGGGGGACAAAATCAACACTTATTTAGACGCTGTTTTTGTATGTAGATGTATACATTTGTCATAAACGTGTTGGTAAACGGAATACTAACTACTTTTGCTTTATTACAATAAACTTTTAATTGGCTAAGTTTCACAGAAACTGTACATGTTTACTATGTTGTAATTTCAGTGTTATTTATCCAAGCGTATTTTTAATAGACATGTCACTTCAATGAATTTAAACCCTATACGTTTTACTTGTGTATGTAATAAATAATTATTAGTTTTTTTAATAGAACTATATTACTATATTGTTATTTTAAAATTTTTCATTCTACTTCAACGTGTTATTTACATGACGATTCCTACAGCAAGAGATCCTTTCGCATTTAAACTGTGTCGAAATTAAACCCTATAAGTCTTACTTGTGTATGTATTACATAATTATTAGTTTTTTTTAATAAAACAATATTACAATATTATTTTAAAATTTTTCATTCTACTTCAACGTATTATTTACATGACGATTCCTACAACAAGAGATCCTGTCGCATTTAAACTATGTCGAATTTAAACCCTAATAGTATTACTTGTGTATGTAATAAATAATTATTGCTTTTTTAATAAAACCTAATATTACAATTTTGTTTTCTTAAATCTTTCATTCTACTTCAACGCAATATATACATTAGGATCCCTGTAGCAAGAGATCCTATCAAATTTGAACTTTGAGACAAAACCTTTTATCGATTCTGACTTAAAATCACCTTCTGCCTACATTCGATCAGAACGTCATCACTTTTCCCTCAGTTTACAAAGAACCACAGATGATTTATGGTACCAGAATACACTCTGCAGTGTTCTGTGAGCTATTGCCGACAGGCCCAGTACATTTGATTCATACAAGTTCAAGAGGAACAAATTACTTTAAAACTTGACAACAGGCCAACCGGAATTATGGATTCCTTGCCAACAGTAGTGTGACTACTGCATATATATTTCATAATTACACATAAACATTTCAAGTATTTTACAGTTTAATTACAATTTCTATTATAAAGATATTTATAAAGACATAACATGTTGTTGACACGGATAGTAGTAATCACTTTTAAATATGTGTGAATTAATATATGTCTATCCAAACATTAGTTTTAACTAAATCTTTTTATAAGGAAATATTAAATATTTTAATATATCCCTCCACTTCAGTAAGAGCAGAATAAAAAATCAAATCGCTTTCACATTTACAGTGACATTTTTTCATGATACACAATAATAATACACGCCTTAATTTCTAGGTTATAATTCCATTGACCATTGTTACTGACATTTAGACCGGCACATTTTAAGTATGACATTTTGTCGTACAATCGTACATTTTCTGTATAATATTTAACTAAATTAGTTCTGTTCTTTTCATGACTGGGTTAAGAACTGACATCTAATTACGGTGTATTTAGTTCATAAATAAGAGTTATTATCAAGAAACTCAATTATTTGACAAATATTAGATTGGTGAACGGTTAGAGGTCAGTTGGCAAAGGTATGACTGCGGAAAAATGTCGTGCGGTTTAATGAATCTCCCGCAACCTGCAGCCAAGGTTTTAACTTATATCAAGCTTGTGAATTAGTCCATGCAGTAAAAACTTTGATGATGAAGAGGAGCCTGCATATGATGAATGTACTAACAATTAATGTACTTTACTAAGTAAAATAATAAATATTCTATATCTTAGATTTTGTTTCCATTCAAATGAAAAGAGCCTAAAATATATAAAATATAGAAAAATGGTAAGTTTTGGTTAGGCCTATAACAGATAAAATAAATCACATCAAGTACCTTTAGGGTCACGGAGCACTTTTATGTGTCATCTGACTATAATGTTGACCGGTATCCTGCCCACGGATTCGTTTACACTGCGTAATGCGTTATTTGTAGGACTATATATAATTTATATATTAAACAAAAACTCTCCTACTCTATCACGTTTGCTTTACCATGAGGTATAGAAATCCTAAAAAAATAAATAATACCCCTCAATGGTAGTAAGACCCAAAAAACAAACCTGTTTTAGTTTTTTGCGCTTTCCGAAAGTTAGTAATTTACAATTTTTTAAAAATTTATATTCCTTTTTCTCAGGAACAACTAAATTTATGTTTTTGAAATTTTTGAAATTGTTTATGAGTTTATAATACACTGAGTTTTTTGTAGACATACTGTACAGCAATGAAGTCCGTAAAAAAATGTTAAAAAATAAAAAAAATGAATTTTCAACAGTCATTTTGTAAATAAACTGTAGATAATTGTTTTCTGGTGAAAATGGCTAAAACAATTTGAAATTTCAACATGATAATTGCAGTAGTTTCTGAAAATAAGAACATAGGTTATCATTGCGTCTTATGGAGAGTGAACCTCCCGTCAACTTATATGATATAGCAGTTATCAGGTCAATAACAAATTGATCTAATATTATACATATTAAAAGAAACATAACTTACATCTTAAACGACTATTATGGAATGGGTTAAAAATGGCTGCTATGCAAACTAGCCTAAACACTTATAAATCTTCAGTTATTTAGATCTCACTTATAAATCTGTTGCATAAAATCTTATTTTCACTTAATTTAAGTATCAGCTATGTACGTCATTGCTTGATTACTGCCATCTATTGATTTTTAGTTGCTTCTATATGAATAATTGTTTATTTCAGTATAAGTGACTGATAAAATTATGAGAATAAAAATTATTAATAATAAAGTAAAACACTTTGAAAGAATAAAATAACAAGATAATTGAATATTATTATTTGGGTTTCAAAAACATTCATTTAAAATATAAAACATTATTTTATAGTAGATATGCATATTCAACATTTATCTATGATACTGTACTAAAACATACAGGAACACTTCGCTAAACAATAATAAACTAATAAGAACTGGGTTGTTTTGAACTTTCTATGAGAACTTCAAAATAGAAAGAGAGACAGTATTTATTATTAAAGTTTTATGTAATGTGTTCTTTTAGAAAGATTAGTTTCCGGAGTAATTACATGGTTACAGCTGGCGCCTTTGACAGCTCTACAGTTATGAAACCCAGGGCAAAGACCATGCCTCGGCAAAGCCGCTACGAAATGTAATTACTTGAAACAAGGAAATGAGCACCAGACACGCTACGTCTAGTCAATCCTAGTGGGATTGCTTCGTTACATTTTTTGTTTCAAGTTTAATTTTACGGAATTGAGGTTAGGTCAACCTAATAATTCCAAAAAGAGGTTAACTTTATTTCTGTAAACAAACAAGTTTACATCCTCTAAAATTATACTTGAACATTAGATGAAACTAGATCGAAGGGATTTGAATGAAATAATTGTTTAGCTGCAAACATTCTCACTTACATGCCTACATGATTAATCTCGCTTAACGTTTTTCTTACTGTTGAAATCTGAAAACCTGTGCCAGGAAATACCATGGCTTTAATAGTGAGCTGTATGTTATAAACCAAAGACTTTTACAAGACATAAAAACATATTATATTGTCTGCAGACATTAGCTCAAGTCAGATATTATCACATTACCTTCAACGTTATAAATTTTTAAAAGATTCCTAAGTATTGTTAATAACCGTACATCTAATAGAACTGCAACAAGATAGCCACTAATCTCTGATGTATTGAAACTGGGTTACAGTAATCCACCTATCGTAGTGAACGTTATTTGGCTGTCAAATACATATACCCTTTGCTATATTATTTCTCAGAGCAATAAATAATGTAAATTCATTCTGAAAATTTCATTCATTTGAATTCCCAGAAGTATGGTGTTTTTAAAGAAGATCAGTGTTTCCTCCAGAGCCATTGGTTCTAACCCCTTGTTTCACATATATTTAAAACTATCTATGTAATATTCCTACCACTTTTAAAATCATCAATTATACGTTTTTGAAAATTCATTAGTTTTACTTACAATATATGTTCCAAAAACCTACAACAAACAATTGTTTTATTATTTCTAATACCAGGTACAATATTGAAGGTCATTTAGAGCTGTTACGAGTAACATGTCAAAAACAAAATTCATGACTATCTTAAATAGTTCATGAGAAAAACACAATACACATAAAGTATAATAACAAGGCGGAAATAAGATCGTTTGTCTTCCCCTAAATGAAAAGAAAAGACAACTTAAGATACAAAATACAATGCATAAAGTATATTTAAATGATTTATTAGAATTGGGTTTAAGTCGTTTTGTTATTTTTTGGCCTACGTAATATTTTACAGATTTAAATTACCAATTTTCAACTCAACAAAATATATACCAATAGATAATTATTTTTCAATTCCTCTACTTATATACATTTTCTTCAAATATTCAATCGTTAATTAAATACCTTTTATTCACCCACTCAAGTTAAAGTAGATTTTTTCACCTATAGGGTATGACACTTGATGTTAAAGCAGTGCTTTCAAATTTTACTTTAGATTTATATGGGAAAAAATCCTTTCACAAAAGAGACAGAGTCCATGAAATAACATTTTCATAATTGTTATTTGGTCCCATTTAGATTAAAATAGGTGATATCATATGATTTCATAAAAGAGCCGATTTTCTGTTGTAGGTTATGTGGTAGAACAGCTGTTTTAACGCATAGTCTATGTTACTTTATTTATATTACTTTTAATGATTTAGTAAAAATAATTCAACTTATATTTTGTTTTGTTGACCAAAGCTTGGAATTGATTTCAAGATGTTATTGTTTATAAAACTTTTTTTATTTATTTTCATTTTATATGACTTCCAAATTTAAATTTTATATTTGAGGAGGGCGAGATCTTTTTCAAATTGGATATTAATCAATTAAAATTTTGCCATTGTTAGACAATTAAAATTTTAATAACATAAAACACAAATATCCAAAACAAAACATTTTCGAAGGGCTGCAAATACTTGACGTTAATGTTTCTGACACGTTTCGCTATTTGTGCTCGTCTCAAAATAGATTGCCTACAACAGGCGTGCGCAACTGGTGCTTCAATATTTTTTCCAACTAATGGTTACTTATCATTTGGTTTCTTTGTAACAATAAATATTTTGCTTGTTATTTATTGGTAGTAGCCTATTTATATATTCGTTTAAAAAATATATGAATGACATGAAATGAATGTATCTAAAGTTATAGATATTTAATGATCTCTTAAGCCAAAATTCAATTTCTAATTGGTGTAAAGTGTATTTATTGTAAAAGTTTTAATCTTCTATTGTTACCCGTATATGGTTTAAAACAAACTGGAGTTAATTAAATTCTGACTATAGTTTAAGTAACTTTAAGGATATGTGAATATATGTGTCTGTTTGTGCATAGGTTTATATATATATATATATATATATATATATATATATATATATATATATATATATATATATATAGATCGAGAGAGTGAGGGGGCAAAGACAAATAGACAGGCCTTTGAAGAGAGAAAAGCACACAGACAGAGAGAAAAGGATATATATATATATATAAAGAGAGAGAGAGAGAGAGAGAGAGAATGAGCCTAGTATCAAATTCAGGGATTCTTGATATTGTTAAGAGGTTGTGAACCTTATATTTATAAGGACGAAAATATTTTAAAGTGTATGTGTGTGTATACGATGATGATGAATTACATAAGAAACGTTTTTGCGTTTTTAGTTGAAATGGTTTTAGTTTTCAGAGTAGAATGTATAGATCCAGAGTATTTTGAATCAAAATCTAATGTATTTTTGAACTATATATATTTTATTTCAGAAAGTATTTCAATCGATTTTGTAACTATTCTGTATTTATGTGATACTACAATATAAGGAAATAACGGGATTGTATTTAAATAGAGTTTAGAATATTGTTCTGTAACGATTATTATTTGCATATTTTTCTAAACAATCCCAAACTATTATTTATTGGCCTTGTTGTATCTCTTTCGCCATAAAGATTACTTTCTATTTCTCAAAAATTGGATCGTCTTAGTTATATGTGCCTATGTAATCATTATGTATATGACAAATACTGTGTATATCTGGTTTACTGTAGATATTTAGCTGTCAAAATCAGATTTATGTCCCGATTTAGGTAAACGCATATTGTAAGCACGTCATATTGATGATCGTAGTGACAAGGTATTGTATTCGTAAGTGTTTTTCCTATTTGACATTGATAAACTGTGAACGCAAATAGGCCTACAGCTCACATCCATTTGAACCCAAGAGATGGCGAGTGTAACAAAACCGGCCAAGAAACAATTTCTATCATTATTTTATGCAAAAACCATATAACTCTACACTTGAATTTTAACGAAGATTTACAAAGTTTCAGAACATATCACACAATTGAAAGTTTCTTCGATATGCACATTTTTCAAACATTTTGTGCTCTAACTAATAATAACTTCAATATCAATTTTCGTGAAATAAACGTTTGACATTTTTTAAACAACAACCGAGGGTAAAACTCGAAGTAGTGTTTCAAAAAGAAAAATGGTGGGTTATCATTTTGCTAGTCATTTAAGGCAATGACGTTTTAACAGTTGCACTTGAAAACTTTTGATAAATCTCTAAAAACATTTTTACGTGAAATTCTGCATCGTAAAATTTGTTATTATCTTCAACAATTTGTAACAATTAGAAAATATAAATCTAATTAAATCATACCAAGTAAATAATCAGAATGAAGTGTCTGCCCCATTGTTTATTATTATAATTGAACCTTATTGTTTATATAATTATGGTGTATTGTTTTTTAAAATATTAATAGTATGGTGTGCAATAATTTCAACTAGATTGACAAGTTACCCAAAATGATGTTAAGCTCAAAAGGATTATAAAAATAATTTTATTTTTATAAAACTTTATTAAATAAAAACAATTGAATTTTGAAATTTTTATATTAATTTTTACATAACAAAAATTCAACTGATATACATTTAGTTGGAGTGCCTACATTTGTACTCTTCAAGAGCTGTTTTACCAGCTACACAATACAAAATCTGCGTAAGCAGGAATCTACTTTAGTAAGCATTATATTTAGTCAAGTTCACATTATTCGTTTACATAACTCCTCCATCCCGAAATACAACTTCGGGGGTGGCGAAGTTTCGGCATCCGTTGAAGTCCTCTTCGTCATTTTGATGATGGCGAAGTATATCAACCTGCTGAATAGGGTGCCATAAAGGGCAATAGTTCATACACTATGTCTGCCTCTTTGTTTGTTATTATAATTTAATATAATTGTTTATATAATTGGAGTGTATTGTTTTAAAAATATCAATAGTATTGTGTGCGGAAATTTCAACTAGAATGACAAATATTTATTTGGGTATTACGAGGCAACAGATCCTTATCAAAAACATGTTTTTTCATTTATCTGAAGATAAATTGTTTTTTACTGGTTATCTCACATTTGCCGCGTATTTCAATTCTAGAGAGGTTTTTCGTCGTTTGGTGAGCTACAGGTCTAAAACATCAGAGTGTATATACAGTAAACTACCGATTATCCGTGGGCGGATTAACCGGTTTCCGGATTATCCGGGGTCTGCCATTGTTTTACAAATATCCAATTTTTATTCCAATCAGATTCAAGTGTTTAAATTTCCAGACGGTGAATTACGACGTAAATACATATAAGGCTTATAGAAGTTAAGATGAATTGAATAGATATGTAAATATGTACGTACTAATTTTTACATTGAAAGGGAAGCATCCCGACGTGGGCTAGCGTAATAAAAGTGGCGAGCAGACTACTGTATATAAGAGACAATGACAAAATGCTTGGACGCCCGAAAACCTAATGTGTATCATAAGATTGTAAACAAATATCAGCTAATCTCGGCTATAAATAGTCTAGGACGTGACATATGCATTATCCAAGTCTGTCATATACATTATCAATATTTATGGCTTTGTGACACAAGTAGACACTGTGCGACAAAATGGTTCTCAAGAAACTTAGATCGCACATTAAAGCTAAATCAATGCTCACAAAAAAACAGGCGAAAGTGACAGATTTTTTTGCTGAAAAGTGAAAGTATTATGTGTAAAGAAATTACATATGTACATACATAATTACTTTTGACATATAATTTTGTACGTATTGTAAATAGTTAGACGTTTAAATGTAAATGTTATAATCCGTCAAATACATCGACATTTTAAATTATTTTCTGTATTTATTTTGTCCTCTGAAGATTATTTGTGAATTGCATTAACCGGGGTCATTATTTGTGTAACTTATGGTATAGTAATCGATTATCGGTCGTTTTGCTTATTCTTTGTTCATAGCGGAGTATCCGGGGAATTCGTTATCCGGCGTTGCCGAGTCACCCTATTCCACTGATAACCGGAAGTTTACTATATATATATATATATATATATATATATATATATATGTGTGTGTGTGTGTGTGTGTGTGTGTGTGTGTGTGCGTGTGTGAGCGTGTGCGCGTGTGCGTGTGTGTGTGCGCGTTTGTGTGTGTGTGTGTGTGTGCGTGTGTGTGTGTGTGTGTGTGTATGTGTGTGTGTGCATGTGTATGTGTGTGCGCGTTTGTGTGAGTGTGTGTGTGTGCGTGTGTGTGTGTGTGTGTGTGTATGTGTGTGTGTGTGTGTGTGTGTGTGTGTGTGTGTGTGTGTGTGTGTGTGTGCGCGCGAACTTTGTATCACCTAAAAGTCAATGAATGGCTGTGTAACATTACCTAAACATCATAACGTAATTTAGTAATTTAATAACTTAGTAATACCTGAACCTACAGTCAATCGAGAAGGTTTACCTATAAAAGTTCTTGATTAATTTTTAGATAAGTTAGATAATTTTAGATTGTCGAGTGTTGCCTAGCAACCAAAATTTAGAATGAATTAAATGAAATGTGTCAATATTAGAAAAGATAGAAAACTATAATTTATGCTAATTTATACTTCAAAATCACATCTTGGAAAAAGTATTATGTTACCAGAAACCTTCCCAGGAATGTACTCAACGATTTCCCAAAGTTTAATGGCGATCGAATCAGTTGTTTCGTAATGCATAATTTTTACATACAAATATTCATCTCTTTCTCCCTCCATCTGTTGCTGTAAATATAAATAAATCAATATATATATATATATATATATATATATATATATATATATATATTTAATTAAATAATAATACATATATATATATATATATTTAATTAATTAATAATACATATATATATATATATATATATATATTTAATTAATTAATAATACATATATATATATATATATATATATATATATATATATATTTAATTAATTAATAATACACACACACACACACACACACACATATATATATATATATATATATATATATATATATATATATATATATATATATATATATATATATATATATATATATATATATAGGTAAATGGCTGCATTATACAATTTATTATATAGATTACATAAAATACCTATGAATAATGAAAACAAAATAAGAGAGAAAAACATTATCTATCAAATTGCAATCGAGAATGGCTATAAAAAGAAAACTGTTAATAAACTTAATTATAATATTTTAAAGAAACAAAATAATAATCTAATTTACAAAAATAATGATGAAAATGTCATATGGACTTTATTTACATTTTTTTGTTAGGAAATAAAAAATATCACAAAACTCTTTAAAGGTAGCAATATAAAATTCGCATATAAAACTAATAACAAATTAATAAATATAATGAATAATAATAATATTAATATTATATTAATAATAATATTAATAATATACATGAAAAAACGGTGTAACATATATAAATTAGAATGTGATTATTGTAATAAAATTTATATAGGACAAACTAAGAAAAAACTCAAAGATAGATATAAATATCATTTTAATGCATATAAAAAGCCAGAAATTTATAAACCAAATTTTGCTAGCCATTGTATTAATAATAATCACATATTTCCTAATATAGATAATGTGATATTTGTAAAAGAAATTAACAAAGGCCTGAGAATGAATATTTATGAAGCTTTAGAAATACATAAATATAATACTAATAATGAGTTGATAAATGAACAAATGCAAGTAAAATCTAAATTTGATAAAATATTCAGTGTTTGTAATGTTAGGGCAGCAAAATAAAAGTTTAAGAACATTGTAATTGATTTGGCATAGCTATTTATTTGATCTAATTTGCAAATACGTTAATTTTAATTTTTAATATTCCTGATGATGTTGGTACAGTTAGCCAACGAAAAGCTTTAAATTGTAAATTCAATTATAATTCTTTTATTTTTATTTTGATTTAGTTCTTTATTAATACACAAGAATACATATTGCGATATATATATATATATATATATATATATATATATATATATATATATATATATATATATATACTAGCTAACCAGGCGAACTTCGGACCACCTAAAACACAATGAATGGAGTGTTAACATTAGCTAAACATAATTTGGTATTTTAATAACATAAACTATAGGAGTCGATGGAGAAAGGTTTGGCAATAAACTTTCTTGATTGAATGTTATTCAGTCGGGTATTCAATATTTTTTGTATATTGTTTGAAATGTGTTGGATAATAATTTTAAAGACAGGGAGACAGACAGCCAGACAGAGAGACAGACAGACAGACATACATATTCACATAAATATTCTATTTAAAAAAATCTAAATATCAGACTGAGGTTATCGTATGTATTTCAGGAAGTATTGCTTTAGCCATGGTAGAAGAGAAAACGTTCTATTTTCATAAACGTGGAACCAAACGTTTAAAGGTTTCCAAAGTAACCATTACTTCTTTTTATATTAATAACCTTTTACCATCTTTTAATAATATTAACTATTTCTGTAAAATACGATATTTTTTTAAAAAAAAGTGAAGTTTAATTTACTAATGAAATAAAGGCCTATAGTTGTTCTAGATAAATATATTTTATTTTAGTTATAGATAACAATTTCATAGAGTTTATAGGTATCAATTATTTCTGTCTTTATTACCTTTTTCATATAGTTTTGTACTTGCAACTTTTTGGAGTACTTACACCATTCAGATTCTTATGGATCCAAACAGACCTTCGTAGGCCTAAAATCTAATATTGGTATAAATACTTTCAATTGTAGTCACATAAACCCAAATAGAAAACCCCAGCAGAAGTAATAGAAACTCATTGAATTAGAATCTTTAGTTTTATTAACTAACTCTCAGCATAGAGCAGCGAACTATAATTAAATACTGCGAAACGCTTCCTTCTATTATGGTGGGAAGATTTTAATTCGCCATCAATAAATCTGTGCGTATTGTCTTTTATTTTAACTCAGTGGAGGGTGTCGGGATATTTTAATTACCTTTGATGCAGGTTTACTAATTAAGCAGAAAACGTGTAAGGATTTAACCCAAAGCATTGTGCAATATCAAAGGCATTCAGTGATAATTGAATTGTTCGAATTATCTCATCCAGTGTAGGTAATTATAATAAGGTTAAATGAAGCAGAACGTTTACTCTTAAAATAAGTTCTTTGTGAATCTCTGAGGTGAGGTATTATTAGATTTAATTAGTTCTCTGCGATATAATTAAAGTCTTATCAATTTTTAAATTGTTCTGCAGTTTTACTCTTTTTACTTAAACCGTGGTTTTTATACGTAGAAGTCATATATAAGCCAAAGAGTTATCTGCTTTCAGTATGACTTGCAGGAACAGCTGAAAATGGTTGGCAATATTTCCGTATAAATCTTGCTTGTTGTAATTATCTTGCTTTCACTGATTAAACCATAATTATTTATTTATATCGTTTAATGAAAACTAACTAGCTTAAATTAGGTTGTCATTAACAATGCAACGCGTCATTATAGTAAGCTATTAGGTTTTACTAAGTTAATTAAATACCTATATCTAATTTAATATTGACAGAATACCTTATAAAGAGGAGTGTAGACATTATAGTTGTATCTACGAGGGTACATTTCTAGTTGGGTCAGATTCTACAAAGTTATTACTTAAAACGTTATATTGTATTTACGATAGTAATTTCTATTTTTTTCCCTGTCATATAGTTCATACAAACTGCAATAATTCAGCTTTTACCATATTATATGATTATGTCTATATTTTGTCTGTGTTGATTTAATTCATCGAAATCTAAAAATTTTGTTTTAGAAACCATTTAAACTTAAATAGTTATTGATTCCAAGAAAAACATATATTCAAAGAAATAATATGATTTAAGATACTTCATTTTAAATCTTCACTGATATGTAGGGCTTTACTCATGTAAAGAAAATCTGTATATATTTAGGAATGTCGAATATATATAGTTGATGTAAAACAATAATGTACCTAATATGATTTTGTTTAACCATATATGATAATAAATAGCAAACATAAAGTTTAGTTGAACATGTAAAAGTTATCATGTAGTTATCTCTTAGTTGTAGTTATATGTTATCTCAACACAGATAACATTACAACTGGAAGTATGTTTTAATACCTAATTATAGAATAATAAATGACAACATGAAATAAAGAAATAATTTTCTCTAAACAAGCTGTGTGGCTATCTGACAAACTAAAAATATTATCGCGTGGTCATTTTACGAAAATGTATACTTTTGTCTACACCAATAGTTTAACATTATAGTTAATAATAATAAAGTAATACGCGAAATCGATTAGGTAAAATTACCAAAATTTTGAACACCTCAATAAACATATAGTTTATTATTGAATTACTTTTAGTTTTAAATTTTAGTATTTAATTAATAGTCTTATAAAATAAATATTGATAAATTCGTTTAATCGATATTTTTTTAAACAAATTATTTTTCTATTGTTTTACAACAGTTTTAGCTTGTAGACGTTTATTGCTGCAATATTACCTACAAATGTTGACTATATGAATGTGGTTGTTTCTTTAATTACTTATTAATAGGTCTCTTGTATATTTACCACAAAATGTGGTTACGTGGATTATTTGCTTTTGTAAGTAGCCCTCCACAAGATAGTGACTTTTTTTACTTGTGGTCGTGTATGCCTTAAGGCTTTTGGTTGCATCGTGTGAACAGAGCGTTTGAGTGGACGAAAAACACAGCAGGGTTTATTTCCTTTGTTAAGCTCCCGGCAAAACAGTAAACGCAGACCACATCAAGGCATCGTGGTTCACTGATACGGTCAATAACCCTTTGTTCCTGGCTTCTATTGTGCTAATAACATCTTGTATGAGTGTTAGATAAGAGACACCAAAAACGTAATGTCACACTCAATAAAACAATAAACACGAAAGTAAAAGATGTTCGGGAAAACAAGAACTGTATTTATATACACTGAGATGAAGTGAAACCTTAATAATAAATTGCCTCGTCTATATGAAAAAAACCTATGTATGTATGTATGTTTGTATGTGTATCATGGACGCCTAAACCACTAAACAGAAGTAAAAGAATTTGGAGAGATTCATTAACATGTGCCCAGGATGGATCTTATGAAGTTTAGTATAGATCCATGTACAAGGCTCCGCCCCAGAGGCTAAGGATCGTTCAAAAACCGATTTATCTATGTATGCGTTTATGTATCTTATGAACGCCTCAAGTGCTGAAGAGAAGTTAATGAAATTTGGAGAGATTGTTTAACATACTCTCAGGATGATTTGTGAAATGTTTGCTGTAGATCGATCCACAGTGCTCAGCCCCAGCGGCTTTTATTTTCATTTATGTGTCTAGACATATATCACACTACATCTCATATCAAGTATACCTAATCAAGCGAAATTAGGTCATCAAACACTATTCTATTTAACTTAATATTTTTAGTTGAGTGTTCTCTGTTATTAACGTTATCAAGATTGTTTTTAAAAATAGAACGGAAAGGTATCAGAAACAGAAGGTTTGAGAACGATATTTTTGAAATGTAAACCATAACAAATTACACAAAACAAATTTAATGTAAAGTATAGTCCTTTTGTAACAGGGAAAAACGCTGCTACCAAAGGGCAACCTTTAGAGGAAAAGACGAATTCAAGTTCTATTAGATTTAAAGAACATATTTATTAGGCTTTATATTATGTCAGTGGGTAAACCACCATTGATTATTATATTACAATTTAATAACTTGAATATAAATAAAAATGTCTGATAACCATTCAGTGTCACAAACAATGACCACCTAAAATGTTGTAGTCCATAGAATCTTACTTAAGGCACATTACTTAATAAGTAATTGCCCTTTGGAGATTAAGATAGTGAAGCATATAGCTATAGGAAATGAATACACTAATGTTGTGAATGATTCAATGTTTGATGTACCAAGTAACAACATTTCTAGTCATGTTAAAGGCAATACTGGAATTCGGTAGGAATGGAAAAATTATGCTCCGGAACAGTTTACCATCAACATACACTACGTCCTTCAACGTGATCTAAATGACTTCAGAACATTAAATAATTCTGAAAGGCTGTTTAATACATAAAATACAATGCTAACCACATAAATCGTTTACAATTGGTGTTTCAATTTATGATATTGTATGGTAACCATGGCAATAATTTAAGGTTCTACAATAAGGTTTTGACAACAACCAGATGGTGGCAAAAAATCATATACATCTTTAAAAAAATACATTTCTAGCTATTTGAAAGTTGGCTCAGTATAAAAGTGATAGACTTCAAACATGAAGATCCTCAGTTCGAAACCGATAGACCTCCAAGTTTTTATAAGTTAATTAATAAATAAATATTTGAAAAAACTATATAACACAGATGTTTATCCGCTATAGGTTTAACAAATTTTATTTGAACATGATTTTATGAATAAAAACATATTTTATTAACGATTGAAACTTTGTACTAGATATGTAGGCCTATATATATATAAGGAGAGTGTGAGATAATAGAAGGTCTTGGATAAACACAACGCTAACCTCAGCACGCGTTCTAATTAGGTGAATATATATAACGTTGATCTATTAGTCTACCTCATTGAAGCGGCTAAACTGCTAGCGCATTTGGAAAACTCTTGAAGGATTATTTTCAATCAGGCGGCACATAATAAATATCCGTTCGCTGAAGATTTAGTGTTAGGGGATCACGAGATGAAAAATGTAGGAAAATGAAATAAATCTTTCAGAAAATAAATGTAATTTTTCTTGACTCCTTAATATACAAATTTACTACAATCAATTCAAAAATATGATTGATTAGAAACTAAATAAAAAATCTATTGTTTTATTTACTAGATAATTTAGCATAATTATATTCTCCCGTGTTTAATATTCCAGACTATTAAACCTACTTCACAAGTACTTAGGAAAAGACATACTACAGAAAATAAATCAGTAACATTAATTATTAGACGTTCGCTGGAAACCAGATATACATCTCAATTTACAGGTAATGAAAACTTTTAAAAGTTGTATTTTTTATTTTTTTCAATGGTATCTTTGTTTAGTGTTGTGTCTTTTGAAGAGTTCATACTAATCTGATAACACAGTAAAACAATAGTTATTTGTGAAATGTTAATGTGTTAACTGTTATTGGTTCATAAGGCCTACATACATAACACTAAGTGCACCCAATGTACTTGGACTCTTTCATAAAAAGAACGTCTATGTTTTATTACGCATAAATTCCCTCTGAAAGGTCACGATTTTTTTAATTATAACAGAGAACTTGGTTCTAATACAGAAACGGAGAAAAGTTTGAAAAGCATATATTTGAAAAGACTTGGACGATATAATCACCACCAATACTTTCAGTAAAATCTCCATTCATTCGTGTTTCATTAGATGAACGTTTAAAACTTTAGAGTTGTAATTAAAAAAATGCTAAACTCTAATAAAACTTTCATATCAACTTTCGGATTAGCCTACGTCTTAAATATTTGAAAACGAAATTTTGGCATATTCACATGGCATATTCTAAACCGTATAGAATTACACATAAGTTTATTAAAATAACAGTATACGTTTAGTTCATGTTACAGGAGAGGCTTTTATAAACTTAAAATAAAGGTAATAGCTGTTAACTTATAAAATGTTAGTAGATTTCGACTTTAAACATTAAAAAAATGTTCTAAAATCATTATTTTTTATGGGAGAACTGACTGTGTATGTTTACCAAGAAGAAAAATCTCCATTTTCCTGTAACCTCAAGAGACACTTCATATTATTTTAGTTTAATTTGAGTGACAATATGATTTCATGCAACATGTTATAGGTTATGTTGTAGAAGCTGTTATGCTGTTTTAATGCGTAGATTACGTTAATTAATTTATTATCATTACTAAGTTAAAATGTAGTTATTAAATATTTGTGTCAGTTATAATATTAATAACATATATATATTTCAACAAATGTTAATAATTGATTTGAATATAGATAAAATATGATACATAATTTTATGACAATGTTTAAAATAAAAAAAAACTAGGCATGTCTGACACTTTATAAGAACCGATTTCAAATAAATTTGTTAAGTACAATTTTATAAAATGTTTATGGATTTTCTTTGCAGTTTAAACTATTCAATCATTTTACTAAAACACAAATGTTTAATATTTGCCTTTAAGTAACTATAATGACACAGCTACTATTGAGTTACTAGCTACTTAGAAAGGATATTTTGTCTCTGTTAAAGCCCATCCAACCCTTAAGTATAACAAGTATATTCGGAATGAAAGGGATTTTTAACAAATATCTTCATAAAATCGTGATAAAATTAAAATACAATAGTTCCCAGATAGTTTTCATAAAAAGAAAGTTTCTAATAAAGTGATCGGTGTTTAAAATAAATATGAAGATTCAGTGTCTGAAGATAAAAATACTTCAATATGGGTAACTTTGGTTTTTCAGAATTAGACCTTTTAAAAAACGCCTACTTGAACTAGCGATGCTTTATATCCATGCCAAAACACTAAGAACCCACTTGATGAGCCCAAAAACGTTACATCAGTTCAGGACTTCTAGGTAGCTTTGTAGTTCGGTAAAAACGAGATCAAAACGGTTATGCAATAGCTTTCTCGGTTCAGTCAAGCAGTGATTCGGTAGTTTCTTCGTCCGACAAAGCAGTGATGTTACAGCTTTCGTCACTGCAGCTTATAGTTTGCAGTAAATCTATTTTGAAGTAAGCACTTCATCTGATTATATAGCTTGCAGTAAAGCTATTTTGAAGCAAGCACTTCATCTGACTATATAGCTTGCAGTAAAGCTAGTTTGAAGCAAGCACTTCATCTGACTATATAGCTTGCAGTAAAGCTATTTTGAAGTAAGCACTTCATCTGACTATATAGATTGCAGTAAAGCTAGTTTGAAGTAAGCACTTCATCTGACTATATAGATTGCAGTAAAGCTAGTTTAAAGTAAGCACTTCATCTGACTATATAGCTTGCAGTAAAGCTAGTTTGAAGTAAGCACTTCATCTGACTATATAGCTTGCAGTAAAGCTAGTTTTAAGCAAGCACTTCATCTGACTATATAGCTTGCAGTAAAGCTAGTTTGAAGTAAGCACTTCATCTGACTATATAGATTGCAGTAAAGCTATTTTGAAGCAAGCACTTCATCTGACTATATAGCTTGCAGTAAAGCTAGTTTGAAGCAAGCACTTCATCTGACTATATAGCTTGCAGTAAAGCTATTTTGAAGTAAGCACTTCATCTGACTATATAGATTGCAGTAAAGCTAGTTTGAAGTAAGCACTTCATCTGACTATATAGCTTGCAGTAAAGCTAGTTTGAAGTAAGCACTTCATCTGACTATATAGCTTGCAGTAAAGCTAGTTTGAAGCAAGCACTTCATCTGACTATATAGCTTGCAGTAAAGCTAGTTTGAAGTAAGCACTTCATCTGACTATATAGATTGCAGTAAAGCTATTTTGAAGCAAGCACTTCATCTGACTATATAGCTTGCAGTAAAGCTAGTTTGAAGCAAGCACTTCATCTGACTATATAGCTTGCAGTAAAGCTATTTTGAAGTAAGCACTTCATCTGACTATATAGATTGCAGTAAAGCTAGTTTGAAGTAAGCACTTCATCTGACTATATAGCTTGCAGTAAAGCTAGTTTGAAGCAAGCACTTCATCTGACTATATAGCTAGCAGTAAAGCTAGTTTGAAGCAAGCACTTCATCTGACTATATAGCTTGCAGTAAAGCTATTTTGAAGCAAGCATTTCATCTGACTATATAACTTGCAGTAAAGCTAGTTTGAAGCAAGCACTTCATCTGACTATATAGCTTGCAGTAAAGCTAGTTTGAAGCAAGCACTTCATCTGACTATATAGCTTGCAGTAAAGCTATTTTGAAGTAAGCACTTCATCTGACTATATAGATTGCAGTAAAGCTAGTTTGAAGTAAGCACTTCATCTGACTATATAGCTTGCAGTAAAGCTAGTTTGAAGTAAGCACTTCATCTGACTATATAGCTTGCAGTAAAGCTAGTTTGAAGCAAGCACTTCATCTGACTATATAGCTTGCAGTAAAGCTAGTTTGAAGTAAGCACTTCATCTGACTATATAGATTGCAGTAAAGCTATTTTGAAGCAAGCACTTCATCTGACTATATAGCTTGCAGTAAAGCTAGTTTGAAGCAAGCACTTCATCTGACTATATAGCTTGCAGTAAAGCTATTTTGAAGTAAGCACTTCATCTGACTATATAGATTGCAGTAAAGCTAGTTTGAAGTAAGCACTTCATCTGACTATATAGCTTGCAGTAAAGCTAGTTTGAAGCAAGCACTTCATCTGACTATATAGCTTGCAGTAAAGCTAGTTTGAAGTAAGCACTTCATCTGACTATATAGATTGCAGTAAAGCTAGTTTTAAGCAAGCACTTCATCTGACTATATAGCTTGCAGTAAAGCTAGTTTGAAGCAAGCACTTCATCTGACTATATAGCTTGCAGTAAAGCTAGTTTTAAGCAAGCACTTCATCTGACTATATAGCTTGCAGTAAAGCTAGTTTGAAGTAAGCACTTCATCTGACTATATAGATTGCAGTAAAGCTATTTTGAAGCAAGCACTTCATCTGACTATATAGCTTGCAGTAAAGCTAGTTTGAAGCAAGCACTTCATCTGACTATATAGCTTGCAGTAAAGCTATTTTGAAGTAAGCACTTCATCTGACTATATAGATTGCAGTAAAGCTAGTTTGAAGTAAGCACTTCATCTGACTATATAGCTTGCAGTAAAGCTAGTTTGAAGTAAGCACTTCATCTGACTATATAGCTTGCAGTAAAGCTAGTTTGAAGCAAGCACTTCATCTGACTATATAGCTTGCAGTAAAGCTAGTTTGAAGTAAGCACTTCATCTGACTATATAGATTGCAGTAAAGCTATTTTGAAGCAAGCACTTCATCTGACTATATAGCTTGCAGTAAAGCTAGTTTGAAGCAAGCACTTCATCTGACTATATAGCTTGCAGTAAAGCTATTTTGAAGTAAGCACTTCATCTGACTATATAGATTGCAGTAAAGCTAGTTTGAAGTAAGCACTTCATCTGACTATATAGCTTGCAGTAAAGCTAGTTTGAAGCAAGCACTTCATCTGACTATATAGCTAGCAGTAAAGCTAGTTTGAAGCAAGCACTTCATCTGACTATATAGCTTGCAGTAAAGCTATTTTGAAGCAAGCACTTCATCTGACTATATAACTTGCAGTAAAGCTAGTTTGAAGCAAGCACTTCATCTGACTATATAGCTTGCAGTAAAGCTAGTTTGAAGCAAGCACTTCATCTGACTATATAGCTTGCAGTAAAGCTATTTTGAAGTAAGCACTTCATCTGACTATATAGATTGCAGTAAAGCTAGTTTGAAGTAAGCACTTCATCTGACTATATAGCTTGCAGTAAAGCTAGTTTGAAGTAAGCACTTCATCTGACTATATAGCTTGCAGTAAAGCTAGTTTGAAGCAAGCACTTCATCTGACTATATAGCTTGCAGTAAAGCTAGTTTGAAGTAAGCACTTCATCTGACTATATAGATTGCAGTAAAGCTATTTTGAAGCAAGCACTTCATCTGACTATATAGCTTGCAGTAAAGCTAGTTTGAAGCAAGCACTTCATCTGACTATATAGCTTGCAGTAAAGCTATTTTGAAGTAAGCACTTCATCTGACTATATAGATTGCAGTAAAGCTAGTTTGAAGTAAGCACTTCATCTGACTATATAGCTTGCAGTAAAGCTAGTTTGAAGCAAGCACTTCATCTGACTATATAGCTTGCAGTAAAGCTAGTTTGAAGTAAGCACTTCATCTGACTATATAGATTGCAGTAAAGCTATTTTGAAGCAAGCACTTCATCTGACTATATAGCTTGCAGTAAAGCTAGTTTGAAGCAAGCACTTCATCTGACTATATAGCTTGCAGTAAAGCTATTTTGAAGTAAGCACTTCATCTGACTATATAGATTGCAGTAAAGCTAGTTTGAAGCAAGCACTTCATCTGACTATATAGCTTGCAATAAAGCTATTTTGAAGTAAGCACTTCATCTGACTATATAGATTGCAGTAAAGCTAGTTTGAAGTAAGCACTTCATCTGACTATATAGATTGCAGTAAAGCTAGTTTGAAGTAAGCACTTCATCTGACTATATAGCTTGCAGTAAAGCTAGTTTGAAGCAAGCACTTCATCTGACTATATAGCTTGCAGTAAAGCTAGTTTGAAGTAAGCACTTCATCTGACTATATAGATTGCAGTAAAGCTAGTTTGAAGCAAGCACTTCATCTGACTATATAGCTTGCAGTAAAGCTAGTTTGAAGTAAGCACTTCATCTGACTATATAGATTGCAGTAAAGCTATTTTGAAGCAAGCACTTCATCTGACTATATAGCTTGCAGTAAAGCTAGTTTGAAGTAAGCACTTCATCTGACTATATAGCTTGCAGTAAAGCTATTTTGAAGTAAGCACTTCATCTGACTATATAGATTGCAGTAAAGCTAGTTTGAAGTAAGCACTTCATCTGACTATATAGCTTGCAGTAAAGCTAGTTTGAAGTAAGCACTTCATCTGACTATATAGCTTGCAGTAAAGCTAGTTTGAAGCAAGCACTTCATCTGACTATATAGCTTGCAGTAAAGCTAGTTTGAAGTAAGCACTTCATCTGACTATATAGATTGCAGTAAAGCTATTTTGAAGCAAGCACTTCATCTGACTATATAGCTTGCAGTAAAGCTAGTTTGAAGCAAGCACTTCATCTGACTATATAGCTTGCAGTAAAGCTATTTTGAAGTAAGCACTTCATCTGACTATATAGATTGCAGTAAAGCTAGTTTGAAGTAAGCACTTCATCTGACTATATAGCTTGCAGTAAAGCTAGTTTGAAGTAAGCACTTCATCTGACTATATAGCTTGCAGTAAAGCTAGTTTGAAGCAAGCACTTCATCTGACTATATAGCTTGCAGTAAAGCTAGTTTGAAGTAAGCACTTCATCTGACTATATAGATTGCAGTAAAGCTATTTTGAAGCAAGCACTTCATCTGACTATATAGCTTGCAGTAAAGCTAGTTTGAAGCAAGCACTTCATCTGACTATATAGCTTGCAGTAAAGCTATTTTGAAGTAAGCACTTCATCTTACTATATAGATTGCAGTAAAGCTAGTTTGAAGTAAGCACTTCATCTGACTATATAGCTTGCAGTAAAGCTAGTTTGAAGTAAGCACTTAATCTGACTATATAGCTTGCAGTAAAGCTATTTTGAAGTAAGCACTTCATCCGAATACATATTTATGCATTAACTTTCTTTATCTTACGAATATAATTAGATTTATCTTAACATCTCTATATACTATGTAGTTTTACACCTAATTTTTTAAATATCATACTGTCTGTAAACGTACATAAATTTAATGTTCATTCATTATTATTTTAGTTTATAATTTCATTTGATATCAAATCCCAAGTATACAAAAATTTCTTAGATATTTAATTTAGGATTGTGTTCAATTATTATATTTGCCAAATTATGTGCGGACTCTCTTCCTGTTCCCTCAGAATGTCAATTGTTTCCAATAGCTGTTCATGGCTGCATCCCTATTTAAGTCTGACTGAAAAATGATAGTTTTAATAATTACATGAATTGTTTACTGTTGCTTCTAGAGTCATGCGATGTAGATTGGAACTATTACCACATTTTTCCTAAGCTCTAACTGGATTGAATTCAGTCAAATGAGCACATGAATAGGATAGTATCAGTGAACAAATACCAGTCAGCTGATTGATAGGAGACTGTCTTACTTGTAGGTATAACTTCAACGTTTGAATAATGTGGTATTACCCCTACTAGTCTTTCTCTCAATGAGTTTTATATTGAAAATCTGTATACACAAAACGAAATCCCACATCGATTCTATTGTTCAGGTCTGGACAAAACCTCCAATTCTATAACTTAAATAATAAAATAAACACGCTGGAAAAACATTTCGAATAAAGAGTAAAAATCTCCTTTTTCTTAAAAATATCACTAAAACAAAAGTGTTGATACCTGCAGTAGAAAAAAAAGTCATACAACAATATTTTTCGTTAACGTTTTAAGGAAATTCATTACTTTAAACAGAATGTACATTCAAATTTCTCTGTGATTGTTTTGTATGATTTGGAGGACCACAATTATTACAAAATAACCAGGTACTTGTAGATGAAATTAATTATAAAACTTGAACGTAATCATGTTCCTTAACTTTTTATTTAATAAACACTATGTGACTTTATTTGTGTTAAGAATATTGGCAAAGTGGAGACATGCACAGATTGTCATATATTTAACAGTCATCTGGTCGAGGCTTGAGTATCTCAACCCCACTAACAACATGACTATAGAAAACACTTATTGTATACTATACACCACACTTGACACTTCATAATGACGATTTTGTAGAGATGTGAGAGTCTAACATAAACAAGTGTAAACCTCGGTAGGTCGTGATATATCAAGGAGAGTGAAGCTTATTGATTCATCTGTTTAAATTAAAATGCACAGTTAATACTCACAATGGTTACAAACGTATTTGTAACACAGGTTATGGTAAAGTTTACTTTTTATTTATAAGACTTTTTACAAAAAAACGAAAAAAAGATTTCGCAGGCATTTTACAAGTGTTATGCTTATTTCTTTTTACTTAATATAAACGAGAATTCTAGTGTATCTATATTAGTCTAAGGTAAAATATACAGGAAATGATAAAAGGATTGTATCATTGGTTTTAGCCTATTTCTAAAATACCATATATAAATTTTCAAATTCAATACCATTTTATATAATCTATAAATAGGATTCTATAACATAGTATAGCTGTGCTACTTTTCTTATAAATTTTAAAACAACGATCTGACTTTAAATAATATTGCAACTTAACGGCTATATCAATATTTATCTAATTTACAAATGCTGTTTGAGTTTTGAAATATAAAACATCCTAATTAAAAGACGAAATGTAGTGGAAACGTTTAACATGTCTTTAAAATGCAAACCAAAATTCACAGTATTGGTTTGTATGGTTATAGATGACTTTATTTTATTGATTTAAGGAATGAGCCTTATATACCAGTTATTTCGAAAATTAAGTCGCCCGCAGAAGTCATACTTGAATAATTCTAACTCAGTTCTAGCAAAGCCGTCGAAAAGTTGAGAGACATTAATAATTCAACATTGAACTTTCGAGTCTCCTAAATTTTGGTGTTGGCTTCAACAACCCTTCACAAGTTAAATATACGTTTCTACAC
This sequence comes from Prosapia bicincta, assembly GCA_036971475.1. Taxonomy (NCBI): domain Eukaryota; kingdom Metazoa; phylum Arthropoda; class Insecta; order Hemiptera; family Cercopidae; genus Prosapia; species Prosapia bicincta. The sequence goes on from JBAIZL010000004.1 coordinate 204,856,527, forward strand.
ATGCAAAATTATTAATAGTTTGGTATCGAAATGAGTATTACTTGTTTGTTTTATTATTGTATATGTAAAACCTTTTAAACCTTGTTGAATCGTAAGTGTCCTTGTATAGCTTTATAAAGTTAAAACATATATAAGAGTGAGGTTGTTTATACAGAATTGCCTTATGCATCTATTTTTACATTTAAGAGATATACAATTATTTTGGTACATGCAAGTGTCCAAGTAACTAAGTATTGAATATTAGATGCAAATATAAATTCAAACTCTTTGACATGCTGTCAAACAATTTTGCAACGACCAAAGAGACACCTATTTACAATACTGGTGGAAAATACAGTTACATAAGGCTCTGAAGTCTGAACAGTGAACAAGAACATACAAAATGATCAAACAGTTCGTGCAATGAAAAGAGCTTTTAGAAAAGATGTAGATACACATTACAGGATCTTATAAGAAAAGACAGAAACAAATAAATAATGAATTTAGAGACATCACTTAGACACCATAGAAGGAAAGCCGCTTTTCTCTCACGGTCGTATGAACAAAATGACAGATGATAGATTACCATTAAGAGTTAGGAAATGGATGCCAAAAGCACGAAGAGAGGATAAAATATCATAGCAAAGACCAGGACCAAAACAATTCATGGCAAAAAAAAAAAAAAAAAAACAATAGCGTTCTAATTGCGATGATCGTCAAACAATGCTGCAATAAAGTCGTTGAATACATATGAATATTTATGTATAGATATTTGCTGAATATATATATATATATATATATATATATATATATATATATATATATATATATAAGACATTTAGGTATCTAATATAATCCAACCCCTTATGTACATTTCGGGTACCAGAACACCAGTTTCAGAGTTACTCAACATATAAAACTACAAGATTGTTTTACAACTCCTAATAATGGGGGGGGGGAGGTAATGGAGTGAGATCTTCTATCTAAATTTTACACTTATTTTCTCAAAGATCAAAAATGAAAATTCATGAACTATATAGTCTGTACTTGTATACCATTTAGATGAATAATTTTCTAAGAAAAATTAAAATCTATAGATTTTTTATACACTTAAATATATTTTTACTAATGTTTAAAGTAATGATGTCATATTGATGGTCTCACAACTCTAGTGTGGCATGGGCAGGTAAAAGTAATAAAAAGCCAAGTAATTTGGGAAATAACTAATTAGTCGGAGTGCGCAGGTGGCTAAGTCCAGGGTAGTGTCCAACAGCGCAGCCTACAAAACATATCGTATGGCAAAATCTAAAGTAAAATTAAAAACTTGAAATAAAAGTAATAACTTACAATGGGCGTTACAACATTACAAGAATCATTAAATTTCTTCAAAAAAAAAGCTGTCAATAATACCAAATACAATTTTACCAAACATAACCTAACAAAAAATGTCATTAGATCTATCATTAACTTGAAAACATAAATATTTCTTGTATTTAATAGATTACAAATTTAGGTAAGGTTAAATGTTTTTTACGTAATAACAAATAAAGAGTTTTTTTTTATAATTGGAGGCAATTTCCAAAATAGCTCTCATTTATGACCCAATTGCTTCTCTTCATTTTTAATAGCTTAAACTATGAACCAAAAGTAAACTTATTATTAGTATGTGCAATAAAAATCCTGCAGACCTTACCACTTACAATCTAATACTCGCTTCCTCGGAATTCACTAAAATACGGCTATAGTAGGGCTACCCTATATGGCAAGAACAACCGTGTATAATTGACCTAGGATCTACCTGCGCAGCTAATTATCCGTTTACTCCGTTTACTAATTTCTTAATCACGTGGGCAGTTCTACCCTTTCCTATTCATGAGAAACTCTCTGCAACAACGGTGCAGGCTTCATCGTGACATTTTTTTGAATGACAAACATCCATTAATTCTCCTTAGTGGAACATTATCTACCAAAAATAGATTTTATTCTTTTACGGGAAAATAAACATTGGTGTTATGAAATACCAAATATAAAATATTTTAAATATACACCTGATACTTTTATGTGTAGCATACGTTGAGTCATATAAAGGGTTCTACTGTATGAAAATAAGGAGGTTCTTCAGCAGTAATGTCTAATTTTATGTATTCGGTGTTGTTTGAGACCTGACACCTAATATCCCGTTTGTGTGTTTAACGTTTTGCTTTTTTTTCACCTCTTTCTATACCAACGATGATTTAACACGTTGTGAAATCATATAATAATATTAGATAATTAGTAATAAAATAATCACTGACATTAGTGAAAGCAATGTAAACAAATTTCAAATAAAACACACATATTTTAATTGAACGTTAGCAAAAAATTGTGTAGTGCATACAAGACATATTATTTCAATTGTTAGAATGGTTTCTAAAATTATTGCAGAATAGTTCTATTTGCTCGTATATTTAGAGCGATAAAAGACTTTTACGTTTTTTTGTTGGCATTCCATTGTTGGAATAACATCCATATAACTGTATTTGCATACAGGGAGATATAAAATTTAATCTAATTTTAATTTTTAGGAATATGTGTAATGTTATTTTAATTGTAAACAAAATAACTTACATTGTCGTAACGTTCAACGTACAAATAACGTATAAATTATTCACTATAAAAATTGCAACATCAATTTATCGAATATAGACTCCAATTTAATACTAACATAAATAGGTTATGTTGACTGATTATTCTATCTGAATGATTGCTCAAAGGGAGTTAAGAGTATTAAAATACCTAAAATCATGTATAAGGCATACCTGAAAAGTAAATATGAAGTGACGTGAAATTAAATATAGAAAATATCTTGGTCAATTTATATTTATATATGGATTATAATTTGCATAAAAAAAGAATGTACAACTGTACGTTTTATGGCGAATTATCTTTATACTGCTTACTCACTCAGCATATGTACTCGAAAATAAATTATAGCGCCCTCAAGTATATTAAAAACATGCAACCACAGACAGCATTCCAAAAGACATACGTCATATTCCTACGGGCAGTATAATTTCAAGTGAAATAAATTTAATTGTATAACTGCGACGTACTTTATCATAGACCCAAGACTAGTCAGTAAAATTATACATAGAAATAAATTTAAAAATTTTAATTTTTCATCAAATTTTCACTCTCAACTTATTCTATTTGCTTTGAAATCGTGTAGATTTTTTGCGTGGAATGTTTCCTTTTATGACTTTAATTTATATTTGTGCTAATAAAATACGAGTCCCATAATAAAGCATGTATAAGGGTTTTAGGAATGTTGTTTACGTCATACACCGTTTGTTTGTTGATGCGTCGAGGGTCGGCCGTGTTTCAGATTCAAAGTTTTAATTGAAAAAGAACGTAAATTGTTTTATATCAAGTTTTTAATTGCATCAAAGGCCCTAGACAGCATTGGATCTGCAATAACATTTCGAGTGTAATTAGCGTTGAAAATATATTTCAAATATTCCTAAACTTGATACATTGAAATAAGGGAACTTAACACAGATTCGCTTTAACGATGCAATCAACTATTTTCAAATCGCAAACTGTTAAAGGAAAATATAATTGGTTTCAATTTTATTTTAACTGACTCTTTTTTTTTAGGAGAAACGTATTTTATTTTAGTCGCTGTTCTAAGTGCCTACTAATGATTACAACTATTCTTTGAGCTTAGCTTGTGAGGCCATATTAAAACAAATAAAAGACATACACAAGACTCACAAATTATTCATTTATTCACTCAAACTCTTATAAGGTTTAAGTTAGAGTTTAGTAGCAACGCTCACTAATTATGAACACTTTGTCATTGAAACGCGTTTGAGTAAATACATGAATACTTTGTGAGTCTTCTGTATGTCTTTTATTTGTTCTACTAATGATTGGTTATGATGAGGTTTCAGTCTACTTTTACCATTAATTAGCAAGGATTTAAATAATCAATGTGTTCAATAGAAGACTCAAGTATTACCATCTACTAATGCGATGATTTTCTATCAGTAGTACGATTTTACAAGGATATCATTAAATCTGTTTTTATGATTAGTTTTTTCTTGTAGGCCAAGTATAGGCAAAACAATCGTCGCCATTATATATATAGTGTATATATGTATATATATCTGTCTCTGTATTTACAATTCATGATACAATGTTGTAATTACTGTGTATGTGGAGATAATACCCTTCAGTGCCTTCAAGTAGTGACACAAGTCAACACTCATCAGGGGCACTTCTATTCTTTTTATATCTTCTACCGTTCATACAATTACTTTTATCCCGCAACCGTTGTTGCGACTTGTTCTCTTAAAACCTCACCTAAACTCTTATATTGGTTTAGGTGAGTTACGATCGGGAATTTATTCTAATTACTGTAACTGCAGTATATGGCACTTGATTATGAAACGTGATTTAATAATTTCAGCTTTCTATCTGTCACTTCTTTCTGGAACCTAATTCAATGGTATTACCTATTTTGTACACCATATAAGGGCAATATTATATCACCTAATTTTTGGTGGTCTATGTAATAAAGAGGGGAAATATATATATTGAATTATATTAAAGAAAGTACGACAATAGATCGGTGGCAGCTTCAGTTGAAAGGGAAACCTAGTGAGCTAAAGTAAGATTCACTTAGTCTCTAATACGTAAAATCCCCCTTTTATGCTGCAACTGCTTATTTCAGGAGACGGAGAGAGAGTTATCTATCTTGTTTCTATAGATAGGTTTCAAGCTATCTATAATACCTTAGAAATTTAGTAATAGGCCTTAACCCTCTTAGTCGCCGAAACTAGTCTGTGTTATAAAGTAGTGTGTTTGTTTCTATTAAAATAATGTGAGGTGAGATTTAGAGTTAATTATTTTATTTTTTTGCCTATCGATTTTATAATTATTTATTATTTGAGAACCTATTAAATCTACAGACCAAGGCGGATCAGGATATTTCAGTGTATTTCCCTACCAATCTTTTAATAAATTTCCCTTCATAAATTTAAAATAAACTCTGTAAATCCTCTAAACTCCCTTCATGTCTTTGCAGCTACACTGTCTGTAGCTCAGTACATTATTTTATACGTTTTTTCTGAAATATTATAAAATATTTCTCTAAAATGAACGAAAATAATCTATAACTTACTTTTAATCGATTATTAAAAAAAACAAAGGTCATACAGCCATTTTCAGAAGTTTTGTTAAAGAATTAAACATTTTCAAAAGAAATAAAGAATATTTCCTCATTCAAAATAGAAACAGAAATTTCTTTCTAGTAATATATTGTCACAAAACCCTAATACGTCCAGCGCAAATCCTACTAATATAGTATCCACTTTTCATATTTAATTAGAAATAATCATTAATAACGCTACTGCTGAAATAAAAAGTAGGTTTTCTTTCAAATAGTAAATAGAAATTATTTCGTTTAGTGAAATATAAAGAAAAGAAAGAAACTATTAACATTTTTGGTATACGATATCTGGAGAGTGATTTTGTTTATTTTTTGTTGGAAAATGTAAAATGTTTCGAAATTCCACTAATTTAAATAAGCTGGTACAATTATAACCACGTAATCTAATTAGAAAAACAATTTTAGACGGAAGTAACTATTGAGTAACTGAGTCAAATCATTCAACTTAGTTACTGACGCGTTTTTAAAGCGGCTGTCGTCTTCAGGCGACAAGCTAGTTAAAACATTTTCACTGTTATGTAATAGTAATTGCATGATTTAATTTAATCTCCACAATCTACGATAACTACGTCGAACCATTACTTTCAGAAGCAGCTTAAATGATAAAACCTTGTAGTAAAAGTAGGAAACGATTATAGGTTTTAAAGGGGTTTTATTCTGTAAAATTAAAGAGGTTATCAATAGATGATTATAAAATAAAAATTGCAGTTAAATTTAAAATTTCACATAACAAACAATATTTATTTTTTTTAAAGTAAGTACTCAAAATTTAGTATTAAATTTTAAAGATGCGCTGTAATTTAAATAAGAATTCAAGAGACAGTTTAAGAAAATGACGTTGACTATGTCACCATTAAGAAAATATACTACTACGCAGGGGGTACATCTCAAAGCCCTACTTTTAATAACATCTAGAGGTTTTCAATTTAATTCGTAATGTAGTTTGTGATATAAAATGTGTTCTTTCTTATACTGTTAATAGATTTAATACACGACGGGGCTTTTACAATATTAATTAAAATCCAATTCTTACTTCTTACATGGTTCCTAATCTTTATAAAATAAGGAATAAATCAAATGGAACAAATTATTTTAATAAATATCGTGTGTTTGTGTGTGAGTAATCCTGCAGGAGTTGTAAAGAGTTAATACTTGTTTTAAATCAACGTAATTCTATTTAAATAAAACCATAATATACCTGCTTGAGAATGTTATTAAAGAAAATACTATTAATAATAGTTAAATTCCTTCTATTAGCGCACACTCTCCTGATACATAATTTGTACAAATTGTCCATCGTTACTAAAATACATATTTATTAATCCAATTACGTTCAAATACACTCTATAAAACATGTAAGGGATGACATTTGATGTTAACACAGTTTTTTCAAATAATAATTCAATATTTATACTATAAAAGTTTGGGGGGTCTAGGCCGGATTCGAACTGAGTATCTTCATGTTCAAAGTCTAGCGCACTGCTAGCAGTGTATTTCCAAAAAGGTATATACATTTTTTTTGGATCCCATTAGGCTCTATTGTACAACCTTAATTTGTTGCGACGGTTACCACACAATATCACAAATAATGGACCAGTAGTTATAGATAATTGACAATGGTTAACTATATATATAATCATAACTATAATACATGAAATAACTAATAATACAATAAATTACATATAAAACTAAAAATGTAAATCGTATATAATTGCAAAATGTAAAAGAAAGTGAGAAAATTAATTCTTATAAATTTTTTTTAAATAATTAAATATTTATATTTTACTTCTGAATGAATTAAAGTAATTTTTTTAAAGGGCATCAGTCATAAAACACAAAATGTTGGGAAATCAATAAAAAACTTATTAACATTTCATCCTGTGGAAAAAATCAAATTTAAAACTATGTACGTCTTTGCTATGTGTTTGAAGATCTAAAGACATAATTTCAAGACCATATGTTAACCTGTAGCCACACATATAATATTTGAATTTTCCAAAGTGATGCCATTTAAAAAAAATTATTTTCAAGCAAAAATAAAAATTATTTTATATCATAATTCATTTATTATTATTGTATTTTTACATTTTTAACATGTATTTTGGAAGAGATACATTTTGCATGAAGTCAAATGCTAAAGGTAACACATGCTTTTCTTGTTTCCCTTCATTTGAATTTTCATATTCCAATGCCTTGTAAAAGTTTCTACTTTTTCTATTATGGACCATTAATTCAGATACCGGTGTACGCCTGGCTACATGATTTAAGTGTGGTGATCTTATCTTCAGGTTTAACTCCTCACATGTACAACAAGTGTCCACCTGAGGTCGTCCAAATCTAAAGTTGAAGTTCTTTCTAATGTATTCCCAATAGCAATAATAGCTAACAGTAATGTCAGGATTCTTTTCATAAAACCATCTACACACTTTTCATATATTTATCTCAGAACTCAAGTAAAACATTGCTTTTCCAGCATAATGTGATTCCTTCACTTCAAATGATTCAATATGCTTCTTAACCATCATTTTAATGTCATATGACTTGGAGTTTGTGATGCCTTGACTTCTCTTATCAACTGGCGGTTTCCCCATCAGTTTCAAGTCTCTTAGCCGCCTCACACTTTTTCCACTTTTGGAAAATATGGATAACAATGCAAATGATTTTTCTCGTTGTGATTATGATTTTATTGGGCGCCTCTGTTTCACTTCATGAATATCAATAAGTCCTTGCAGATAGAGGTCTTGTTCACCTTTTGTTTTCATGTTGTAAAATTTGGTAAAAAATCCATGCCGTTATCTACTCCTATAGTTTGTAAACAACTGGCTTTGCATCTGAAACAATTAAAAATACAATTCCAGTTTAATTAAACAGCTGATTTAATATGAAATTATATTTTAATGTCAGAAGTACTTCTAATTTAAACAACCAAAGCATACTAGAACATAAAAATTAATAGGGTAATATATCAATGGTGTTTACTGTGACTGCTAGTTGGTTGCAGCACTAGCTGATATGCCATGTCAATTGAAATCTACCATTGTATGTTTGTTGCTGTTGGTCAAAATACTACCTATCTAATTATAAGAAAATAGTAGCAGTAGTATTATATGATTGAAAATTATATAAGATACTTACTTGCATCCAAATCCTGATGTTTTAGCCGGTTTCAAATGCACACTGTAACCGTTGTATTCTTCACCCTTGAATCTGGCAGATTTTATGACATTAACTTTATATGTCTCGGAATTTCATTTTCTTTTCCTTGAAGACCCAGTTGTTGTTTCAGTATCCACATTACCATTATCTATCATAACAGTGGAGAAATGACGAAGTAATCTGCACATAACCTCAACAGAATAGACAACAAGAACAGAGTTTCAATAATCAAGTCAGATGGTCTAGTCAGCTGGCTGTCATCTGGATAAGTTTTGAAAGGCCATAAGTCATTGACTGATGCCCTTTCAAAACCAACTCCTAGATTCACACAGCTACAGTTGGCATAATGACAAGTTGACTGAAGCCCTTTCAACACTAAACGATAGAGCTATGATGAAAGATGCCTGAATCGCAAAAAAATAAAAATGGCTAAAATAGCGACTAATGCCCTTTCAAAAAAATTACATTCATAATCTATTTATTTATACGATATTATGTTTTATACAATGATTTGACTATGGTGGGTTAATCGGAGAGGAGCTCTCTAGTCACGTCTACTGAGAAATTCGACTACCACTTTTCCACTTAATACAAAAAACCTAAAACAATAATACATGTAAACCATATCACCACATTTAAAATAGGCCGTCCTACTAACTTGCTTTATTAAACCTATCATCGGCTTGAAAATCACACTTTTTCTAAAATCTGTGTCAAGTATGTGGTGATGTACGACGGTAATTAAAAAAAAAAACCGTGAATGAATATTTATAGCGGCAACTGCTGATGCTACATCCATATGATGTGTCTAGTAGCTTGATCTGTTGAGACAGGCACCAGAAATATTTCAACAAGTTTTAACACGCTGGATCTTGTCAGTCGACTGCCAGAGCAGCTAGAGTGTGGTCTTGTTTACCGTGTCTGTCGCACATCATGGATTTCGAACAACACATTAACATTAGGTTTTGTTTAAGATTGCCAAAGAACCTCACGAAATGTCAGAATCTGTGTATGCCGATAATGCGACAACTCGGAACTGTGTACAAGTAGTATGACCGATTTAAAAGCGGAAATGAGTCGGTTGAAGACGAACAGCTTTTGGGACATACATTAACCTCAAAAATGGACGACAATGTGCAAAAAGTAGAAACAATTGTTAGTTCAAAGAGGCGAATGACTATATAGCTATCGCGAGCTATCGGAAGATCTTGACATCTCGTACAGTTCCGTTCAAAGCAGTTTAATCGATATATTGCAAATGAGGTAAGTGAGTTCTGAATTTGTTGTAGACGTTTGAGTGATGAACAGAAGGAAAATCGTGCGTCAGTCTGCCCAGAGTTCAAGGATCGTCTGCAAGAAGATCCGGACTTCATGATCAAACTTGTAACTGGAGATGAAAGTTGGGTCTATGGATATGAACCTGAGAACAAAATAAAGAGTTCCCAATGGAAAACCAGTGCTGTCTATTGTTTGTTTTCGATAGTGAGGTTACGTAGTACGAACTTAGTTCATTCCAAGATGAACAACTGTGAAGTCTGGATTTTATAAGCGCGTACTGCAACGTTTACAAAACGACATACGAAGAAAGAGTTCAGAAGAATGGGTAATGGATTTCTTCTTCATCACGACAATGCGCCGTGTCACATCTCGCTTCTCAATCACTAGTTTTTTGTCGAAAAAATGGTTCCTGTCTGTCCACATCCACCATACTCACCAGATTTATCATCATGCTACTTCTGGCTCTTCCCAAAAGTTAAAACTGTGCTTTAAGGAAAACGTTTTGACACCATTACTGACATCGAGAGGTCCACGACCGACCATCTAAAAGCCTTTCCGAAAGAATCCTTCCGGAAATGTTTCGCAGTCATGGATTCAATGTTGGGATAATTGCACTACCAGCCAGGGACTGTACTTTGAAGGAGAATAAATAGAACTCGATGTATGTTTATAACATTTTGAAATACAAAATCTTTTCACCGTATTTTTTGATCAGAGTGGTATGTTCTTATTTTACTCTTGTTTATTTTCCCAAGCCTCTGCATATCTATCGTTAGCGATTATATTAAACTTGATTAATAAATCACAAGGAAACTCACTATAATTGTCTCACATCAGAATTTGTCTCATGTGACTACAAGAAACAATTGCTTGATATGATTCGCAAACATATCATGTTATAAAATAGATAGTTTTTATGATTTGAACATTATTTGATCTGCATATGTTTGTTCAATACTACAAACAGAAAGAAACAGGTTAAAATATTATTTTATAATTGGGTGAATCTTTTAAACTAAAACTTTGTTATATTAGAATTTTAAAAAGTTTTTAGTTAAAGTTAATTTTATAAAACCTGTAGTGATTTTTTATTTAATCATAATCACTGTCTCACTGATGAGACAGTTTAATTATAAGTTTGTTAAGTCAAGATATTAAAAAGTTTCAAAGATTAGGTAGTACAGATGTTGAATAAAGTAACCAGTAAATAAAACAAAAAAATTAAAAATCCCTGTACATGTACAACTTACGAAGGTTAAACCTTTATGTAGATTTTTACAATTAGCCTTTTTATTATATGGTATCTAATGAACCGTCTCTCAAACCTTCTAGATAAAAGCAATCTTTATTACGACACGTCTTTCAAACCCGAGATGGCAATTTCTGAATCGCCACTGCTTAATTCCCTAGAAACCTACTTACCAAATAGATAAATTCAAATTTTCATTAAGATGTTAACTAAAGATTTGTAGAATTTGTTACAGGATTGATACAGGATTTGTTACAGGATTTATCACTTTTTTTATTGCACGTTTTATATTTTCAAAAAAGTGAATACCATTTATATTTGTGTTGGGGCATAAAATGTAAATGTAATTTTGTAAATTCATTTTCCTTTTTTTATTTCTAATGTTTGTGTTGAACAAAACAAAAACATAATATATATTTTGCAAGTTTTAAAACGACTGTAAAAGGAAGGATAATTTAGATGTTTCGGCAGTTTAATTTTTAAAAAGGAGAAGCTTTAAGCCTGTTTCTATTTACTTGTTTTCCCACAGGCTTTTCCATTGTTTAGAAGGGTTCCTGTTGCGGTTTCATGTTTCCTTTAATTCTATCAATAATTCGCCTTCATTAGATACATAATATGGAATTAGGCCTTAACCTCTAATTCATAAATTATTTCAGAATAAAGATTATTTCATATACAGACAGCTACTGAATTTTTTTAGTTTAATTGACCTACTTATTTCCCTAATAATTAAATAATTGACAAATTCGTAGACTTATGGTATATTTGTTAAATTCATGCGGAGGTTTTAAGGATTTACGTAATTTGATAAAACGTATTGTTGCGACCTTTTTTAATCTTACTCTCAGCTTAAATTGAGCATGTGAGATTTTTAACATCAAGAAGGTGACATTTATGCTTAAATTATTGTTACAGTTAAAATTGTAGTAGCTTTTATATCGTAATATTTTTCAAAAATAGAATCGTTTGGTCTCTCTGCACCCCTCATGTCTCTCTTTCATGTTTTTGTACACAGACACACACACACACGCACACACACACAAACGCGCTCTGCAATGGCAGTAATTGAGAAAGAGTAAATTAAAAAAAATAATTAATAGAGTTCGGAAAACAAGTATTCTATTTTAACTAAACAAATTGTAATTAACCTAAAAATTTGGTTCGGGAATGAAAAAATCGAGAGAAGAATACAAAACTAGAACTGAAAAACAATAACTAGTGATCTAGCCCATCTACAACTACCATTAACATTTCTATTGAACGAGGAAAATGTTAGAAACCCCTTATTATGAAACCGAACCACACAACTTTATTAATTAAAAAAATACAGGGAAATTAATAATATAGAAAGTTTGGAAATTAATAATGCGATAAAAAGCAGATTTGCAAGACGTTTCACGTACAGAAAAAGCCCGCAACGACAGATCCACGAGTCACGATGAATGCTAGACCAAGGAGAAAAGAGGGGGAATCATGTATACTCCTACGCTCCATTCCTGCTTACTTTACCCTTTCCTACCCTTATTCCTCCGGCCAACCCATCTCCATCCTGCTATTTACCTTACAATGTTAACACATTCCTTGTCCGCAGAAAAGTAATGGTTTATTTTGACTTTAGACTCTGCTCCGATACCTGTGGCTCAAGGAATAAACCTCTCAGAAGAGCTAAATCCTGAATTTGGTACAAACACCAATTAGCCATCTATGAGCTTTCTTAGGCTTTTATCTGGGTTATGGATTCATTGAGAGACACGTCTGAGTTAAAGACTTTAATTGGACTCCCAGGTAAAGTGTTTTATATAAAATAAAACTCAAAGTTAATTGAAAAATAACAAGTATTTATTTATAATTTATTCTAATATCCGATTACTTATTTCTTTGGTTTTACATTTATTATACTATTTAAAATATTACCAAAACTATGTCTACAATAATCCCAATCAATCTCTTTTTTTGTTTACAAAAATATAAATAACAAAAATTTAAATTATATTCTATTTATGACCCAAGCCTTCTCTAACTTTTTAATCTCCTAATACTTTCTTCTTGTTTAAAAACTGCAAATTAGTTAAATTTAGGAACATAATTTGCTTTAAAATTAAACATAACCCCCCTAATATTTAACTCTAATAATATTCTAATTAAAATACTAAATTTAAAATATTATTAACACATTAAGATTTATAGGTTATTCACCCTATATTTAAACTAGACTGTCTGTTTTCCGTTTAACATAGGCCCTAATTTACACACTCTATTCTCATATTATTATACTCACAAAGCATAATTATTCCCAACATATTACCATATCTTTTATATTTCAATTAAACTATTTAAATTTACTTCTAATATGTGTTACCTAAATCAAAAACAAAAATATGTAAATCTGGCAAAGATTTGCCCAAAAGTGGGGTTAACTTCTACTAGTTTGCTTATACATATTTTAACACATTTACCTAAACACAATTATAATCATTACTTTCTTGATATAACCAATAAAGAATATATAACATTTGATTAACAAATAAAGCCATTTCATGCAAACGGTTGAATAGAGTCAATTTTCATTTGTAAGCCTAAGAGTGGTTTATTTCTTTTGGGCTATTTCTTTTTATTTAGGTTTGAATTGAACGAATATGGATCGAAATAAAGTGTAATTTAAATGAACATTATTGTTTATAAGATATTATACTGATCCCTTCTTTTTTTGTGTGTTTTGTCCTGAAACAGCATCATCACATCCAGTAGGCGTTGGTAAATATATTTTTGTTTTTGGATAACGACTTTATTAAATTGGTTGGTTTGTCGAAACGTTTTCACTGTGATTCACTATCATTTAAATATGTTTATTGGTTGGCGCCTTCTTTAAATTCAATAACTCCGGCGTTTTATATTACACATTTTTCAGGTCTAGGTGACCTAATACTTCCGTATCACATTTAGTATTATTTTAAGGTCTTTAACACATCTCAACACACAAATCATGAATATTCCTACACTTACAAACTATTTAACGTAGATAAAACTAAATTATTTTAATTAAACTAATTTCTGCGTATTCCATAAACCTATTTCCTTTCCACGATATTTCTTAACCACAAACAACAGGATACCCACGACACATACACACTGCCACACACAATCACAAAGTTCACATTTTATAATTATTTTATTTACGAAAACAGATGAAGCCATTTCTTTTTTCTTTGTTGTTTGCCACCCTTGGCGTGAGCATCCTTGAGAAGCCGGACTCATTCAACCGAATTTCCTGTGTTTGACACATTAACAATCGTATTTTATTGAATTTCTTTGAAACTTATTACCAACATTATTGCTTTTAGGGTATTACAGATATATCTAAAAATCAATTCTCTCGACAATTTTGAAAATTAGTCGCCTCTGATATCTTCGCACTGTAAATTTTAATACACCGTAGTGTTTGAACCAAATGTCTTAAATGAGTTAAAATTAAAATAAACTCACACATATGCCAAATAAAAGGTCATTTTAGTTTTTACAGGGAAATGTTTTTTGGTATTAATGAACAACATTTAAACTCGCTTGAAAATTTTCCACATGAAATCTACATGTAAAATATTATATTTTCTCTATGGGCCTACATGAAGTATTTACACACACACACACACACACACACACACACACACACACACACACACACACACACACACACACACACACACACACACACACACACACACACACACACACACACACACACACACACACACACACACACACACACACACACACACACACACACACACACACACACACACACACACACACACACACACACACACACACACACACACACACACACACACACACTGTAACGGTCTGGAAGTCCGTCCAAATTGGGAAATTAATAATTTCCTATTTTTTAAATAACAATTTTAATATTTAAATAATAAGGTTTAAATTTATGGTATAAAAAAACGTTGTAAAAAGTCAAGAAGTCAGTAAAATTTTGAATAAGTATTATTAGGACAAATTAAAAATTATAATAGCATGAAACTGTAATAACTAACTAAATTTGACAAACGGGAATGCAGTGAAAATTTTTTAAGTGCCGAGAAATGCTAACTTGAGAACTAGGTCACGTAGAACTGTCACTGAAATGACCAGCAAGATTCAAAATGAACAATAGCGAAAAGTTACAGCCATTTTAAAATAATAGACATTTTTCAGTGATCTAAAACAGATAACAAAATTATGCAGGTTGAATCGAATACGTTGTCCAACCCGCCTGTACAAGAAAAGAAGCACCTAGATAGCGACGAGCTTAGAATAGGGGGAAAGGGTTACATAGCCGCAATAAATACAGGAACTTAGGGACCTGTAAGGCAGTCTGTAAAAAATTTTAATACGAGGTGCTAACGGCCGTAATGTCGGATCGCCCCTAGAACCACCATAAGGCCAGATGGAACAAAAACACTACGTTTCCGTCGTCCATGGACGAGGGCTTCAGACTCAGCCTCCGGGACGTGAAAATGGAGAAGGACTTTCATCGACTGACCAGGGATGGCAACTTCCGATGTCCAGGGACCAGGGAATCCCGACGAGAGGACTCTAGAACCGGCAGGGAATTCCTTGGCAAGTCATTTTCTCTATTATATACAAATTAACGTCAAATTTAGTCAGTTAAATTGATTAAAATCAAATTATCAATTAAACTTAAACAATGACTTCACTCTATGTTGAAAAATTAAATCAATCTTAAAAGTAGTAAAACAACAAACTTGCCAACCATCTTAGAGGAGGTCATACAAACGTTAAGGTAGAAGTCAGCGGAAATAGGCTTGCATTTAGGCGTGGTCCATTACGTGGGAACACAAGACAAAATTTAGGGATTTTAACATGGTACACAAATCGTCGTGAGCTGCAGATATATAAATATATAGTATATATGTAATTGTGCCAACGAATTGGGGGACGTTGCAACACACACACACACACACACACACACACACACACACACACACACACACACGCGCGCGCGCGCGCACACACACACACACACACACGCACACACACACACACACACACACACACACACACATATATATATATATATATATACACGTGTATATATATATACACATACACACAAAACACACACATACACACACACACACACACACACACAATCACTCTAGTGATTCGACAATGGTCAAGACCGAAAGGTGCCTCATCACACAAGGTAAAATTATTGCACTTAGTGGTGGATAAAAGTATTTACAATAGTAATAGGCTATATCAACTTCATATCAATATATATATATATATATATATATATATATATATATATATATATATATATATATATACAGAGTATATATTGAGTAAGATATTTTAATTTGTTTTGTAAACTTCTAGATTTTAAAAAGAATTTAATTATTTTTAGATTTCAACAACTATAGAAACATTTTAAAACGATGTAAAATCTGCAAACACTTCTTGTGCCTACCCTACTTGCGATTGTTCAATAAATTGCCACCATTTTATTGTACATTTATTATTTATTATTTTTAATGTTGGGGTTCAAATAATGTCTTACGGTATGATACAAGAAGTTTCTTTTCATATTAGTAAGTCAATTGGAAAGTTCAGAAAATTTAATAAATTACAAATGAATTACAATCCACACAAAAAAATACTTCCAATAAGTATAAATATCTTATAATATAAATTTCTTTTCCACATATTTGAATTTCCGTCTTAGTTTTTCTTTTTTAAAATAGCAAAAATATTTATGTATACATTGTTGAACTAAGATTTCTTCCAAATAAAAATACCACAGTAAATGTTTTCACGTTCAGTGAAGAAAATATATATTAGTTTTCAATTATTTTCTCCCTAAAACACGACGATATTGATTTTACTCTAGCTTTTGAAATACTAAAGATTCCAAGGGAGAATACTCCATACAAAGTTAAACAGCACAACAGCCATTATAAGCGGATCAGAACTTCCTGCAGATGGTTTTTCTTTCATAATAATTAATTTCCCTTGACGAGAATACGACTCAACACTTAATCCCTCCCGCAGAGTGTTTGTAAATTAAGCATCGGATCATTTCATTGTTTATTCATGCATTTATTCCCAAGTGTAGTAATAATGTGTTCACATACTATACATTCGTCTAAAAAACTTCCAAATAATTACAAAAAATATTTGAAAATTTATCATAAAATACGATATTTTACTGTAGCGCATTATCAGTAAGATTAAGTTCTATTCTCCCATTAGTTATTAGTATTTGTAATCGTAGAGGAATAATGTAAGGCTCATTATATATTTTGAGGTTAGGCTATTTCAATGTTAATCATGGGGCTCTAAAACTACCTGATCTGACTCATGAACACCAAAAGTTTTCTTTTTAATTTTGGTATTCTAACAAATGATCAAATCCCTACATTAGTTTTTGACTTACAGGCTACTTGTTGTAACCTCCACTTCATACTATCTCTATCAGATAATATTTTTTTGTTTTAAATCATATATTATTCTCAAAATATATTGATAAGTATAAATTTAATTTCTCACGATAAAACTCATATTTTTATATTCTCTTTTCTTGTAATCATATTTTTTTTTTAATTTTGGTGCTATTAATATCTCTTAAAAGAGTAAAATTTAAAAAAAATGTTTTTATTATTTACCATCCAAACAAAAAAATTATACATTTTGCCAAAATTAATTGGTTTTTGGTCTACAGAGCCAATTTTACGGCTGCCTTGTACTCCATTGTAGTGGCACCCTTCAACCAAATGAACTAGAGCGTTATGAAATAAGAGGGAAATAGCATAGATAAGTAATATTCTGTGGAGACTCACTTTAATTTGATTTTCTGCAGAATCATTTATTTAATTGCGCAGATAAATTATCTCTTCCTATTTGTTTGAACAAATCTTTCAAAATATATTTTACCTGAGTTTTCAGTTGAGCAAATGGATATAGTTGAGTTGTGGACGTATTGTTTGTAGATGATCACGTTTAAAGTTATCGAAATTAGTATGATAAAAAGATATTGATAGTTCGGATATCGTGTAGTTACATGTTTATTTGAATATTTTAAAATTTTGACAAAATTGGAGTGTAGAAAAATACCTTTTGATACAAATATATAATACATAACTTATTTATACACATTATATATACAATTGAATATTTAAATAGATATTTTAAACAAAATATTATGATCATGGGACGTACCTCCTACTTTATATACATCAAATTTTAGAAAAATTTAAAAAATGTTAAGCTGTTGTTGACAAAAGTTTTTAATACACAACAGTTTATTAAAACTCAGATCTAAATAATGTCATAAATCTAAAATATTTATAAAAGTCAGTCGGAGAAGCTTTTGTAAGCTGTAATTTGTCTTCTTGTTGATACTAGATACGAGTAGAATGCAAAGGCAGACCTTTGACATTTTGAGCTGCTTGTAAGAGGTTTATTTAGCTCAAACGGATTTATCCTGCTAGACGAATTGATTATTTTATATTTGTGCGAGAGTTATGGCAATAAACAGTTATGCAGTGGTCGCGCCTAAATAAGTAACGTGACTGGTCACGTGGATTACTATTGTAATCTACTTTGGAATAGCTTTTAAAATATAAATATTTTTTTTAAAAATATCTTATAAGCATTTTAGGTTGTTTAAGGGGTTATATAGAAAACCAATGGGGTGAGAAACATATTTTATTGTAGCACAAATGTACTATATATCATAAAACTAAGTTATGTCATGTGTTAGATTAACCTAACACACTTTCATTGTAATTTTTTGTTTCGGCAAGCCAGCAGCATATTTGTTCACGCTCTGGTTAAGACATTGTTTACAGAAAAATGTGTTACTAATTTTTATAATAATTTCACACACAAAAATAAAATAGCGATTTAAACTACAAAATATTAAAACTACTTCATGTATAGGAAACATAACATAGGTGGTCCCTTGGGTTATTATTGTTATCCAGGTTAAATAAAAAATAAAAAAAATAATAATAACGTTCCTACTTACAGCTGTGCTATTTTACTGGTAACAGTAGGGGGGGGGGGTTAAAGGTAGATTGCTGCTCAAGGTCATACGTCTGACCAACCCAAAATAGCACAGAAAAATTTACCCCTGGATTACAATAGTAATGCGTGTGACCACTTCAGTCTTAACATAGAGTACGTGTAGTTTAAAAATAGTGAAAACTATTTCTTTAATATGAACCTATATGTTTACTTTAAAAACTATTCAATGATCTATTTAGAATAAAAAAACCTCTATTCAGTGACATAGGTTGTAATTATAACAATAACTATAAACCTAAGAATAATTAAATAATTAAACTATACATCAATTAACTGTAGAGTTTTGTTTCCTCTAAAGTCAAAGTTAAGCTACATAGGTAAATATGTAAATGAGATATTGCAATCGCTAATTTAACATAACTCTTTTTAAAATTTGCTTTAAACTTAATATTTTTTTAAATTAGATGTTTACTAATTTGTTTTTTAGTATTCAACTTACAAAATAGTTTAACTTTTAAAATGAATTTTGTTTGAAAACTCTTGTGTTTTCTTGAATACAAAATATTATAAATTGATTTCACTTCTCATATCAAACATATAATTTAAATTAAAACTTTTATCTCTAATTCTGGAGGTAATAAAATATGATTATATACAGGTTTGTTACCTTATAAGTGTCCGACTATAATTGTAAATAAGTTTTAAAGAGATTAAATATTCTACTGTTCATGGTTTTACTACATACGTATAGGTTTGAGCCTGGGACCAGTCAGAGTTTTTCATTTAATATTAGGAATATTAGATATATTATATGCTTGTGTGTGTTTTAAAAAAATACTTTGTTCAATTAGATGCTAGTGTTTACCATTAGCTGGTAGAAAATAACTGTTGTTAACTTACTTATGAAGAATTCTGGTCAATACACAAAATCCGCAAACTGCAAATTGGATAGAGAGAAATTTCTTGTTCTATTTAGGACCTATTATGTAAAACTCAAAACGGTATAGGTTAATTGATTCCTAAAATATGCTAACACAGTAATTCCTATCTCTAGTTTTGTTTGAATTAGTAAAGCTCTCGAATCTTCAGTTATCTGCAACGGAAAACCAGTGTAAACATGAAGGTATGTAATTATGTAAAACTAATACTTTTTAGAACTGATATTTACTTGCAACCCTCAGCGAGGACATTAAACTGATCCAGTTAGGATTCTACGTCTTTTATAGTCTTAGAACTCTGGTCATTACAGGATCTCCACAAACAACAAATTACGTAACACAAATTTCACATTCAATTAGGTGCTAATCCCGAGCTAAAATTACTGTATGTGTGTCTGTGTGTGTGTGTGTGTGTGTGTGTGTGTGTGTGTGTATGTGTGTGTGTGTGTGTGTGTGTGTGTGTGTGTGTGTGTGTGTGTGTGTGTGTTTGTGTGTGTGTGTGATTTTTATTTTCAGAATTAGATTTATTTTCGTAGAAAGGTAAAAGTATATTCAGTGCAGAAAAATAAATGACTCACGCAAAAAAAGAATTCATCGTTGGGATGCAGCAAAGTGTTCTCCATTTCAGGTGTCACAAGTAAATGTCACCAGTCAAAATGACTTATCGCGATGTGCAGCATATCTAACGTATGGGAGTTACGTTTCCTTTCATATTCTAATATTTTCAACATTTTTAATAACAAATTCAAGAATTAAATAATAAGGTTTTAATTTAGTGTCTAATTAAACATTTTAAAGAGTGAAGAAGATAGTAAATTCTTGAATAATTAGTAATAAGATAAATTAAAAATTAAAATAAAATAAAACTGTAATTACTAACTAAATTTGACAAACGGGAGTGAAGTGAAATTTTCTAAGTGCCGAAAAATGCTAACTTGAGAACTAGGCAACGTAGAACTATCACTAACATTTTAAAATGACCAGAAAAATCCAAAAAGAACAATAGTGAAAACCAAATCTAAAAAACTTAAATAACAAAACAGTTACAGCCATTTTAAAGAAATAGACATTTTTCAGTATTCCAAAACCGATAACAGAATTATGTAGGTTTAATCGAATACTTTGTCCAACCCGCCCGTACAAGAAAAACGCACGGAGATAGTGACGGGCTAAGATGGAGGGGGGAAGGGTTACATAGCCGCAATACCTGTAACGCAAGAACCTGTAAGGCAGTCTGTAAACAATTTTTTAATACGAAGTGCTAACGGCCGTAATGTCGGATCGCGTCTAGGACAACAAGGGCCAGATGAATTCAGTCCACCACGTTTCTGAAGCATAATTCGATCCACGGACGAGAGCTTCAGACACAGCCTCCGGGACGTGAAGATCAGAGAAGAATGGAGAACTTACATCGACTTACCAGGGATGGCTACTTCCATTGGCCAGGAAATGGGAATCAAGACGAGAGGACTCTAGGGTCGGCAGGGAAATTCTTGCAAGTAATTTTCTCTATTATATAAAAATAACGTCAAATTTCGTCAGTTAAAAATATTAAATTCAAAACGTTCAATAAGATAAAAATTAAACAATGACTTCACTCTAAGTATAAATCAATGTTAAATACAGTAAAAATAATTTGTATGATAAAAATGCTTAAGCAATAAATACTAAATGTAGATTCACAAAGTTGTTTTGACCATAAGTCATTCATTTTGAGAAATGCAAAATTTATAGACTTATTCAAAATTTAAAATTATTTGATATAAAACTTGTAATTTATTAATTCAATCTTAAAATTATAGGATGATAATTTTATTATGTTAGATTATGAAAGATTTTTTGTTTAAAGATGTAAATGTAATTGTTTGATTCTATATACAATTTAGTAACTAAAAATGTCAATTATAAGAAAAATTTAAACAATTATTTGTGATGATATAAAAAAGACAAAGATATCGTAACGAGAGATTCTATTGTATTTTAGTTGATGATAAATTTTATTTTTATTTTGAAACAGTAATTAAATGCATTATATAAACTTTTGGTATTTAAATTTATCCTGTGTTGAACAAGCAATAAAACTTTTAATTTTTCCAACTAATAAATAAGGATTGTTAAATCAAATTACAACTTTAATTAAATTTCATTAATTAATTAATTATATATAAAATTCAGAGCCTAATGTTTCTTCAAACGAGTCCTCTCCTGAGGAAAAATTTATTATAAAATTATTGAGCTATTCTAAAAATTAGTTGGTTTTTTATAATAAAGTCCAGAGACGTAGTCCACTGGCAGATCATGTTTAAAGAACACAGGAGCCTTCAAAAAGGCAATTTAAACATGATCATATTTTGCACGTCCCCTCGCTGTGCCTGCGAATCTTCTAAGATGGTAAGAGCTTTTGGAAATTTTGTGTGTTCATGGTAATGTTGTATCTTTCCAGCTGACTACTTTACTGACAAGTGTGACTATACAGAGACCTGACAAAACATTGTTAACCATTTTGGGGTTGTTCATACAAAGTTGTAAGGTAGGAATTAGCGGGAAGTGGCTTGCGTTTAGGCGTGGCAAATAACGGGTGAACACAAGACATTTTAAAGAACGCTGGAGGCTGCATTAGCCCGAGAGTGGAACGGAGATAAGCAGACGTATATAAAAATAATAAAATGTAAGCACCTAACGTTACGTTACGAAATAGTAAGTAAGAGAGGGGGGAACGTTGCAGTATGTGTGTGCATGCTTACGACACTTAAACTGTCCATACCAATAATATTTTTATTCAACCTGCTCTAATCATTTTACAGCATTAATTGTTAGCGATACAGGGTTACCAAAACAACATATTGGCTCTAACTACACAAAGACAACATACAAACGTTGTAAACACTATCGTTGAAACATAAAGCGTCGCAGCTGATAGCACGGTGCATATTACTTGTATTTCGTTCTAGTAATCTATTACTTGACTATTTTGTATAGTTAAATACCTTGTAAATTGGCATACCAAGTGGGAAACTTTACTTTTCTTCCATCAATCTTCCAGGCTGGTCTGGGAGGATATTGTTTGATCCTTATTTTCACTATATAGGGTCATCAATCACTTCTTGGGTGCTAACAATACCATTATAGCAACGGATTACCCATGAATAAATGCAACGCAAACCTAAACTCAATCCCGCAAAGGTACTCATGACTTTTAATTTTGTAGTCGCAAATATTGTGAGCCTATAACTAGTTTCAATGAGATATTCTACCCAAAGGCTTCAAAATACAGACTTCAAAATATATTAGATTCTAACAGACATTTATATTCAGGTACATTAAAAGCAATACACTTATTGTTAACATAGTTAAATTTAAAATAATTCAAAGAATGTATTCGCTTCGTTGCAGTCACGTACCTAAAGTATTCACACGGATGTTAAAGTACGAAACTTACTGCGGTAGTTTTAATATTCAATTATTATTCAAATAATTTTAAATACTTAAAATATGATCAAATGGAGTAAGAATTGGACAATGGGAAATCACAGTTTGTACAGTTACTCTCTTCCTCGCTACCTAGTTCTCTGATCATGGATGGATGTAGAATTTGTTATTGTCTTAAAATTTGTATACGTACCTTATATTTCCACTTACACAAACATAATCTATACATTTTTAACACAAAATATAACCCTGAATTATAATATAAAGTAGTACCACTTCGACAAAATTAATAATAATTACGTAAGACAAATTTCACATTCATTTAGGTGCTAATTCCGACCTAAAGTTTCTGTATGTGTGTGTGTGTGTGTGTGTGTGTGTGTGTGTGTGTGTGTGTGTGTGTGTGTGTATGTGTGTGTGTGTGTGTGTGTGTGTGTGTGTGTGTGTGTGTGTGTGTGTGTGTGTGTGTTGCAACGGGCAGGATTGGAATTAACAAATACCGGCGCAATAATATTAAAGTTTCGTAATGTAAAAATGTGAAAACTAAGCAATTAGAAGGGATAAGGGGTTTTGTATATTTTAAAATACAAGTAAATTACATGGAAAGAAGAGAAAACCTCAAAATACTCCTACAGCCACCATCGACATTCGAGGAGACGCGGCTTGTAGAAAGTAAAAGGAGATGCTCTGTACCAAAATTCGCGAAAACGCCAAATAGAAGAGTTAAACCCAAATTAAAGAAACAGACAATATTTTGATCATTTTGGAGTAAGCCTGCTTTGTGTGCGAAAGCGGAAGCCCAGCGGAAGTAAAAGTCGCATGATGTCGTGACGTAGATCTTAGAAGCCACCCCATTGGTTGACAAAACCTGGTACGATACGTTCCGTGGGAACGAGAAAGCCCAGCGGGGTAAAGATAGACAGCGTTATTCGAGACTTAAAAGGTGGAGGACGTGTCGGCCCGGTAGCTCCAGGTCACAAGCCTTTGTTTCAGTTTGTGATCTGTAAATGACGACGAAGCAAATGGCGTGCTAAGCGCAAGACTATTCGTCGCTAAAATGTAGTCGCGTGTGGTTTGGAAGCCTTTTGGAGGAGGTAACTTCTCCAAAAGTGGTCTCCAAAGTTTAACAACTATGTGGCGGCGTTCTTAAGAAGTTTGTGTGTGTTAGAGGTGAACAATATGAAAAATTATTAGAGTCAGTAAAGTAATTTATAAAGAACAGTGCTTCAAAATTTATATAAAACAGTGAACAGTGAAGAAATCCGAATTTAATTAAATGTCAATTTTTAAATCAACCTTTTATATATGAACAGTGAAAAATACACTATTAACTGAAAGAGGGAGAGCAAAATTTTATAAATTTCAAAATCGGGATATAAAATTCTACTATGTCAACGCAGAAGGGACGTACTGGAAGGGTAGACAAAGGAATTCGCAGCAGGGAGGCCAGCAGTTAAGATCGGTGACACTCGCATACCAATATGGCCACCCCAGAAACAAACGATCTCGAGGGAGAAGAAAGAAAAATCTACCAGGATTTAGGAGTGACCCTGCGATTAAGGTCAGGTTAGATTCTCTCGTTTTCATTTAATTAAAAATTCTATATGGAACAATGTTTGCGGAAAGTTGACATTTTAAATAATTCAATATCAAATAAAATGTCTTTTTTGAATTAAAGAATTTGGAACAATGACTTTGTTTAATTCATGAACTAGAGGGGGTAGTGGTTAGTGGGGAAAATTCCCACCACAAAATGGAGGAGTCCTCCATACAAGTTTATAAATATGAAATAGAATTAAATTGTTAGTAAATTAGAAATTTTTTTAAATAGAGAAAGTTATAAATTGTTTTGGAAAGAATTTAATTAAGTAAATGTTAGAAATTAAAGGCTTTTTAAATATAAAAAATTAGCGATAAATGAATAAAATGTAAACATGTATTAAAAAATTTTTTTATGAGTTTTGTGCAAAAGAAGTCAAATAAGACAGATGATTCAACAGAAAAGGTTTCTTTTTTTTAGTATTTTAGAATAACGTTAAATATTTAAAATTATTAAATGAGAAAGAGTTAGAGTTAAGTAATGAGAATCAATTAAAATTAATTAATAATAAGCAATTAAAATTAATTAATGAAAAATTATTTAACATTTATAAATCAGATTTAATTGAAATATAAAGGGGTTTAAGGGTTTACAAAATTATTTGGAATTAAAATAAAAGGGTTGTGAAATATAAAAAAGTGGACAATACTAAAATGTGAAACAATTTCTTTGATTTAAAGTAGACAATAAAAATAAAAAGTAGCCTAAATATTCAGCAAAGATTATGTGGGTCTAGTAAATCAATTGTTAGGCTAAGACTTTCAAGTTGAGATGTAATATGTTTGTTTAATTAGTTATAGAAGTATAAAAATTTGTTGGTTGATATAACTTATGTTTTTCAAAAAGTTTAATGGTTTTTTAAATGGGATAAAATTGTTTATTGATATAACTTATGTTATTCAAAGGATCAGTTTTTAAATTAAAAGGGTTAAAGTTATTTGTTGATGAAGTCAAGTTATAAAAAGTTCCATTGTCTAATTTTATGTACAAGAGTTTAAAATCAAATGTTCAAGATTTGCAAAATCACATAAAAGGATTGTTTATATCAAAGGGTTTGAAAAAGGTATTGTCAAAGATAAAGACAGTTTTATTTAAAAATTGAAACAAATTTGATTACGAATATTGAAGGGTTAAATAAACATAATTAAATTACACTTTTCAGTTAATATAACTAAAAATTATTTTTCTTATAACTTTTGGTGTTAATATAAATTCAGTAAGAAGTTTACTTAAATTTTGTGTAGAAGGGGTAAAAGAAAGAGTGAACTGAGTAAAGAGTTACCAATGACATTGTAATGTGTATATTTTAGAATAGAAAAGAAGAGATAAAGTAATACTAAATAGAAATGAATTGTTAATATTTTAAAGAGTTAGTTAAAATAAGAAAATTGCAAAATGTGCTGTAATTTCAAATTTAAGGGTAAAATAAAAATGTAATTTTTACTAACTTGCCAACAAAACAATAGTGTTTTCATTTAAAATAGATTTCTTACACACTCCTTAAACCTAAGGGTCATTTCGCCAAAAAGATGTCTTCAAAGAACTCATTCCCCCGGGAAATACGTATCCAAAAGGTTAAATTTCAGCAAGTTGGGTTTTTTATAATAAAGTCCAGTGACCTGTTCTGTGGCTGATTTTGGTGGGTCATTGCACAGTATTCTAGTTTGGCTAGGATAGGCCCTGTCAGAATTCTGAGCTTGCGGTGGGGTAAGGGTGGAGGCGGCCGCGCTGTGGCCAGTGCGCGCTCCGCTGCAGTATGTATGTGTGTGCGTGTATGTGTGGTGTGTGTGTGTCATAAAAAGAGGGAGGAATAGAAAAGGAAAGAAAACTGTGATTTGATGGTAAATGTATTTCGCATTGATAAAATCATAACGTTTCACTTATATCAGAGCATAAAGTATCGTTTACTATCGATATATTTAGGATGAAAGTAAATGTTTTTGTCAAAATCTAGAAACATGAAAACTTGCACACTTAGAGGCCTACATACATTCACACAGGGCCACAGAATCATTGCTTTTGAACTATATGGAGACGTAGAGACATAAATATCTTTCTGTACAAGGAGACAACTGAGAAAAATCTGTGGCGCATGCAAGGTCGCGTGACCGACTCTGCTACAATACGAGTGCACGTATGTTTGTATGTTAATCGCAAATTTAATTTATGAGTTTATTAAATATTGCGTTGCATATTACTTTTTTGTGAAGTTTTGTGAGTTTTATTTTGAAAGGCTGAAGAAATAAGCGTTTCTTATTACTTAAAACGCTTGAAAATTATTTTATATTTTAAATTTGTGTTCATATTTCTGCCTATAAATATAATGGCATATGTTTTCATTTTTCAACAGGAGTTAGGAGATTCTATAGACTACATTATACCTTTATAAGGATATACCTAAAACCTTAGAAGAAAAAGAATATCAGCAGCTATATCTCTAGAGGCTAATGCAACACTATCTCGCCACGTGATGTTGCCAAATATCAAAATATTTTTTTTTTTTTAATCAAGGATTTGTAAAATATTACTTATAAGTATGTAACATTGTGTAAATAAATTCATATGACAAGTTATTGTTTTGACAATCAATTTAAAACTTGACTAATATTAGAATTTACCATTACAAATATATCCATGAAATATTTTTTGTATGTGTAACACGCTTTTTCAGACGTCAACATTTATTTTGACACTTGTACAAAATACGTGTATTATATTTTATTAATTGTTTATATTATATTATAATTTAATAAATCATAATATATTAAATTATGACAACAACTTAAAGCAACTGTGGCGTAAATGTTTATATTAATTAAAACAACCTCTCACCACAAATTCAACAAATTTTATTTTAACTTTTGAACCTAGGTTAAAATAAAATTTGTTGAATTTGTGGTGAGAGGTTGTTTTAATTAATATAAATATTAAAATATGGTTGCGATAATTCATACTTATTTTTTTTTTATAAATAAGGTTTTATTATTTTACATTAGGCTAGAAAATATTTTTACAGTCAATACATTATTTGTAAATTATTGTATATTGTGTAGAAAATAAAGTAAAATGTTGAAAACAAATTCGAGAAAAATAAATGACAAAAGTTGAAAAATTTCTATTTTGCAGATATTTTTAAATTTTAAATCTGTATATTTGTAATATAAAAAATGCAGTAACCGTAATGAAAATTAAGATTACATACACAAAGACAATCCATATAGAGTCTGAAACGAAATAGACTTAGTAATCAGTGTATTTGGTAATGATTTGTTAGGGAAGGATAAATGTTATCGTATAATAATATCATTTTCTCATGTAATGTTTTTAATATCTTATAAAACTAAAAATATTTCTGTATGGAAATGAGTATATATTTATTCAAGTAATGCATATTTTTTTAAAAATATATCAGATAAACGTAAAGTGTATTTACTAAACAGGCGAGAGAACTGAATCGTATTAGATAATATAACAATTGTATTAAAAAGGTAATATTGTGAGGTAATATTGATAAGGTATTATTGTACAAAAAAATATGTGGAAGCTTTGATCTAATGCCGAGTTGTATTCCTTATACAAAGATGCAAATGTGATCTAGTTTATTAAAACACGACGTCACATCATAAGAATGCCTTCCAATAGAATGCTGAACCTACTTTTACATGACCCTATTATTGGCAAAAGAAGAGTTAGTCGACCAAGAAAACGATGGCTACAGGGCCTTGAGGAAGATTTAAGAGTACTCGACGTCCCAGCATGGAAACAGAAGGCTAAAAACAGAAGTACATGGCGGGACATTGTTAAGAAAGCCAAGGTCCACCCCACGCTGTAGCGCTACGTAGTAAGTAAGTAAGTAATAATTCAAATAAAAGTAATAATAATAATTTATCAGGCGAGGAGAATAAATTAAATGGGTTTTTAAGTAGTTTCCGAGGAGTAAAATCATAAAGAAATCAATCGAACAATAAAATAGAAAGTTGTAAGTAAAAGAAACCGAAATTCTAAAAGCTTATTTTTTGGTCATTAGGTGATCTGCAGTTGTATTCTTTACATTGTTATTCAGTTATATATACAACTCCCCTAATATAAAATTATGGTAGCGAATTGTAAACTAGTATTTTTCAGATTTATAATGTAACTTAAAATAAAGCTATAAGTTAATTTTGAAATCAATAACAAAAATATGTAAAATGCTAAACAAAGTTGGCCATTGACTTTGTAAAACTTTAGAGTAAATCTGAATCATTCATTACTAGCTACGTATTGGGACCAATAATAGTGTATTATAAGTCTATGTTTAATAACATAATGTAACTCATTACTATTTGCCGCCTTGGGATAACAGTGCTGCATTGTGTTGCTGACGGTAATACTGCACTCAGGAGTGCCTGAAGCAAATACAACCCACATGAGATGTGGGAGGGTTGTTTGGTTACGGGAGTTCTATTGCCAACAATAAGATCAACAAATGCATGTAAAACATTACGCCTAAGTGTTTTTATTTGGTATTTTACACCATTGTAAATCAAATTCCTAATATTTTTATTTGCTTAAATACTGTTAAGATCTTCTGAATATATCGAGATATATAGTTTTTTCTTCACCATTCGCATTTGTCGGCACGTCTAATTAATTAATCATGTGTACTAGTCAGCCTAAATACGTTTACCTGTGCTGGAAACTGTTATTTATATTTCTGCTAATTACATTACCTATTAGTTACTGTAAAGTATTATTCTTAATATTCCTTATTACTTTAATATTCCAGTAATATACTTTTTTGTACACGTAGTCTACCATATTCCAGTACATGTGGATACCACTGGTGGGTGAAAGAAGTTTGAAATAACAAACAAAATATAATGATAAGGTGTAGTGTTTTTATTTAACAAAATATAATGTTTTAATACTGATGTAAGAGTTAAGGTACCCAATCTGTGAATATGTATTTTATCAAGTTGTAAATAGTTTAAAATACTTTTTTTAAAATAAATCAAGTAAGATGTTGGTTTGCATACAAATGCTGATTAAGTACTCATAATGATATAGTAGAGTCTAACACCATCATAAACACACATAATATACAGTTAAATAACTAGAACGTTTGGTAATGTTCAAACACATATTCATAGATATAAGTGTTTTCATAGGACAATTTATATTCAAATTCACATATAAATGTGTGCGAGTAATATGTAGAAAATAGTGTTATATATATATATATATATATATATATATATATATATATATATATGTGTGTGTGTGTGTGTGTGTGTGTGTGTGTGTGTGTAACATGAATATATTGATAGATTATAATTGTACCTACTCTAACACAAGTTAGTTATACGTTAACTAGGATCTTTATCCCGAAAACTATACCCTATGTATAATCCTTTAAAGTTCTTCTGACAACTTTATCATAATAAAAGGATGATTGGACTGTCTATATCTTATTCTCTTCAAAAACTCCTTTAAATGAAAGAGAAATATCTTTACTTACTGAGAGAAATGTTGAACTCTCACATAAATGAAAAGTTAACATTTCAAAATATTTGTCAACTAAGTTGAAATATTTGTAATCTCTTGGCCTTACTGTATTCTCTAATGTCTTCTACTGCTCGTTAATTTAAAACTAATCTTAGTCTAAATTAAAGAAACAAACACGTATGCAGCCGCCCCAACGATACAAATTGTATACAGACAATTTATACTTCGTTCAAACAAGAGGAGCAGGTGCAGGATGGTTCTGTCATCATATTGAAAACTCATTGGCAGTGGGAAAGATTGCAAATAATTATCAATGTGCGGTTCACCGCACACAGTATTCTAGACAACTGTAGCCTACAACCTAGACCCAGGGAGAGTGCTTGTCTTGATGACTCATATACAGCAATTGATGCATTTATTGACTGCTTTGGTTTAGATCAATTCGATGCTACCCCTACGCTAACGAAATGTGGATAATATTCATTTAAAGTTTATCCAGCCTTCTAGGGATCCCGGACAACGAAAGAGGTCGAGCAAGGAACTGAGTGAGAACAACTTTTTTTACCACTTACACTAAGTAGAGTCAGTCATCTGATAAATAATTAATACAGTCACCATTGCGACGCAAAGATTGTTTTGGGAAACGCCCAGACAAAAAAATGTGAGATCCTTGTTACCGTGGAATCAATCCTAGGATATTAGTAAAACAATTAAGCTTTGGCTCACTTTCATTTCGTTACAGGGAATGGCTATCTGGGAGTACATCTATACCTCATTTGCCTCACTGCTGTAGAAACCTTCTCATGGTGCAGTCCTACAAGATGGACAGAGTACATCTACGGGACTGATAGACTTTAACGTATCCGAAGGAAGACACTATAATCGGTACTCAGAGGCACGGGATCAAATAGTTGAAGAAGTAAATACAATAATTCTGCTTTTAGTGGCGTCACTTCACCAAGTTTACTTCACGAACTTTAGCGATTAAAAGTGTTTGCTGTTTTTGTGAAGTTGGAGAACAAATCTTTATCCAGTAATGAGGCTGTTAGTAAAAGATCAATACTTGAAATCGTATGTTCAAAATGTATTAACTATTTATATAAATATTTCGTAATAAATGTAAAAATATAATATTTTAATCAGGTGCATTAATTAAATCTCATTTAACAATAAAGTATAGGCAAGGAATACTATTGTAATCTAGGGGTAAATATGTTACGGCAACTAAGCGTAAATGTTTGACTACAACTAGGGATAAACAGGTTAATGTTTTCATGTAACTAGTGGTGAATGTTTTTCAGTAGCTATAAATAAATGTTTAACAGTAGCTAAGCATAAATGTTTTACTGTAGCTATGAATAAAAGTTTTGCCTTATCTAGGGGTAAATGTTTTGTTGTAGGTGGGTTTAAATGTTTCAGTTTAACTACGGGTTAATGTTTTGGTGTAACTAGGAGTGAATGTTTTTCTGCAACTATGAATAAATGTTTAACAGTAACTAAACGTAAATGTTTTTCTATAGCTATGAATAAATAGTTTGCCTTATCTAGGAGTAAATGTTTTGTTGTAACTAGGGTTAAATGTTTTGCTTTAACTACGGCTTAATGTTTTGATGTAACTAATGGTGAATATTTTGCTATAACTAGGTGTAAATGAGTTTCTGTAACTAGGGCTAAATGTTTTGATGTAATTAGGAGTATATGTTAGGCTTTAACTAAGGATAAATATTCACATGTAACTACGAGTTGTTGATTGTTACGTTGTTGATCATCATATACTATTTACGAACACTAAGCACATTAAACCTCTGCTGTCACTCAAGTATCAAAGTTTAAAAAGGAAGAATGACATTTTCCGGTATTTTATATTTCGTTTAGATTGTAATAATAATTCGCTCGTGACCACTCTCTTAGCTGATTTTTCTTTGAAAACTACACATGACGTAATTGATCGGTAAATAAAGTGTGAGTTAGAGCGAAAATAATTATTCACTGGCTTACACAAAAAGCGATAATGAAAGGGTTTAGGACTATGCGTGTGAAGAAAAGTATGATTAATCTAATTAACATTATAAAACTCCTGGTTATTTTATTTTTAACTTTCTTTATATAAAAATGGAAATTTGTTACGTTTATAAGAAAGAATAAGTATTTTGTTTTAACATAGCCCAACATGCGTTAGAATATGTTTAATGTATTTATTAATAGTTACGCACGACTAATAATATTGTATTGTGTTACCATTACTTTGTCTATAACGGTAGTAATGAAGTAAGTATTACGGAAGTAATCAAATAATGACGTAAATAACTGATAGATGAATATTTGTATAAGTATAACTGAAAGGTTTATTTTCCTTTTCTTGTTGGTTATTAGTTTTACATGGTTTAAATTATTAGAACGGACGTTTTCCTTCATCAATGAGATATTAATTTTTATTGCAATACAATAACTTTTACACATTAAATCTCTTGTAAACAAATAGTTTAATTTAAAAAAACTTCTACTTGTAAGTTAGCTATTAAAATTGTATTAGTATATACATTATACACACAGACACAAACACACACACACACACACACACACACACACATAGACACGTGTAAAATACATCTCTGGATAAAGTATTTTCACCAGTTTCACAGAAACTGCAAACATATTTAGCTGGTAACCCCTCGTAGAGAAATCTTGCCGAAGTGACGAAACTAACATCAGGAAAACTTTTCTTACTTTATCGAACTTACTTTTAACACACTAAAATATACCTACGTCTACCGTCGGAGGATTAAATAACGAAATTATTATTTTAAAAAAAGAACTTAAAATATCCCGCCTTTAATATAATTCTGAAAAGTAAATAGGTGTGTGCATTTCCATTTTATATATAATCATTTATAATAAATATATTTAATATATTAAATATTTATAAATATAATTGATTTGACATATTTACCTGTGTAGTTTATATACGAGTTTACCTCTGTTGTTCACTTGTTTCTTTGGGTAGCATCATACCGATAGGAGAGAGTTCGCGCAGTTGAAGACCTTTTTGTTTGACTCCCTGCTATTACTAACTTGATGTTTTTACTTTAGAGAGACCAAAAGTTCATGTTTGTCACAAACAACTGTTTAATATCGGTCCGCTGCTAAGTGCTGAGGTCACGCGGCAACTATTGAAACTATTAACTATTTTTCGTTTAATGCTATAGAAATTAATATTAAACACAACTTTAGAGACCTCCTCCACGAACCTGAAAGCGGGGCTGG
This sequence comes from Prosapia bicincta, assembly GCA_036971475.1. Classification (NCBI taxonomy): domain Eukaryota; kingdom Metazoa; phylum Arthropoda; class Insecta; order Hemiptera; family Cercopidae; genus Prosapia; species Prosapia bicincta. Next base: position 204,890,165 of record JBAIZL010000004.1, read on the forward strand.
GTGAGATGTCATCCTCCCTTGAGCAAGTGTGCAGTAAGGGTGTATCAATTTCGATTCTAAGCTGTTACCATAGACGTTGGGCAGCAGAGATGTCCAGTCCTCGTCTGTCTCCGAGCCAACTCCTATGATAACCGTACATTTCCTTAATGATACTTGTTTATTTTCTCTCAGCCGCATTTCCCTACACTTTATTACCATATCTACAAACACAAAAAGAGATAAATATAAATATTCACAGAAATATAACAACAACACATATACATACAAAATGAATACACAACAATCGCTCTATGTGCGTTTCTCACCATTTTTACGGGTTACACAGATACATTTATAAATATTAACATATGTAACAACTGATTAATTGTATACTCGTGCGTCAACTGCCTCATTGGTACATCTCTGATCTATTTCAAAATGATGACGCGTCTGGGTTCATTCTGAAATTTGGTGACGAGAACTTATTTATATATTTAGGCGTATATATGGTTGGGGCGTATATATTTTTAGCTGCTCAACATGAGGTTTCTTTATATAGGTTTTACCATTGACTCAAGTGTCGGTGAGGAATTGGTTGGGGTCTCGAACGGCAATTTGATGTCTTATGTCCTTTATCCCTCCATTTGTGACGAGTCAATTCGAAACGTGGTATTTTTATAATGAATATATGGTCCGGGTCCTTCTAAAGGGGCTGTGACTCTCATGGAATTATTATAATCCGAACTATGCACCTGGGAACAGATCTTGTAGAGATCGTTAAAATTGCTCGGTCGCGCTTTATGTACGATATAATTTATAACGGCTGGAGATATAGCGGCCACTATAACACTGGTAATCTCGCATTCGGATATATCTAGTAAGAGCAATTCTTTTTTTTTGTCTTCAATATATACTTTTAATCTCTCTCGGAGTCCTTAAGGTAAATAAAAGAGAGACTGAATTAGAGCGGCCATTTGTCTATGAGGTAAGAACTGTAGAATACCTTCTTTATGAAAATCTTGATATTCTGTACGCCTAGCCATGAATGATCCTAAGGGACAATAGAGCGCTAACAAAGATAGGCACCACAGTTTGATATTAGGGTAAAGGCAGAGCTCCAAACTAGTTGTAAGAAATCGTAGTAATACTTCTACAATTAGTACGTCGGATATAATTTCATGTTTTTCACTAACAGCGGTTTACTATCGGTCCGCTGCTGACTGCTCTGCTTCTACGGATACCATTAAAACTATTAAATATCATTTGTTTACTGTTATCTAGTTTTAGCGGTAATATAAAAAAAACGTTACGCTTCTTCGGCCAATGAACCACTTCAACCACGCCAATACGTCAAGTCTCCCAGTGATGTCATAATTTAATTGCGTTAGAGTATATCAGTCCCGTAGACATGAACTGTTTATTATTGGTAGATTGCACAGTAAGCAGCTAGCACAGGGCTGCTCAACATTTTTGGAACGGCGGGGCAATTAAGTGTTCATTTTGCTCGAAACGGGCAATAAAACAGGAATAAAATTTCTTGAGTTCAACAATTGGAATACTTCTTATCTAGTTGTGGTTAACTTTCAAATAATACGGCCTACATTTTAAATTATAATGTAAGCGTAGATATAAAGCCACTTTAACCCAACGTATTCAAATATCAATTTCTTTATCTTGTTAATGTAACAATGATGATACTTGCAGCAAGTATCTAAAGTTTACTACACTTAATAATCATACTACACCAGGATTCAAAACAAAGAACAACTTTTAACTTGAAAATTAAAACACATGAAATGAATTCTGCAAAAGTGTTTTTTTTAGTTGGAATTTTGACACTGGTTTTTCTTTTGATAATTGTTCAATGTCTTTTTTTACTTTTGTAATTACTATTTTCAATGTTGATTCCAAGTGAATGTCAGTTAAACGCGTAAGAGCTTTAGATTTAATAGATTTCATTAAGAAAAATGCATGCTCACAAATGAAAGTACTACCGAACAAACACGAAATCTTTAAAAATATTTCTCGCGGATCAACGATTTATGCAGGCAATTAATTTTTGTAGAAATCAATAATGGAACTTCACAGATATTTTACTTTAACTGAATCATGTACTACAGATTATTAAGTTACATTTGAATATTTTGTTGTGCATCCATACAATCAACACTGAACGACTCACTAACGAGTAAATTAAATTGTTTTTTCCTTCAAGTTTGATATTCAACTCGTTCATAGAAGATTAAATATTTCCATAAACACGTCAGTATTGGTTGTACAATATACATATGAACAGAATGTGTTCGATAATGTTTTTCCCTGTGGAATAGCACTACATTTCACTACATTCAAAAGCAATATTGGCCCTAGGGTTGCAAAAAACATGTCGTGGGCCGCGGGTTGTACCCCCCCCCCCCCCCCCCCCCCGAGATATTCTGTTGGAATGGGTTTGTCAAGAATAATATAATTAAGAAAATCTAATCATAGGTCCTGTCCACGCAATGATAAACCCATTTTTTTAGTCCTAACTTACTGCATGTATCATTCTGTGTAATTCGTAAGCACTTTTCTATTACCACGGTAGAGATGTGCTTAGTTAGATTTATCCTCTAATTCACGTACTTAATCGTGTACACTATATCCTGTAACCCATGTTCTCCACCAGGGTATCTTACGCCCAAAATATAATCGTACCTAAGCTTACAAGCATTCCTTATCCTTCATAGGGGGTGAAAGCCATACAGAGTAGTTGCCATTAAATTATAAAGTAAATAGTATATAATCTTTGTTGCAGAATATTATTTACAAAAAATTCAAGCAAAATTATTTATTATTTAAATATAAACATTTCTCTATTCTATACTAAAGATTATTACAAACATTATCTCGACATTATTGACAGATTTATTTGGTTTACCTGGGATACCTTAAGGTAGGTATTAAAACTACTGATTGAGGAAGATCACGTGACGTACAAAAAATGCTAAGTTTCGTTTTAATAAACAAAGTCAATTTATAAAGTCATGGTATTATGTCAATATTTACATTTATTTTTAAATACAGCATCAATTTAAAAATATAAATTTAATTCAATCCCTCACTGTTTAGTTTATTGCGTACCGTATTAAATGATTACTAGCTACAACATTTTCTTAGTAGTTTTGTTTCGGTCAAGCAAAATAATTACTTCTTCATAAACATATGTCTTTGTAAATTCAAATGAAATATTCGTTGTAAAGGTATTCAGAGTTAACAAAACTATTACCAGAAACACTCCAGTTTTTTAAAGAAGTATCCATGGCAACCGTTGATACTAAGAAATTCATATGGACACAAATATTTATTTGAATGCCCTGAAGTAGTGTAAAGGGGGTAGCAAAACGAGATTCCTATTTATTTTGCCTCATCCTTATGATTTTGACTGTACAAAACACTCACCTACAGACTTATGTTTACACCATTATATACACTCTGTCATTAATATATTCCTAACGCCATTCTTTTTTCTTAACCTAGAATTCTACAAAGTTTATTGTTCTGGTACACTATAACAAAATTGACTTATTGTTGATTTTATAATCATTTTACAAAATAAATATTTATACCACAGTTTTTATAAATATCTGTCATAACACCAACTTGGAAAAAGCATATATAATCGTTATATGATCGAGGGCAACAATACGTTTAGGAAAACTGAAAGAAATATTATTTAATTGCTTTTTATTTTGGAAATCCTTTCATAACACATAACGTATAAATAAATAACCATTTATACCTTTAAAAATACATTTTAATCTCTATAGAAACAAATTTTACCTTAAAAAAATTTTTTTTAAAACATATTCATTTTAAATAATTGATTGATTCTTAAAGACAAAGTCAACATTTTTAAAGGTTTTTATTAGCTAATAATTCATTGTAATAGTTTATAATGTAATAATGAAAACGTAGGTGTTTAAAAGTTCATTTTATCACCAAATTTTATATATACATCGAAAGTTAACCTTTTTACTACGTAATAGCACTACGATGTAACACGCCTAAATTACGTTTAGTTAATGTAAATTAGTCTTTCAGTAGATGTTAAAAGGAATGATTATATTTACTGAATAAATTTAGAGACAAACATGTATTACCAACAAAGTTTCCAACTAGACTCCATTATCATTACCTAAATATAGATGCATAACACCTACAATTTAAATCAATAGACGGTTATGTAGAGACGTTATTTTTGTAGCACTACTTACTCAATGTTATTTTTATTGGTTTGTAGAAAACGAGTTTAAACAAGTATTAATTACAAAAATTATTTTTTTGAATTAAATGTAGGTCTGTCTGTATATTCGTACAGACATTGAGGTAAATTCAAGTTTTGTATAATCGACCTATTAAAAAAGAGAATGTATACAATATTTTATGTAAAATAATTTTCTTCTTCATTAAAATTATGTAGAACGCATTACATATTTTTTTAAAATTTACTAATCAGTACTTTCTATTGCATCGTTCGTTCATAGTCATTAACTATTAGTCTCCCATTATTCAAACTCATGAGCAATAAAATAAAAAGATTTACGCTTAATTAAGACAAATATATGTCCAGAAAATATAACTCTAATAGTATAACAGCTAAATGACAAAATCATTAGCATTACATGATTACTAGTTGAGGTAATCCTAAAAATCAATAGAAGTAGATATGAGCCGGGTGTAAGGGATGTTAGAGGAAACTGCCGAAAGTTATAAGCTCTTATTGGTTCTTAAAGAGAATTGTTAGTTAACTGGAGGTATTGAGTGTTTGTAAACAAGGATCTATGTAGAAATCAATTGAGTAAGAGTGACGCTCTTAGACATTGTATAGAACATAGAATGAATATTAGATATGTGAAGTTTAGTTACTTTTTTATAGCATAATTGTTAATAAAAGAAAATTTTCTAATATTATTTTGTTATTGTATTTAATAAAATATCAATAAAATATTGACTACTGAAAAATTAGGATGCAATATTTTTTATTTAGTTTTGGCATGTATAATAATCATTGCATTGTGAAATCCTTACGTACTGCAGTATATTATATTACCACTATTAAGATTTTGTAATACAATTATGATCATTAATGTTTTAAAAGCTTTCGGTAACAGTGAGAACTTGAATTTTGTATATGTTTTGCTATCTGTATAAAGAAAATATAATGCAGAAATTTTCAAAAATTTAACAGTGACAATAAGTCTGAAATGATTTGGTTTCTCTTTCATTACTTAACGATTTTCATTTCAAGTCAAAGTGAGAATACTCTTTTTAAAAGTGTGAAACATTCAACAAACATTTATAAACAAATGTCAATAAACACAGATAATTTTTAAACTCGTTAAAAGTGTTTTAAAATACGTAGAAATGTGCGTATAATTTTATTGTTTGTAACACCTTATTGTATAAAAAACATGTGTGTATTAAAATAATTGCTTTGGAATTTGAATAAAATATAGCTTAATTTTGATACCATTACTTTTACACACACACACACACACACACACACACACACACACACACACACACACACACACACACACACACACACACACACACACACACACACACACACACACACACACACACACACACACACACACACACACACACACACACACACACACACACACACACACACACACACACACACACACACACACACACACACACACACACACACACACACACACACACACATACATACACACATACACACACACACACAACACACACAGACAATGCACATGTACATACATAAAACACTTATAATATGGGGATTGTCTTTTATATTTTGTTACTTAACATTAATATTGTAATCCAGGAGTAAATCGTTGCGTGCTATTTTGGGTTGGTAGGACTTAAGACCTCAAGCGGCAGTCTAACTTTCACACACACACACACACACAATGCACATGTATATACATAAAACACTCTTAATATGGGGATTGTCTTACATATTTTGTTACTTAACATTATTATTGTAATCCAGGAGTAAATCTTTGCGTGCTATTTTGGGTTGGTAGAACTTAAGACCTCAAGCGGCTGTCAACTTTCACACACACACACACACACACATACATACACACACACACACACACACACACACACACACACACACACACACACACACACACACACACACACACACATCCCCACTGTTACCAGTCAAGTACCAGAGCTGTAAGTTGGCACGTTATACTGTTGTTGAATATCTTAATTCACCTGGATTACAATAGTTATCCGCACAACCACTTATGATATGTTTCCTATACATGAATTAGTTTTAGTATTTTCTATTTTAAATAGATATTTTGTTATTTTTTGCGAAAACAATGCTCAAATTAGTAACACAATTATCTGTAAACAATGCCTGAGCTAGATCATGAACAAATACTAAGCTGGCTTGCCAAAATTGAAAGGGGCGTTGAAAGTGTGTTAGGTCATGACCTATCACATGACCTTAGTTTTATTTTATATATTGCTTTTGTGCTACAATAAAAAGTGTTTATCGCCACATTGATTCTTTATATAACCCCTTAAACACCCTAAAATACTTATAAGATATTTTAAAAAAATATTTATATTTTAAAATCTATTTCAAAGGGGATTACAATAGTAATCAATGCGACCACTCACATTGCTTATTTACGCGCGACCACTGCAGTGTTAAGTGTTTTAAAAATGTTCTTGGACGTATAGTAATAATAACAATCTAAACACTGAAATTGTTATCTAACAACCACACAAGCAAAACATAAAGATTTAAATACTTTGAAAGGCGTAAAAATGTAGCCCGCGTGTAAGAGATAGAAAGAGAGAGAGAGAGAGAGAGAGAGCACGAAGAGAGCAGGCGCGGGTCTTGGACAGAGGTTTAGCGTTAAAGCAGTACTGTAGCGGCACTCGACCTGTCATAAACTCGCGTTCCGACCGACGGAAAGTGTCCGTGATAAATCTAGCGAAATCAAGTGAACATGTTTTTCACAGCTGATTTTAATTTAAAATGGATTGTAATTTTTTCAAACTAGTGCTTAAGACTATTTTAAAGCTAGGTGTAAGCAATTCCAAATTTTCTAAGATTGAAAATAATACAAACTTGTTACTAGGACTACATTTAAGTTCGAAACCTTAAAAATATTTATTGGTTATATAATCCGATATAAGAAATGAATATTCATAATAATTATTATTTAAAAATAATATATTTGTATAACTATACAAGTATTCTTTGAGCTTATCTTGTGAGGTTATGTTAAAACAAATAAAATCTTACACAAAACTCACAAATTATCCATTTATTTGATGTATCATATTTGAAGTATTGCAATTAACTGTCGTTTTGACAGGGGGCGTGGCAACTCCCACAGTATAAATACAGAAACGTAACCTTACTTTCACCTTAGTTGTAACTTAAAGTTTGTAAGTAGCAACATTCACTCATGATGATGACTTTGTCATTGGAACGCGTATGAGTCAATAAATGATAAGTTGTATGAGTTTTGTGTATGTCTTTTATTTGTTTTATAATGACATTGGCTACATAAATTTTGTTAAGCTCATACTGATCGTAGATTAACGAATTTATTTTTTGCCTGGCAGTTACTAGAAGCTTTAAAATATATAACCTACGAGTTTTTAGTTTACAATAAAGTCAAATCCTATAATATAGATCATTACGGTAATTATTCCTGTGTTTAGAATATATACTTACTGTAAAAATGTCTTTAATATTAAATACGTCCTCATAAATTAAAATTAGTAAAATATATGCGAATATAAAAGCAATTCTTTGGTTCTTAATTAACTGTAGTTTTAGTTACATAAGTCAAAGCTCTTTAATGAAGATTACCATCAACTATTTCAAATTATAACTACTGAAAAAGTAGGAGATATAATTAATTACATAAAATTTTTAATTGAAAAAAATATCACTAGCAAAGTTTTAACAACTATAATATTGGCTAATATATTAATAAAATAACAATCTAACCTGAAAAGGAAGCAGATTTATAAGTAATATTTTAATTTACATTAGAAATTTGTTTGATTTTACAGTTATTCAAATTGAACAAAATATTAAAATTTCGGCATTGTATATTCTAGAAACGTTTTATAGTAGGTTTTCATTACTGTATTGTTTGTAAAAAAACAAAACCAAAAACTTAGCTTTAAAGAAGGTTTAAGTTGAAACAAAAAACTATATTACACTTTAATGATAGTATAATTACTCTTAGCTGTGATGACCGATCTAAGTTCTTTAAACTATTATAGGAATAAAAACTTTGTAATTTTAAAGTTAGGTCACTACAAATTTGATAAAAAGTAAAATTATTTAAAAAATAGAAGTAAGTTTACACGTTTAGATATGCATATATACTTTATACATTCACTGAGAAATTAAAGTGATATGTACCTTAAATAAAAGTATAAATAAAGTCATTTATAAAAATCCAATACATACATGGAAATTATTGGTTTTAACTTTTAGGGTCAAGGGCAACTTTTACAATTAAATAAAGTTTAGGAAAAAAATAATATCAAATTTGAATAAATTTAGTTCTAAATCCATCGTTTTTACTTCACATATGGTCTGAATCTTGATAGTTGTTTACAAATAAACAATTCTCCTGTTTCTAAAAATAGTGGAAATTAAAATTGCATCAGTTCACATTAAACAGCTGACATTAAATAACAATCAAAGTAGGCTCTACAAGGTAGATTACCAATTTACCAATAATGACACGATAAGTAGGATGAGGGACGCTAATCACGTAAATTTAAAGTGTCTGACAAACAATGCTACGAGTACAAAACTTATCTTCGTTAAACTGTTTTAATTAAATTTAATTGAATTGTAATTGTAAAACTTTAGCTATCAAATGAAATACATATTGTAGACAACTAATAATATCTTATTTTCATGATATTAGTTTTTGATTAAGGAAAAGCTCGATTAATTAATAACAAAGTTCTGCAAATCTAATTATTAGCTTATAAAATAATAAATAAATTCAATTTCACGCATTTAGAGTGTGGTCTAAACACAATATATATGTTTTATTTAGGCTAAACACAGATCACAGACAATTTTGGATTTTTTTAACACCAAACGTTTCGAATTTCTTTCCGACATTCCTTTTCAAGAGCTCAGTTTTAATTAATCAACTATACGACATAACTTACGATTTATAAAATACATAACAATATAAAAACATAATAAAACCCAACAAATTATAAAACTCTTAATAAATATCCATTTACAAGTCAAAATATTTCGTTCACAATAAATCAGACAAATCACAGATACATATACTAACACATCTACTATTAATAACAGAGTCAACATTTTTAATTTTTAAAACCACACAATCATTCTAATATATATACGTTACCTCGAGCGACCAAGGTGACCAATAACATCGTACATTATGTTGTATAATTGTATAAATAAAAACTGAGCTCTTGAAAAGGAATTTTTGAAAGAAATTCGAAACGTTGAGTGTTTAAAAAAACAAAATTGTCTGTAATCTGTCATTAGCTTATATAAAAAGTTATTAGTTATTAACTAAAATTAAATAAAAATATTAGACAATATAAATGCTAATCGAAATCCTGTATAACTTTGTAAAACTGTTTATAAACAAAAACTACATAATTCACGATAATTGTTTAGGGATACATATTTTTTTTTTAAATTCATATTACCATGATATTTATTTAGTAGTAAATCAATATTTAAAAACCAGTATTATAACTATTTTGCAACTAACTTTTTTTAAAATATATAAAAGTTTACATTAAATGTAAATATATTCTCATATACCCCACTTCTTTAAAAATATTATGTATGAAATAAATGTCAACATTTATTATTTGATTACGTGAAAGGGTTAAATACATATTGGTGTACAGAGAGTATATACAAAAGCGATAAATCAGGTTTAATTAAAGTGAGACAGTTGTTTGTAGTTAGGAATTTAAATTATAGGCTGTTTAAACTGTTGACCTTTTAAAGTTTTGATGTCAGTGTAGAAACAAATAAAAATGCACCGGTTAATTACCTAAACCAGTATG
>JBAIZL010000004.1:204905253-204962753 GCA_036971475.1 Prosapia bicincta
TTGCAATTGAGAATGGCTATAAAAAGAAAACTGTTGATAAACGTAATTATAATATTTTAAAGAAACAAAATACAAAAATAAAGACGAAAATATCATATGGACTTCATTTAGATTTTTTGGTAATGAAATAAAAAAATATCACTAATTGTATAAATGTAGAAACATAAAAGTCGCATATAATACTAATAATAAATTAATAAATATAATTAATAATAATAATAATAATAATATGCATGAAAAAAACGGTGTGTATTGGAATGTAACTGTTGTAATAAGGTTTATATAGGGCAAACTAAGAAAAAACTTAAAGATAGATATAAAGAGTATTTTAATGCATATAAAAAGCCAGATATTTATAAATCAAATTTTGCTAGTCATTGTATTAATAATAATCACATATTTCCTAATATAGATAATATGATATTTGTAAAAGAAATTAACAAAGGCCTGAGAATGAATATTTATGAAGCTTTAGAAATACATAAATATAATACTAATAATGAGTTGATAAATGAACAAATACAAATAAAATCTAAATTTGATACTATATTCAGTATTTGTAATGTTAGGACAGCAAAATAAAAGTTTAACAACATTGTAATTGATTTGGCATAGCTATTTATTTAATCTAATTTGGACATATGTTAATTATAATTGTTTAATGATCCTGATGATGTTGTTACTGTTACCCAAAGAAAAGTTTTGAATTGTAAATTCAATTATAATTCTTGTATTTGTATTTTGACTTAGTTCTTTATTAATACACAAGAATACATATTCCGAAATTTATATATATATATATATATATACATATGAGGGACATGTATATAAAGAGAGAGAGAGAGACAAAGATAATATATTAATTTTTATTAAAAAGCTATTTTACATTAATTTTAGAGAAACGCTAAAACAGTACTAAACGCAAGATGAATAATAAAAAGGGAGAAAGTAACCAAGAAAAGCAATTTGCAAGCATTTTACATATATGACCGATATATAGAAAGAGAGAGACTTATTTAGACAGAGTCTATACTAATTAGTATGGCAACGCTATATATATATATATATATATATATATATATATATATGTAGCATTTTATGCCAATAAATGAATAAGCAGAGTTGAAATAAAGTGTAAAATATTATTAACAAAATATAAAATCCACGGAACAAACATATAGGTCTCATATAGGTATAATTCTTCATTTTATTAATAGCTGAGATGCAATGTAGAGGTGAAGTGTGTTTTTGCATAACACAGAGCTATTTTTCCCTTTGTGTAATACAAATGTTATAATGTCCATGGTGGAGATAATTCTGAGTTTTGATGAATATTAACGAGACAGTTACAAACTATGTAAAGGATTAATTTAATCTCATGAATAGCATCACTTCCCAACCTCGTTATCAAGATTTGTTTCATTTAAATACTGCCACAATTTTCTTTTGTTTCTTTTAACTTTTGAAGAAAATGTTGAATGTATGATACAAAACAACTGTACATATAAAACTCTTTTTAACGAACTCATTTCTACGTATAATATACCTAATCTGATTTATTGTTATTTTCTTTTTACACAAATTTAGACTTTTATTTTATTTCAAATTGCAGTAAAAAAAACATATTCTTCATACTAGATGTTTTATGAAAACACAATTTTATGAAATATTAACAATTCATCATTTGAAATTATTAAGCCAATTAAAACGATAAAATATTGAAACCCTCACAATGTTTTAACCTAACGAATCATTATTAATAATGTGAATAGATTTCTATAGTTATTGGCAAATTAACTTACACGACTTATGTATTAGAAAGCTTTTCTTTCAATACCACAAATTTCTTAACAGGTTACTGATTTATAAAACCAATACAAATAACGAAATTTCTCTTTGTGATTATATACCCAAGTAGCCCGAGTTGTGGGCGAATAAAATACTTTACGAGTATATATATATATATATATATATATATATATATATATATATATATATATATATATATATATATATATATATATATATATATATATTCTTGATATTTTACGTTTTCCATTGTTTTTCCGTTGCAATGACTTTATGAAGTTAATATATTACTATTGTAAGTAATTTTATCCACCATACCAATATCACGGACCGAACATCTACACCAGAAAAATATCAGTGATTCGACAATGGTCAAGTGACCGAAAGGCGCCTCATCACTCAAGGTAAAATTATTGCACTTAATGGTGGATAAAATTACTTACAATAGTAATATATTAACTTCATATATATATCTTTTTATATCTTTTTAAAAAAATTGTCATTAAATAATATTTTATTTTCTTACAATATTCTTAATGTAGACCCCTATTTGTTTTATATTTTATGCCTACTTAAAGTGTGATGAATATTTCATTATTAATTCCGTTTTTCATTTATTTTCTTATAAATAGAAAACAATTTTATTTTATTTTGAACAGAAATGCATTTTTTCGCTCATACTAAAAACGTTCCCATTACAAATTAAGCCCGTATAACTAGCATGTAAACGGACTCGACCATCTGGCTTAGCTCGTTACACAAATTCCAGTGTTTATTTTAAATATTTCTATAATATTTTCAAGTTTTTTATAATCTGCTACTTGACAGTTTTGGTTGTCTGAGTGTGTGTGTATGTGTATGTGTATGTGTATGTGTATGTGTATGTGTATATGTGTAAGTGTGTGTGTGTGTGTGTGTATGTGTGTGTGTGTGTGTGTGTGTGTGTATGTATGTGTGTGTGTGTGTGTGTGTGTGTGTGTGTGTATGTGTGTGTGTGTGTGTGTGTGTGTGTGTGTGTGTGTGTGTGTGTGTGTGTATGTGTGTGTGTGTGTATGTGTGTGTGTGTGTGTATGTGTGTGTGTGTGTGTGTGTGTGTGTGTGTGTGTGTGTGTGTGTGTGTGTGTATGTGTGTGTGTGTGTGTGTGTGTGTGTGTGTGTGTGTGTGTGTGTGTGTGTGTGTGTGTGTGTGTGTGTGTGTGTGTGTGTATAAATTCATGAAAAGGTGTAGAAATGGGGAAGCAACTCGAGAAGAAAGGAGACAATCTTATATTTTCCCATACATAAGAGGCTAGAGAACACACCCGTAAAATGGAGAAAATCGCTGTTATGACAACAATATGAACATTGTACTCCATAGCATTGCGAAATTTCATAGAAATGTACATGAAAGACAAACAACTAGATGAGCAACCAAGATTCGGAGCTGGACGATCCATTAGACAAATTTTCTCTTTAAAGGTCACTGTAGAAAAAAATACAAAAAAGTAAAGTAACCCATTTAGCCATACTAGATCTTGAAAAAGCCATTGACAGTGTATCGACTTCACAGATATGGAAGGAAATGCAAAACGTGAGTGTAAACCCAATGCTCATTATTACCTCACATATATATTACGAGGAAAACTATCCCAATATCTAAATGTAATCACATCATTAAAAACAACGAAGGGCTCAAGAGAAGGCTACTGTTTATCACCCACCTTATTTTGGGTGTACCAGGGAAGATCCTTAGGGAAATGGAGTAGACAATTCCGAAACATGGGAATGAGGGCAGATAAAGATGAGCTCTTTATACCATTTTCGCGGAATATCAGATCGTGATAGCTGAAGACGAATATGATAATAGTTACATGATAGGAAAACTGAGGAGGGTGTGAGACATCAGGCTTAATAATAAACTTCCGAAAATATGGGTAAAGACTAGATTTTCGACCTAAAATTAGAAAACAGCGGAAAAAAACGGGTATAAACATTCAAAAATCATGGAAGGAACTTCAAGAAAAGAGCTGATAGTGATGATGAAATCAGAGTAACGGTATAAAAAGGCAGGGCAGTGACACGAATCTTAAAGTCTCTTCTCTGGGAGTCACGAAAGAAACAAAGAAACATTTTATAAAAGTATTGTTCAGAGTGTTACACTCTACGGCTCAGAAGTTTGGGAGGTTACCAAAGCTAATAATAGCAAACTATTGACGATGGAAAGGGACTGTTTACGACAAAGTAACGGTTATTCAAGACTTGAAAGGGTCAAAAATAAACAAATACTAGACGTAACTGTAGTGGATAAAAGTACAATGGAGGAGATGGAAAGAAGACAATTAGCATGGTTTGGACACCTGGATGGCAGAAGACAAGTGGCCTCGATAGCTAGTAGGATGTATTCACCCTGAGAAAAGTAAGAGAGATGAAAGTAGTAAGAGAGAAGAATGTAGAGGGATGACATCGAAGAAGCGAAGCCTAGAAGGGGCATTAACATATAACAGAAGAAATTGGTAAAAAAAGAGACGGCGTCAGCTGTAGTAGATCCGTTATACTTATTTATTTAATTTTGCAAGGTTGGTTAACATAATTATAATGAGTAGCTAAATTAAATATTGCTTTTGATTGTTTAACTATTTATTTATCTGGTAGACAATGTAATACATTGTCTCAACAAAAGCTAGACTAAGCGTGTTAGACTACAATGAAATATACGTCTTGTTATTCTGACTGATTTATACCCCACGAAAAGGATGTGACACAGTTTACTTGAGTGCTTTTCACAAGCCATATACTCTTTCCAAAAGGACATACATGCTTAGTCATGCATGTACTGCCTTACAATAGTAGAGATAAAACCAGAGTATTTTTAAAAGGTGTTTCTAAAATCCTCATGATCCTGTGTATTACATGGCTTTAAAAGCTTCCATTAAAAACCTTATAGGCTACATTAAAATTACTGAACATTGTTTTATTCTGTAATGTTTTGGTTCATCTTCATGACATCAAATATATAGTTTAATTATATAATAGTTTACAAGTTATTCTTGGAATTATTCAAAGACAACTAGCTTATACACTCTTTTACATTGTGGATGAGAGTTATTGAGTTGTGATATTTTAAGATTTAAAATCGATTACGAAACTTATCACTAAAACCAATTTATTTCCAAAATAAAAGAACTGTAATTTCAATCAGTAGTAAATAAACACAGTAGCCTTTTATTACCTCTATCTCTAAATGAGACGGATACTGTTCCATCAACAATTTTATCCTTCTAGAAACTCTATTCAAATCTAAACCCGAATTAAACTCACATTCATAAGTCTTATATTGAGTAATATTTTGAAAACTTTGACAAAAGTACCTGATAAATCCATTATCAAATTTTAATAAATTAATGTTGTATACATCGTTAATTAGTTGTCTATACTATTCTATTGAGTGCGATAACTAAATTTATCTTTCATATTATTTTATTAAAAATTGTTAGTTTCCAAGATTGTACCTTCTATCTGAAGAGTTGAAAATATACACTATCACGATAATTGAAATAAATTTTAGTTAAAACGCCATTCACAAAGTGTCTGCGTGTATAATAAATTACCATTATTTACCCAGTTGTAGTTATTTCGAAGTCTAATCTATATTACATAACATTATAGCCAAAACAAATTTACTTTTAAACCCTTCAACAGTAGGATAATCTAGTGTATGAAATATGTAGGTTGTACCTAAAATATAATTAATTTTAAATATAATTTTACGAAACGTAAACACACATTGGAATGTAGAAAACATAAATTATAAGCATTAGCGTGAAAATTTACGTTTGAGAACAACTGAAATTTCAAGCAATTCATCTGTACACAAAAATGCATAAGCAAGAAAAACGTTCGTACAGAAGTAAAACTATAAATTATCATCCTATATTAAAAATAATAAGGAAAAGATATAATTTTAATATTTTATAATAATATAATTTTCTACACACGTTAATTGTAGACCTAAAATAATGCATTGTGTTTGAAATATTGTACACACCTACGCTGCATGAAAAGGAAAAAAATTATTACAAACTCAAAACTTAAAGCACTTTAGCAAATCATTTAAATAAATATACATTTGTATTGATTGTTATATTTTAACATATTTTATTAATTAATTGAATATCTTAGAATTTTACATTTAAATTAAATTAAATAAGTAAATTAAATATAACTTCTCAATATATTGCAAAACATTTGTAAGAAATCATATGTTATACGTTACAATTTGATTAAACTCTCTCCCTCTTTAAATAAATAAATATATATACATACATACATACATATTCACACATGTAGATGTGATATATTTACTTAAAATTTTATTTATTGAGATGTGTTTGGATTAACACTTTTTTACGTTAAAAGAAAAGGACAATTTTCCACCATTTATTATTGTTTTTATTAGAAATGAAATACTTAGTTTGGTTTAATTGAATACTTATTAAAAAATTAATTTCAAAATTATAGTTATAGTTGCCTTCTAGATTATAGTTAAATTTTAATTACATTTATGAAAAATCCAAGATTTATTCCTTTTTTATGTTAGAACATAATATTTAATTTTGTTTTAAATCAAAAGAATTGTTACTTAATGTTTAAAAACTATTGTTTTTAGTTATAAAAGTTTTATTGAAAATGGTCCATATGAAGAAACAAATATGTCTTAGATTTCCATGTTAGGGATTTCTTTTAGTACTTTACCCTTAGGTAAACACATTTTCTTTTTTTTAGTTTTTTTATCCTCAGCTTTCCCAAGGGGCCAATATCTGAGGTAATCAAGCTGCCTCGCCTTCAGTCTCGATTAAGGAATTGTGGTGGTTGTTTGCGCAAGGGCAAATCCCCCCCCCCCAACACACATACAAGTACGACCATTTTGTAGAAACTTTGTGTGTCAAAATATATTTTGTAATTTTAATTATATTAAAATTCAAATTTTTAATAACAACATATTTAATGTTTATAGAATTATCTCTTTTCTAAAAGTTTTAATTTTATTAATTTGATATAAAATGTATGCGGCTTTTTTATTTTGACTATTTTTGAGAGAAAGCAAGAACTAATTAAAGGTAATTCTAGATAAAAGCGTTCCCTTTACGTACTCAAATAATAATTAATTGAAGTATCACAATGCTATAAGAAAAATAACTATAGGTAAATTAACAAAAATTTTGAAAAATAATTAGTAGACTGTAGGCTAAATTGCTTTTCTTATCAGGTAATTTTGCATAAGTTTTCAAGAATCAAATTATTCCTAATTTAAATAAAATGTTTTTTTTTCATAAAAATGATAAAACGGTTGATCATCGAGTCAATGATATTCATTTTATTAATGCAACTGCTTTGTTGACCTTATTAGGCACGAAGCCCATTTTAAATTGGTTTTAATTAGGCATCGAAAATACTAATACACACATTGGAATAATTTAAATCTTTATAAATTTCAATAAAACTTAGTTAAAAAGGTAATGCAATAACCTACTAAAGTAGTCAGAGTCATAAAGCATCTAAGAGAATTTAAAACAGTGACAACACTATAAGAACAACAATACTTACATACAAATTAAAAGAAATGTTCACGCTTGATAAGGGCAACCAACCAGATACCAGAACGATGCATTTATTAAAATAAATATCTTTCACTCGATGCTCAACAGTTTTGTTTTTTATACACTACTTAGTTCGAGTGCTTAAACAAGCACGAATGATGTCTTTATTGAATAAATCATTAAACAGATGAGTCTATATCTATTTTTTTTTTTAATACTATCAAAGTGAGATAAATCACTATTATTCAACGAATTTATTACTCAATGTGCATTCGTTATTTTAACTATACAAGACAAATTGAAACTCATCACTTCTACATAAAGTTACAATTCAAACAATAAATAGTGAACTTCGTTACGTATTTAAATAACAAAATTGATAAACTTTCGTCCTTAACGCGAGTCCTTTATAATTACTTGCAATATCCCATATTTTATTTCCAATTTACCAACGCTCTCTAGGGTATTGACCATTGTAATTACTTACGAATATTTCATTTGTTGTTTTTTGTATGCAGTTGTGATGCATTGGAAATATTTTAAAAAGTACATAGTTGTATTTGTTTACTAAATTATTATTGTTTACTATTTTATTAAATATTATTAAAAATAATTAAAATTGTATATAAATTACAGAAGGTACTTAGATAAGCGGTCTCAAAATAATTTATCACATTCAAAATTAAATTTTGTCTTTGTGTGTCTGTTATAAATAAGTATCAGGTAACATATATAATCTCATATCGTTTCAAATAGAGATTAGGATAAAGGCCTTCTTTACTACTACTTTCTTTCTAGGCCTTCAGATAATAATCTTATAGCATTATGTCACTCGACTCACCATCATTATTTCAAGTATATTATCTCTTTTAAAAACTTAATATTCGAAGCAAGCATTAATAAATATTTACAACATCGTATTTGGTTTTTTTGTACTTTTTTGCAGATTTTAATTTATTAGGCTTTAGTAATGTCTTTTTTAATGTACATATTTATTATTTTGTGATAAGCCTGGAAACCTTTATTTGGTTTTGAGTACTTGATTCAGTGTAAGATGGGTGTTTATATAATATTTTATTTTTTAACGTTTAAAAGATATTTTCACTAGATATATATTCAATTATTTTAACACAGAAAAACATACTCATTTGAAAATGTTCAATAGTTTCTAAAATTACTCATAGAAATGAATAGGTAACGCTTTCGTCCATAAATGACTCTTAATAAACTGCTGTAACCATAAATATGTACATTTTGATATAAAATAAGGCTAAGTAATCGTCGTAGTTATCACTTGATTAAGAGCATACATCGGGCGAATAGATATTAACAATTATAACTGGTTGGTAAAAACCTTTATAAACAAAGTTCTGTGTGTTAACTGATGATAATGTGTTAAGCGACACTTGATAAACGTCTGTTTATTTTAAAAATCTGCTATAGCTGTATCTAGATTTGAATTATTATTCTTCAAAAAGAATATTTATTTAT
Source organism: Prosapia bicincta (assembly GCA_036971475.1). Lineage (NCBI taxonomy): Eukaryota > Metazoa > Arthropoda > Insecta > Hemiptera > Cercopidae > Prosapia > Prosapia bicincta. The sequence goes on from JBAIZL010000004.1 coordinate 204,914,130, forward strand.
GTTTCCCGTCTAAGATTATTTATTATATTGAGTCTAGTCATATCAACTCAGCCACCTACGATTACTGAAAATGTTTTTTATTTGACTAATAAACTGGTTCCTATTCTGAGATGATATATATATAAAAGATAAACTATGGTAAAGAGAATTGTTTAGTTTTGGCAATAGCATCATTTTACTTTTATTATGTAACAGCATTGCTGTGTTTTGCGAATTGCTTTCAAGAGCAGATACACAAAGAGAGATATGTTTTATTGTCTTTCTCCGTGAAGGAGACCCGTTTAATCGCACCTAAAGGTTGGCCAACAGGAGAGCTGAAGAGAAACAAGGGATTTCCCAGGCATTATTGATTGGAACAATAGCTTATTGGAGAAACAATCGCGTCCTGGATGGTGTATATAACTACTGGAATCGTCTCGGAGGGTTGCGCTTATTGTGGTGTGTTGTCATGAACAGTCTGCACTGTTAAAAGTGCTCGGTAGAATGATACGCCACTTACCTAGCTATCCATGCTTAAGGGGGGGGGGGTTCCTTTGAAGGAGTCCTTAGAACCTAGAGGCACCCAATGAAACAGAAACGTAGTGCAGGTAAATATCGTATTCACTAGGTGGTATAAAACTAAGACGATGGTAATTGGTGATACAGGGATAGGCGACGTGAGAGTAATTCTGGTGTGAACACCTGATGCATGAATGTAAAAATATTATCTGGCTACGTTCTGGCAATTAAGAGAAACAATACACAAGAAATGGAGTCTTGACCCACGTCAGATGACCTGGATCAACCTGTCGAAGTTATCTGTAATTAAATTATCTGGTGGAGGAGACCGCAGAAGAAATCGGTTGTGAGATGCCAGACTGGTTGTAGAGGTTTTTCCTTAGAGACAGTCCACGAGGAGAAACACACAAAAATGCTGATACGAGGGATATGTTGGACAGTCCGGCACTGATGTTGCACATAAGGCCGTAAAATCAGCATATCGACGAAACTGTATCTGGTATTGGAATACAAGTAGCAGGAGACATACACATCAATTTGGACGTACACTAAAGGAACTTTGGATGGAAATACAAGATAAAACAGTGCCTCTAGAATTAAGAAAAGTATACAGTACTTTCAAATCCACGTTAATGAAGTGGGATGAACGGAGTACAGATACAAACATGGTGAAGTTTGGTTAGTGAAGAGCAAATGAAGAGGCGTTTTTAGAACTTAAAATTATCACAACGAAATACCAAGACAGTTTATGTCTACTGCAGGAGGTCTATAATTCAGTTTATCAGGCGAAGGTGTTTACGATCATTATGCGCTGAGGAAATAAGAGGGACTGGCCAGAGGGTAAACTCTATTAGTTTTTCTTCTGACAATCAGGTATTTCCAAAGGCATTAGGCAAAAAAGCACCAATTCTAGACTAGTGGCTGATACTGTAGTCGCTTTATTGGAATGTGTGAATAGACCTAACGACCTAACCTGGATTCCGATTCGCTTAAACTGGATAGGCATTGAGAGCGGATTGCTTAGCCGAGAAAGGGTGCCGTACACAAGGGTCATTAGTAAATCTATCCAGTCTCAATAGGGACTAAAGAGGATTGCTATAGGGAATAATGGAATGAGTCCATGGTTTGGGGTAAAATCAAGGCACTGTGGGGGTACTCGAAATTATTGTGAGGCAAAAACTATTTTCCTTGAGTGCGTTTGAAGTCGGTACCATGGTAGACCTTGTCGCAGGCCACGGGAATCTGAGGAAGTTTAAATACAAAATAGAGACATCTAGGTCCACGGGAATGGGTAATGTGAGTCGAGGATTAATCAGGAGAAACACACAATCTAAGCATTTTTGCATGATACTAAATGTAAGCATTTTGCACTGATACTCGGGAGCAAGAAGTAGTTTGTAAGTGAGGTAAATAGACCAGAGTTACAACACAGATGCTTGTGGTCGGTTACTGCAAAGAGGTAAGCATTCACTAAGCGAATCCTGTAGAAATGAAAAGGAAGAGCGTACATAGCCAGCAGTTATGTTTTTAAAATAATAATGATCACAATAATATAATATTAAATAACTGTAATGTTTTTCTTAATTTAATTGCTACAAAAATTAGGAACAATTAAAACAATTTTTTTTTATTATTTCAACTTATATATGCTTCAGCAAGCTTCTTTCAAACAAATTCAATGATGTGAGTTATAAGCAGATTACCTTTGCACTTGGTTTTTATCTATTTAATATGTATTTATATATATATATATATATATATATATATATATACAGAACGCATGTATATTTATGTGTGTGCGCGCGCGCACGTGTGTGTGTCACACGTGCATAAACTATTAATAAAATTATGTAGTTGATTATGTTTAGTCTAATAATCAAATACAAATTTATTTATTTTCAAAAATGAATGAAAACGATTTATTTAATAAATACCATATTATTGTCTTATTGGTTTGTTGTTTCAGGCCTCCCAAATGATCTCAGCGTATATTGGAAGCAGTACCCCTGGACGCTAGGAATCGTTGTGTGCAAATTACGGGCCCTGGTGTCAGAAATGTATGATTTTACACTCATTGTAGAATGCTAAGCAGTAAATTATTTGCATATTGTCCACCATTATTTATTTTCAATTTTGTATATTATTTTATAAGTTTTTGAATCTTATATTAATTTAATTATTTTGATAATATACATAAAATTTTATAACGCTGGAATTTAGCTTAAAATCGCAATTTTACATTATTAACTGGTTAATTAGAGTGGTTCTAGCCCAAAATTTTAACAATAATAATAACAAAATTTGCTAATTCAAAACGATTTTAATTTAAAATATAGATATATCAAAGATACATATTTCATCTCGTTATGGATCGTCCTTTAGTCGCTGCCACGATCAGTGTTAACTATTCTCTAACCCAAATAAAAGGGGATTTACATATCATTACTTCGATAGGAATCGAAAACACAATATTTAAAATCTTCCATTGAGAGAGTATTTCGTTACTTCCGCAAAAATGGTTCTTTTAAATGGCATCCATATCCGTCGACAGCCCGGAACAATGTCGTATGATAAGGGAGAGAAAGCTATTCGCAGGTTGAATTAAGCTCGGTCGTTGGAGGAATAGGGATTTCAAATAACAGTGGCTCGTCTCTCCGTTAGATGAATATCCCGCAAAGAAAATCTTTTCCACTAGGATGAGGTAGAAAATTTATTACTACCTGCCGATTATTTATTGCTTGTTTGCGGTGCTCAAAGTGAACACAGGAATACGGCTATAATAGCCTGAGATAAGTATGTTTGTATTAGGGAGGGTAAGAAACTCCGATGTGACTTGGGGGACCGTGTTCAAGTGGGCAGTGCTGCATTTCTAAGGTGAAATTATGTTTCGCAGATAATTAATACAATTATAATACTACTGGATTAGCAAATATTTTTAAATGTTGAATTTCTGTAAATATTTTTTTCATATTGATCTCCTACTTTAAACCTCAGAATGAATAAATAATACATATAACCTTTAATCTCAAATACGTTTATTCTAGTCTTTTGTACATTTCGGTTACAAAGTAAACATCCTCAGAGATGAGGCAATACATCTTCTGATGGTTACTTTAGAATCGAAATGTACAAAGGACTATAATAAAAATATTTGTGGGTAGTGGTTGTGTGTATTATTTATTTATATTAAACCACAGTAAATTATTTCTAGTAAATAGGGCTCTGAATGAATTAATTATAACCATTTTAATTAAAACCAATGACTATAACCAATTTAATTATAACCAATGACTATAACCAAATAAATTATAACCAATAACTATAACCATTTTAATTATAACCAATGACTATAACCAATTTAATTATAACCAATAAATATAACCATTTTAATTTTAACCAATGACTATAACCAATTTAATTATAACCAATGACTATAACCAATTTAATTATAACCAATGACTATAACCAATTTAATTATAACCAATAACTATAACCATTTTAATTATAACCAATGACTATAACCAATTTAATTATAACCAATGACTGTAACCAATTTAATTATAACCAATAACTATAACCATTTTAATTATAACCAATAATTATAACCATTTTGTTATTAAAATGTTTGTAAATATTGGCCATCTAAGGAATTTAATTTTAAACTATCTAATTAAAACACTGAATTCTCAATTTAAGTTTGTTAATAACATTGAATATCTAAAGTAAATTAGGAAAATTTCTTATTAAAATATATTAATTTTTTGAACAATATACAGAAGTCGATGCCCATAAGTAAGGTGATCAATCATCTATTACTCATTGTTTCATATATATTTATTCCAATATATATTTAATGAATCATTTGGCTATATAACATTTGTAATTTAAATTTAAAAACACCTTACACGGTTTATAAGAAGTAGGTTAGTAAGAAAACATTAAAGAAACTATGAAAGTACGTGTTTACATCTATGGGATTCATTGAAATAAAATCATAGTTATAGCTTTGTAAAATTAAGAGAGAGCAAAAGTATAAAAAAACAACCACAATTTAATAGATTGAATTTGAATAAAATCATATGAACGGAAATAATTTAAATTAATATAGAGCCGTCTGGGACGTAGGGGTCAATGTTTTAAATGTCACTCTTAATTGCTCCCCAGAAAATGTATTCTACCAAAGGAAACATAACGTTTGAAGCGTTTCCCAAATTTAAAATATCGTTTTCAGATCTTGGATATCTTTAATATTGTCTTTTGAAAAATTCGTAGATTAGGAAAAGTATTTTTTATAGTTCAATGTGAAATCAAAACTTTATAATATTATTCATGAACATTGGAAAGTATTTTATCTATATACACGTTTAAAGAGGTACTTTAAAACGTATTTTAAAACACAAGGAATTTAAAAATTTATTGCAATAGAAATTAAAATGACTCTCAATAATAATTTCCTGTTACAAGACTAAACGGTGTTTTATGACTAGCCTCCATTGTTATAAACGTATCTTATTGTATGGGCTAATTGTATCTTAAAATAAATTATAGCTGTAAAATTAATTGTCTGTGCTAGCTAGACTCTCACTTTCAGATACACAACCTCTAGACTCTAGACAAAATATTTTTAAACATTTATGAAAGATGTGTACTTTTATCGAAAGATGTGTAGATCTTAGCTAAGAATTCAAAGAATGAATAAATATGTTTACATTTGAAACATACCATCGATGTATTTTATGATGTAGAAAGTCTTGAATGAAAATAATATAGAATTATTGTAATGGCCTATTAAAAATAAATCTTGAATATATTAAGTAATTAAAATTTATGTACAGGTTTAAATTGGTTTTGATTTTGTTTCTACCCATTATTCATGTAGGAGGAATGTTTCAGGACGTCTTACACGTCGGTGCTCACTATAGTAGCGTTTTCCATGGAGAGGTTCCTGGCGATCTGTCACCCGTTGCATTCCTACGCCATGTCCGGCTTGAGGCGAGCTGTCCGTATCATTGCCGGCTTGTGGGCAGTAGCTTTTGTCTGTGCTTTACCATTTGCAATATTTACTACGGTAAGAGTACCTAATGTAATAAACAACTTATAATAACTTGCCTAAGAGTGAAATATTTCAGTAGTTGTAAACATTTTGTAAACGTACCATTTTGATTTATATAAATTGAAACATAGGTTAGAAAGTAATATCACGTTACCAGGTATTTAATTTAAAAAACGAGAATATTTTAAAATTTATTTCGTTTTCAAAAATACCCTTGCAAATATTATTTTATATATACTTTTAGCAATTTTCGACTTATAATACATAGTTTAATGTATACATACATACACACACACTTACATACATGTACATACAGATATTTTTTACACACACATATATATATACATATATATATATATATATATATATATATATATAAATATATATATATATATATTATATATATAGATTATATAATTATAGATTAGATAATTGTTTTCCCTGAAGATGCTGATACTATTTAATCGGCGAAAAGCTTTGAATAAATATATTCATTAAAAGTATTCTTGTTTTTGAAATATTTTTAATTTATTAACTATATATACAAGAAAACATATCACCATATTTAATATATTTAATATATATATATATATATATATATATATATATATAATTAATAAATTACAAATATTTCAAAAACAAGAATACTTTTAATACATATATTATTCAAAGCTTTTCTCCGATAAAACAGTACCAGCAACTTCCGGAGAAATAAATATGTAACTCAAAAATAACTGTAAAATCACTGTAATGTATTAATATATGTTATGTATATATATATATATATATATATTTATATAGTCACTAGGTTCAAATTTGGCAGAACTGTATATTTATCGTCTAGCCGTAAAGTACTAGATAATTTTTAAAGTAATGAAAAATATTGACTCTCTGTTATGAATCTAATAATAAAATGATAGAAAGCAATTAAAACTATTGCCATTGTCTGTTTTATGAGTTATTTATTTATGGGTAGTCTGGTAACATATGTCTAACGGAAATCGTTGTAGAACTTATTCTAAACTCAGTAGTCTATTTTTGTTTACAAAACTTGCTAGGCTACACCTCTTTTATAGTTACAAAATCATGTTTTATCTCAGTGGAAAATTTATTTCAATCGGTCCGTACCAATAAAACCGCCTAAAGGATAGTTATTAACGAAAATATCTGTGTATGTCACAGCTGGAGAGCAGTAATTATTTTAAAATGTGACATTTCAACTCTGTTAATCTTCTGGATTTTCAGGTCTTATGCATAATTGTAACTCTGCTTCGGATCCTTTAACTTTTACACACTATTTTATGATAGTTATCTATCCCATTTTCCTTATAACAGTCCGAGAAAATTAGATTTGCTGTGAAACAAAATATCTCTGTGAAAATTGTCCAAATATCTGTGTATTTCAACAACCTACGTAATCCAATTTATAAAGTGTTTGTAGAAATTTGTTTCATGTAAAAAAATAAATACATAAAATTTTGAAGATAGAGTTATTAAATTATACGTTCTTTTATCTTTAAAAATGTCTGTCTTTATTAGTGAAAAACCCTACTTTACCCTGCTTACATGATGTCGAAATTTCCCCGACCCATAGTGAGCATTTTAGTCTCTCAACCTAACAACATCTATCCTGCCGTCTGGTATTCTTTGTATAAGGAGTGCAGAAATTAGACACCTCTTTATGGACTCGATGTACTTTAGGTATTCTACAAATTTCCTAACCTCATTTGCAACTCAATCAGAGTTTTTAGATTCCCAGCTTATTTATAACGATGTTAACAACTCATACTCCTTTTGGCTGATGTACATACTCCTTTTGACTAAACATAATTCAGTAATTCGATTGCTAGTGATATTATTTTTGAAAATATGAAACATTATATTATCAGTCGCACTATATTCTTTTTATGCTTGGTTAGACGCGTTAACTAAATAAACGTGAGAATTCCTCTCGCAAACTACGACTAAGGAATCTCGATACTCTTTGACAAATTTAATATTACAAACTTTTGTTTCTAGTAATGCATTTGCAAATACTAGATTCATTTATTGCTTCGCCTCTACATATCTTGTATCGGGAGAGTTATCAACGATATAGCATTACAAACAGGATCTAACAATTCTCATCCAAAAGGGAGTATTGTAATCGTGCTTTGACAATACTTCTCAATGAGGGAAGGTATTTATTACAACGATGGCAGGGAGAAGACTGTAAAAGATTGTTGAAGCGGAGAATTACGCTGAATCATTTATAAAGGAAGTAAACAGGGACAATCTGTGAAAGTTATTTAAACAGCTCTTCCTTATTAATTAATTGAAATTGAACACTTTATGACGATATCATTAGTTAATTTAGGAGAATAATTATACAAACTAGTAAAACCTTCATTAAAAACTTCACTCTTCTATCACTCTTAGCGGTTACAAGCTATAGTATCAAAGTTATAAACTTTGGCCATATGTTACTAAATTAAAATGGAATTATATATATATATATATATATATATATATATATATATATATATATAATAAAATAAAAATATTTCAAAAACAAGAATACTTTTAATGAATATATTTATTCAAAGCTTTTCGCCGATAAAATAGTACCAGCATCTTCAGGAAAAAATTATCTAATAAAAATCTAGATTTTTATTAGATAATGTTTTAATGAAGATGTACTATTTTATCGGCGAAAAGCTTTGAATAAATATATTCATTAAAAGTATTGTTGTTTTTGAAATATTTTTAATATATTAGTTATATTACAAGAAAACATATCACCATATTTAATATATATATATACATACATATTTTATATTGCTGTGGGAATTTAAATTACGTTACAATATTAGGTTTGTGTTGGAGTTATTTTTCTCTGTTTTCTATTCACTCATTTATTGGTTTTTGAATTCTTTAAATCTTAAATATGTAGTGAATAGATATTCTTAACCAAAAAAGCACAAACATAAACAGTTTATTATCAGTAATGCAACAACAGTTACCAGAGGAAATGGATGTTCTAAGGTTAATGACTTTTTATTTATTTGTGCTTTTTCTTTTTTTTATTCCCAATTCTTAACGTCTTTCAGTTATTCACGCAAGGGCTTTTAATGCCGTGTCCACTGTTCATACTTCGAGTTTATCTTTTGCTTTTTACGATTATTCTAACAGTTCTTTCTGAACTCTCCCTCTATTAGTTTTATGAATATGTCCACCACGAAGCTCTCTTTCTATTGCGACGGCCTTATCTTCTTCTATTAGTTTGTAAAAATATCGGTTATTATGCGGTGATGCTAAAACAATTTTCTTATAAAATCAATCTCTTGTACTATTACTTTGATATCTACTTTATCTCCGTTGTATTTTATTTCTATAAGTTGTCCCACTTTTTCGGTATAAGATTTTAAATCTTATATTTCTTATCTTCTTATTCTTTTTCAACCACAGTTTTATACTTACGGATTTGGTATAAACTCTATGCTTAGGACCACTAGTAATTGTCACTCTTATGTACTCGTCCAAAGACACATATTTCCATAAAACATCATTTTCATTATGTATTGGGACTTAGGAGTTTGTTGCTATTATTATTGATTAAAAACTAATTTAATCTTAAGACCGTTCTCAACCCCATAGTGTAATTCAAAGAGGAATTCTAATAAAGTCGTGGCCATAAATCTGATTGTAATACCATAAAACAGACCTTTCCATACATCATTACATGTACGTATTCTTTATAAGTGACAGGAGAACAGTTATGTTATAACAGAAGCGGGAATTTTTGAAATAGTTCACTGTTTCACTTCCGCAAGAAATTCACACACCCACAGATAATATTTTAAATAACTAATGCTAAAGGAAGCCAATTGAATTTACTTTAGGTTTTTCTATCTCTATTTATTGTTATGCATAATATGTCTTTATATTTCTGTATTTATAATAAGCATATAGAGAGATTTTGTTTTCGGTTTTCTCGTTAATAGTTGACGTTAACTATCTAATATGTAAGTCGTATACTAAAAATTGTATATGTCATTAAAATAATGATAACCATTTACTGAAATGTAGTTCTTTTCAATAGGATATAAAATTAAAATCTTATATGTCACTAAAGTAATGCACTACCTATATAATCATGAGTACGCTGTATTTTATTTAACCTAAATTAATAAAATTATGAAAATAAAGCAATGAAAATCGTTAATACAATTTACCGTATAACATGTCTGAGAGATTTTAATACACATTCGAATTTTATAAATATTGATAGTAGTCGTTTTATAACTGTTAAAAGCAGTAAAATTGTAGTTATTTTACTGGAATTCTGTACTGAATTAAGGATCAAAGAATTTTTATCATCGCGACCCTTGGCTTTAACTTGATTATTGACACTTGACTATAAGCTATGCTATACTGGATTGTCTTTGTAAAATATTTTAATCGGAAACATCCAATACGGACTTATAAATTTCTTTTTAAAAATCATGTATGTATGTGTGTGTGTGTGTGTGTGTGTGTATGTGTATGTGTGTGTGTGTGTGTGTGTGTGTGTGTGTGTGTGTGTTTGTGCTTGTGTGTGATTTTTATTTTTAGAATTATATTTATTTTCGTAGAAAGGTAAAAGTATATTCAGTGCAGAAAAATAAATGACTCACGCCAAAAAAGAATTCATCGTTGGGGCCGCAAAGTGTTCTCCATTTCAGGTGTCACAAGTAAATGTCACCAGTCAAAATGACTTATCGCGATGTGCAGCATAACTAATGTATTGGAGTTACGTTTCCTTTCATATTCTAATATTTTATTTCTGAGTTTACATTTCCAATTTTTGTTGCGAAATATATATTCTTAATCCTTCTTGTTCATGTTTTGTTTCAATAATTAAAGAAAGGGTATTAGGAATTTATATACGTTCGTTTAGGAACTTATCTGACAATATATTCATATACGCAATAGTTTTTGCAATTTCGACGATAAAGTCGTTATCTCTACTGAAACGATTCTAATTTCAAGAATTGAAATGATTTATTATCATTTATTCACGTTTACAACTTTTGTTTTATAATTGACCGCTGTAAAGCAAATTATTATTAAACTACAGACATGAAATTATTTTAAAACATTCTATTTCCAAAATTTAGAACAAAATCTTTTAAAATTTTTTAATACGATGATGTGTACTCAAGATATTTTAAAACGTCTATTTAACAAATACTATCATTTTCGTAAAATCTAGGACATACTAACTTATAAAACTGATTGTGAGATTTGTGTCTGTAGTTTACCGATTAAAAAAAAAAAATAACTTTTGATAGGTATGTAATCACACAAGTAAGGTTTGCCACATTTCGGAATTATGCCACATTCACCTTCAATTGAGAATTTTCAACCAATTTTTGGGCTTAACTTTTTGTTTATGAGTCGTTTTTAAATCTAGACATAAACTAACTTATATTTCTGTAGTCATTGGCGAAGCAAAACTAAGAAACCAGTTCCGAATTATTCTTTAAATTGTTAAAGAAAAAAGTGTATAGAAAATTTGTATTAGAATATAAAAATATATAATTAATATATAAAAATTAGAATGAAACTAAAAAATCGCTTAACTAGTAATTAGGTGATTCCTTCATAATAAATAAAACGTTTTATTAATATAAAATTTTAATATTCAACGTTTATTCTTTAGATAAACCTAAATAATAACCTAACCTATAAACCTTTCCTATTATTTAGGAAGTACCTATAATAAAATTGCAAAAACAAATTTTCAAAAACAATTAATAAAAATAAAATAAATAAATAAAACACACAGTAGGACTCGACTCAATTTTTTTCAGTTATGATATACTTTGTTACGTAAAACCCAACTTCCTCCTTACACGTGAAAGAGGTTTATTATCCTTATAAAAATTATAATTATTTTCTTAAAAATAGGAATAACGTTAATATTAGGTTCCTTGCTACCTACACAGTTGTGCATTCATGCAACTAATTAATTCAAGTGTGTCCTCTTTCACTTCATAACTTTTTGTTTTCACAAATCAATGGGAAAAGGACAATATTGAGGAAAAAAACGTACTTGTATTTTTTTACAATTAAAATGTAATAAAAGTACACACACTATTCTATCAAATACGTACTTTTTTTTATATTCACAGTTTCATTTGATTTGTAATCATTTTTTCTATGATTCCCTTCGCTCGTTGTCCTTTGTGCGTTTTTATTTAGTCTACTGCTAAAAACCAATAAAAGGATCAAAATGAAGGGAGTTCTTTAACGAAACAGTAACAGTTTAGGAATGAATTTGTATACAGTAATAATAACAATCCTGATATTTTTAATCTTAAAAATATAGAAACTTTGGTTTACTGTAGTTACTTAATATTTTAATATTTAGTGTAACAGAATTCAATATTAGTGTAACAGTAATTTAATATTACGGGAATTTAATATTAGTGGGAATTATTATTATTATATAGTGCAACATCAAAATAAATGATTCCTCACCACTATAAGTACAATGGTGGCCAAACTATTTGACTAAAATCATTTAAAATGTAATTTATTTGATAACTGAACACATCAATATAGGATTACATAGCTTTCTAATATTTAGTACGGTAGCCCTTGTCGTTGATGAGAGTTTTAAGTATTTAGGGATACCTTTCATAGGTTTATGGCAAGTAAATTTTATGTCTACCTCATAGTGTTACTACTTGGATAAGCGTGGCAGTTATTTGGTGCTTTGTTGTAATTTTTGTTTTTTGAAGTAGATTCCGTTTTATTCAGTTTCAGAAAGGTTTTATATTAAGACTTTTGTCTTACCTGGTCTGGGAAATAGGATGATTAATTCTTACATTAAATATATGGCTCAATGTCAAGGGCCTCTAATATGCATAATATTGAATTCTAAATTTGGATTTATAACACATACATGAAATAGTAGCCTTCATTCAATAAGTTATGACATAACTAACATGTACCCTAGCATCCCAATAGAAGAAACCATAGAAATAATAAAAAACAAACTAATACACAATAACGAAAAAAGAAACACAATCGATAGTATCATTACGCTAACCAAACACATATGTAACCAAAATTACTTCCAATTTAACAATAAATACTATAAGCAAACAACTGGACTCCCCATGGGATCATCCATATCATCTGTCATGTCAGAAATATATTTACAACACTTTGAACAAATAATAATTAAACCTATACTAAACACATACAATATTTCACTATGGACAAGGTATGTAGATGATATACTTGTAATATACCAACCTACCATTCACAACGAACACATCATAATATTAAACAAACTAAATACATACAACGAAAACATACAATTCACCGTTGAAACAGAAACAAATAGAATAATCAACTATCTCGACATCACATTAAATATAAATGATAATCAAATAGAAACTACAATGTACAGGAAACTTACTTCCAACAACACCACAATACACTACAAATCTAAATACCCCTGGACACACAAAATTAACACTTACAATAACATGATAAATAAAGCAATAAAATACACACAGGAAACAAAAATTAAATGAAGAATTAGATAATATTACAAAAATAGCAATAGAAAATGGATACAACAAACACCTTATAAAAAATATATACAATAAATTCACAAAAAAACCTAACCTCAACACAACACTACAACCGGAACACAAAACTAATAAAAATAAAAAAATCTACCTAAAATATAAATACACCAATAAAAAAATAGAAAAAATAACAAATATATACAACAAAGAATACTATACTCCAACATACAAACCAAACAACAAAATAATAAATTATCTTAATAACACAAACCACAAAACAAATTCAGAAAAACATAACCTATCAGGAATTTACAAAATTACATGTAACAACTGTAACGCATTTTACATAGGGATAACAACCAGATCATTTAAAATAAGATTTTGAAGAACATTATAGAGCATTCAAAAACAAAAATTCTAAAGTATCAAATGTTGCAGCACACCTAATATCACATAAACATGAAATAACAAATTACGAAAATAACCTAACCATACTTGAAATAAATAATAAACCAATAGAACTAAACTGACGAGAAAAATACCACAATTATAAAAACGTACACAACAATTTATTGAATCTACAAACAACATATACAGAAGACATATTATTCAAAAACATAATACACAAGACTCAAGAGGAAACGTATATGACGTCAACAATTACCAACACAACGGACCGAACATCCGCACCAAAAAAATTAAGAACAAATAATCAGTGATTCGACAATGGCCATGTGACCGAAAGGCGCCTCATCACTCAAGGTAAAATCATTGCACTTAATGGTGGATAAAATTACTTACAATAGTAATAATTAACGTCATAAAGTCAGTGCAACGGAAAAACAATGGATAACGTAAAATATCAAGAATATATATATATATATATATATATATATATATATATATATGTATCGCAAGATGTATTTTTGTGTATTAATAAAGAACATAGGTCAAAATACAAATACAAGAATTATAATTGAATTTACAATTCAAATACAAATTCAATTATAATTCTTGTATTTGTATTTTGATTTATGTTCTTTATATATATATATATATATATATATATATATTTAAATAGGTAAACAAATAAGAGTTTTATATAGATTTTTTGAATAAATCAAAAATTTTCATCAACAAGATTTAAATACTACGGGCGGTTTCAGAACTGAGAGATAGAAAATGTAGAGAAAGATATAGTTAGTTAACTGTGGAGGAGGAATATTTATATAATGTATTTAGTAATGTTTTTATTAAAAAAAGGTCAAATCGTGACAGGAGAAATAATATATTTAGTTTAATAAAGAAACCTGGCTTTCAGAAGGAATAATATTGTGTTATATATATATAGAGAGCATAATATATTAAGCACATGTTAAAGGACTAAAAAAATATTTATTAAACCTATTCGTAGATATGAGAATTTAAAAAACAAAATCCTGAGGAAATCACAATTAGGAGTGTGAGGATATATTCTAAACATTTTTACCGAGGTTTATATTTACTTTTTATATTCAAATGCGATTAATTATGTATATTTTTGATTTTAAGATATCAGCATAGTATACAATATTTTTATTTATGTTTATTAAACTACTAGTTACAACGATTCAAGTTTTAAAGAAATTTTTAAATTTTAATTAATATTGGTACCTCAGTAGAATGTTCAATTATTATTTTTAGACTTATACTTATGACTAATATATTTTTTAAACCGTTATGTCTTTTATTGTTTCTGTGTTGAATAAGTAGGGAAATTCTATACTTTTAGGTTTTAGTTTTTGGAATATAGAAATAAATAGTTCATCCCATTTTTGTGAATACGGGAATGTAAATGTGATAAAAGTCGAATCCATTACGTAGATATAGAATTCTTATGGCGGTTAATAATTTTAGGCGGTTAAAAATAGCAGGTTTGTTTTTTGCATGTTTGTAAAAAGTAAAAATATATAAATTTTTTCTTAACGGAAAGGTTTCGTGAATTTTTGTCAGCTTTTCTGCGACCCATTCTAGATATAAACATAAATAACCGAGACGTAAGAGGAAATCGCGATTTACAACTTAGAGTTGTTAGCTCATCTATAAATGAAAATAAACTATATAAAAAACCGACTGCATTTGTAAAATACAATATATATATATATATATATATATATATGTGTGTGTGTGTGTGTGTGTGTGTGTGTGTGTGTGTGTGTGTGTAAATGATGAATAGGTAATATCTGGAGTGCATCCGTTCATTGGACGAGAAAGAGACTGGGAAAGCTTGTACTGTTTTTCTGCCCTTTTTTAAAGGAACCAATGATAGGATTGGCAGACTCTTTAGGAGGCATGGTATACGTTCCGTTTACAAACCTTACATCACCATCGACAAGCCTTGGCGTTTACAGCGGTTCTTGTGCAGTTTGTAAGAAATCGTACATTGGCCAAACGAACAGACGTATCTCAGCTAGGCTTGGGAGCACAAACTTTTCCTTAAAAACAAGCAGAAAGTGCCGGCTCTGTACAGGCACCACTGCGATACCTATAGGTATGCCCTATACCATTAATTTCCAATCTTGCCGACAAATTGCTCAAGTGGAAAACTACAGGACTAGAATTATTCGTGAGGCTATCGAAATAGAGAAGCAAGGGAGACTTAACAAACGCGATGATACATTGAATTTTCCCGCAGTGTGGAAGTGTGTCATCGATAGATTTTATCGCAGAAAGGTAAACAAAGCCCAAAGGAATGTGAGTAATTGTTTGGATCAGGTGTGTGTGGATTGACGCCAATTTGTGCTTTGACGTCAATGGCCGTGGCTTCATTCCTCTATATATATGAGCAGAGTTATCTGCGCTCTCCACTCGCTCTTCAACTGTTGTTGGGTACACCTCGTCAATGCTGGATGAGATTCTAGCGAAACGTCGGAACTGCGAATTCATGCACTACAGAATGAACGGATGTACTCCAGATATTAACTGTTCATCATATTTTTTCATCCGTGAAGGAATACGTATCAGCATATATATATATATATATATATATATATATATATATATATATATATATATATATATATGTTTGTGTTTGTGTTTGTTTTGGAAAGACATAAAAATATCTCTGTAAAAGATACCAATTAAAAAAATATGTTTTAATAATTCCACGGTAATAATCTCTTTAATCGTCTAAGTGGATTTACGTCACGATATATTATTTAGTTAATACTAGAATGGTAATTGTAATGTAAAGTCAATGTAAAACATTTTATTTAAAGCATTACCTCATTTGGAAATAGTCTAAATAAAATAATAAAGTTTTCTGCTACCTGTAAATTAATAATTCTTTTATCCAAATGTAAATAAAGTATACAAGTTAGAAAATTTTATCTATATTTACAATTTAATTTAAAATATTATTTATTAAAAATCATGCTATAATAGATGTTTTCTTGTAAATATTTATTGAATGTACTTTTACCTTATAGCCGTGAAATATGCTGTGTGCTCCTGATTTTATCTTAGTCGTAAAAACATTAATATTACTTAGTATTGGAAACAGTTATTTTATTCTTTTCATATCAATTCCAAATAAAAGTTTTTCCCGTTATTTTTATTTTACTCTTTCTACTAGTGAAAAAAATCTTGTAATCAATGTTATGCTCGTAGACATATTGCAGTAATTTTTTCATACAAATAAAGCCTATTTTTATAGGAAAACTCCTACGCCAGTTAAATTGAGCTAAATATATTGTACATTATATGGTTTATTTTTAGCCATAAACGATGGCAAAAGTTCGATAACTATGCGAACGTTTAGCTCCGTTTTTTTTAGTTTAAACTAACCTAAAATGAATAAAATATTGATTTGATACTTTGAGATACTTGGTTTTAACATTAAATAATGGGTCTCGCTATACTGTCCTTCATTGACATTAAGTCTGAAAAACTGGTAACTCCTAGTTTATCGGAAAGTTGGTAAAAAATAAGTTTTAGTTTTAAACAAAATATACTATTCACTGATATTATATATACCGATTCTTAGGATACCTTATAAAAGACGGTATACTCAGATTAGGAACATGGGTAATACATTATGACCAATAAACCTGTATTTATCACTTATTTTTCTCGCACCTTTACCACTACTTGTTTAAACGTATGTACAAAACGTCAACGAGGGAACACACCCCGGCAAATGTATAAAGCAAAACATGGAAGTAAACAATTCTATATCAATAAACAATTTTAACGAACACTAATCTAAAACTATAGCTTTAAAATGAAAGTAGAACAATTACAGACCAGTACATTTTATTTTAAATTTTATTAAAATTTTAGATTAATATATAATAAATATTATTATCAATTAGTTATTAATAATAGTTATAAAATAATACCTAAGTATTATTATTTATTTATGCTATAAGACACTGGTAGACCAATATAAACACACACAAAAGTACATAAAAACTCGCACTTCATCTGAATGCAAAGAAAAATTTAGATAAACACTTTCGTAAGGAGTAATTTTATGATAAACACAGTGTCCGTCACAGATCCAACTTATACACAATATACATAAGCATGGATTAAAAAAAAAAAAGAATCAAATTGTAATAAATATAACAGCAGCAGCATTGATAATAATTTTTTACAATAATCTGATTATTATTATTATTATTATTGATGCTGTACTTCTACTACTACTAATATTATTAATAATATTAATTGGAGGAAGAATAAGGCATAAGAATAAGAATCTTGACATTTTTTATTCTCGGTAAAATATGTAAATGAAAATATTTGTTTAACCAGTTATTTTATTTTCAAATTGCAAAAATGCAAGGTTTTATTTAAATATAAAAAAATCGGTAAAGTATGATTCATGTAAAATTCTACTTTCTCTTTAAAATAAACATTTTGTTTTCTAGTACTACATGTTATTGACATTCGTATTAGAGTGAGCAATACGCACAATATATAGGAATGTCTAAATCCACTGCTTTGAGATTCAAAATTATATTGAGCTATCTTTCTAATAATAAATACACAAAAACCTCTTAACCACAAACTTTTTTTTATTTTACCCTTATGTACATTTCAGTTACAAAGTAACCATCCTCAGAGGAATAACATACAAAAACTTATTAACGCTAGAAAAATACCTAATTTATAATTTACAGAACTAGTCACTCCCACTCCGACCGCCGCGGCCCCACCTGTTAAACAAGGCGTAGCCACACCCATCAAGTGAAAGCAAGATATCTTACGTCAACTTACTAAAATATAAATTAAAAATACAATAAATACATAATTAAATTTGTTTTTTGAAATTATAACCAACACAAAATTTAATATAAAAATCATAATCTTTTGCTTTTTCGGAAGAAATTAACAACATTACCTTTGGAAACTAAAGAAGAAAGCCGTTTTATTAGTTTAACTTTTGACAAAGTCTTAACCAAAGGGCTGGAGGGAATTTTTAAGAATGGTAAATTGAGAGTTGCATATAAAAATCATAATAACCTTAAACATTTATTAGGTAATGCAAAAGATAAAGTAGAAACACTTGATAAATCAGGGATTTACCAAGTTAATTGTAAGGATTGTGATAAAATGTATATTGGGCAGACAAGACGAAAAGTAATAACTAGATTTAAAAAAACATATTAGGGATATTAAATACCAAAAGTCTGATAAGTCTAGTATTGCTGCCCATATTTTAGAGACCAATCACAATCTAGATGTTAATAATGTCAAGTTAATTAAGAATGTTAGAACTAATAAGTTGTTAAATAGTTTCGAAAGTTTAAAAATTAGTAAACATAAACCTGAGAATATATTAAATTCTGATAGAGGTCCTATTCCTCATTCAATTTTATATTCATTTGTTAAATAGGATTATGATTTTTATATTAAATTTTGTGTTGGTTATAATTTCAAAAAACAAATTTAATTATGTATTTATTGTATTTTTAATTTATATTTTAGTAAGTTGACGTAAGATAACTTGCTTTCACTCGATGGGTGTGGCTACGCCTTGTTTAACAGGTGGGGCCGCGGCGGTCGGAGTGGGAGTGACTAGTTCTGTAGATTATAAATTAGGTATTTTTCTAGCGTTAAAGGGTCTTTGTATGTTATTCCTCTGAGGATGGTTACTTTGTAACTGAAATGTACATAAGGGTAAAATAAAGAAAGTTTGTGGTTAAGAGGTTTTTGTGTATTTATTATTAAATTCAATCACAGTATATTCCTAATAAATAGTATCTTTCTAATTATTCAGATCAACAATATCAATACTATATATTTGAAAAACTGGTAATGAGTGAATATATTTTGTAGGCTATTTTATTGTATACATGCATTTTAATTCAAACGTAGGCTATACTACTTAACCTTATTCGAAATCTTGTTGCTGTTCATGACGTGCTGGTTGTTAATTATTTATTACACTTTTACTATTACTTGCGACCAGACTATTTGTTACCTAAAAGTTGTTTCATTGTTAACTTACACTTAGAGGAAACGTTTTCGTCTTACGACTTGGAGGCTGAAGAAGCCGTAAGACGATAACGTGTTCTCCAAGTGTAAGTTAACAATTTAACAACTTTTAGTTAACAAAAAGTCTGGTCGCAAGTAATAGCAAACGTGTAATTAGTAATTAACCCTATTGTTATCTTATGATGTCCAGCTATAACAGTACTTATGGCTATGGATCAAGAGCTGAATAAATGTATTACAGTAACAGTTATTTTATTAGAAAATGTATATAATCGTTACATGTATGTAATAATTCACTATTACTTTGTTTAGGTTGATTACTTAGATTTCCCGCCAGGTACCGGCAATTTCGAAGAAGAATCAGCTTTCTGCGGTATGTTGGAGCACAACGTACCAAAACACTTCCCAGTGTACGAGCTTAGCTTTGTTAGCTTCTTCCTCATTCCAATGTTGGTCATAATTGTCTTGTATGTGAGGATAGGTAACCAAATCCGCAGCAACTCGCTTGGAACCAGCGTCGACAGCAAGGTTCATGGAGAGACCAGGCGGTCTCAGTCTAGGAAGTCCATTATCAGGATGTTATGTAAGTATTGTTTAGAAAATATTGCATGCAATTATTTAGTTATTTATATCCTATATTTCTATCCTACATTGTTATGTAATGTCAACCAACGAAAAGCTTTGAGTATATTATTCAATAAATTAAATATTCCTGTATTAGTGTATATTACTTAATCTTATTTATTTATATATATATATATATATATATATATATATATATATATATATATATATATATATATATAATAAATTAAAAATATTTCAAAAACAAGAATACTTTTAATGAATATATTTATTCAAAGCTTTTCGCTGATAAAATAGTACCAGCATCTTCAGGAAAATAATTATCTAATAATATAGATATATAGATATAATAGATATATTTATATATATAATACATTATATTGCCCATTTTCAAAATTACGTAAAATATTTGGTCATTAAAACCATAATTTCTACTTAGGAAATCAAATTTATCTTGTGCTCAAGTATTGTAAATATATAAATATTACATTTCGTGAAATCGTAGAATATCGTGGAATATCCAAATTACATTATGACAGAACTCTCAATTTCGAATACCCAAATGGTATTCACAACTAATCCAGATAGACCTATAAATAAGCAACATTTGTCATTTAAAAAAATACTCTATCACACAATTCTAAGCAGTGAATAACTTCTAAAAAAGTAAAATATATCTCAAGAAATATGGAATGAAATTTTATTTAAAATGTGTACAATTTTAAAATAAGATAAAAATCAAATTTGTATTTAAAGGAAACATAGTACAATTGAGTTGCATTTAAAATCAGATAAGCAGAAAATAATAAGAAACAACAAATGCAGAGCATGTTCGTCAGATTAAACAAGGAAAAGTTACGTTTTGTTCATATTGAAAAAAAAGCTTTCAATTAATTCAATATTTATTTTATTACAGGAAACCAATTAATAATTTTTTTAACTAAACGTTTATTTATTAGTTAGTAAACCAAACATATATTTATTTAGTCAATCTAATTAAATTATGTAGTTCATAACTTTTTAAACTAAAATTTTATTTTTTAAAGAATAATAAGTATTTTTATTGTGATAAAGAAGTATATATTTTCAAACGAATTTTCTACAGGCTATTATTGTATAGTTAAGAATGCATTTGTTTATTTATAGTTGCTGATGGAATGTAAAAACAAACATCTTCCTTCGTCTTAGCATTTCTAATTTGAAT
Organism: Prosapia bicincta; assembly: GCA_036971475.1. Classification (NCBI taxonomy): domain Eukaryota; kingdom Metazoa; phylum Arthropoda; class Insecta; order Hemiptera; family Cercopidae; genus Prosapia; species Prosapia bicincta. The sequence continues at coordinate 204,935,521 of JBAIZL010000004.1, forward strand.
TAATGAGAATTAAATCTATCAGTCGGTTACTGGTAGTATCTTTTAGACTTGTATTTTACTCAAACTTCGTTTGAAATCTACAATTCTACCACAGAATATCTTTTAGATTAAACATCTTGACACGATTCAGTAATTTTTCTTACTTTACATAACATTTCTAAATCGAATTTGTTTTAATTTTAGGCTCCTACATACCTCCTACAATTTACATACTAAGTACGATTTTTTTTCTCTGTGGCACCTCATTAAGGAATGTAATAATCTAGCTCATTCTCTTAACCAATGATTTTTTCTTTATTTGCACAAGTTCTTCACTATGGTTTCGAATACATAAACAATTGTGCCTTGCCATTTTAATCTTGCACACTATAATTCTCGATTCCACTTTATTATCTACTTTTGTTAGTAATTTTTAAAATATTTAAAAGTTCACGTGTCTCTTAGTATGTTCTCCTATATTTCTTCTACACCAATTTTCATAATAATATTCCCGATTACACACACACACACACACACACACACACACACACACACACACACACACACACACACACACACACACACACACACACACACACACACACACACACACACACACACACACACACACACACACACACACACACACACACACACACACACACACAAACACACACACATACACACACACACACACACAACCAGCCAATAACACTACAAGCGAAAACCCGCAACTACCGCACTTTTTTACCACCTTCCTACTCTCAGCCTTAGTATGAAGAAAAATATCTGTCATTAATCGAAACAACAATAAGTATTCTTTAGTCCTAAGGTGTTAATCTGTCACTAAACCAGTTCTTGAACTTAAAATAAAAAGCAATTAGCAAAATATCTTAAGTTGTACATAAAATATATACTTTCTTCACACCTAATAGGCTGAGGAAAATTAGCATGAAATTGTTAAGACATTTAATCTAATTAAATTGGAAAGCAGATTCCATTTTATTTTGTAATTTCTACTTAAACATAAATTCCACATGATCTCCAGCAAAGATTTTAATATTGTATTTTCATCTATATTATCAGGAAAAATTGTAAGCTTAAATACAAAACACAAATTATTATTAAATTCATCCTCGTAAAACGATATGTAATATAGCAATATTATATTGCTTATAAACCAAATATTATTTGGTTTCTTTATAGATTTTGTTTTATAATGTAAAAGAAATTATGTACACAACATTAAAAACAATTCATTTAATGCAATTTTCGACTTGAATGTTTCTTATTATATGAAAGTCGCCATTTTATCTAAACCGTAAATTTATATGAAAGTAAAAATGTTAAACAAAATAAATTTAACATTTTAATTGGTATCTCCCCTGTATATTGCTTTAACAGTGACGCCATTGTGAAAATGTTGTTGGGTGTCAACATAATTTTACATTTGAGCGTTTCATATAATTAAATTCGTAGAAAAAAATGGAAAACCTTTTTTTATGAATAAACTAAAAATTTGGCTTGCCAGATTCAGAGGAACTAGTATTAAATCTTTCAGACAAATCATGAAGTTTTATAAGCTGGTTGCGAGATTTCCAACGAATTCAAATTCAATTTTCTTTTAAACCTGTGGATGATAGTTGATTGATGCTAATTGTGTTTTTCAAATAATTAGTCCATAGTTAAATTATAAAAACTTGAGGGGTCTATCCGCATTAGAACTGTAAATCGTCATGTTCAAAGTCTTATACGCTTTGGCACTGCGGCAACTTTCCAATACCAAGATGTGAATATCTCAAAGAGGTATATGAATTTTTTCCCCTCATCTGGTTGTCTTCGAAACCTCTATTGTACAACCTTAAACTGTTGCCATGGTTACCACAAAATATCATAAATAGTGCTGTAAGGTTAAACACGAATGAAACGAATAAAGTAGACAAACTGGAAATAAGGAAACAATGATAATTTGTTTTCTTGACCTCTGCAGGAATTTACTTTAATTTTTTAAAAATATTACTTGTTATTGTAAAAGTGAAACTTTAAGAGACGATTTAAACATACGTATTATTTAATAAAAACTTCATGGTAGCACATGCTCTGACAAGACGGACGCCTAGGTATGCTCTCGGCTTCAAAATGTAGGCTTGGACGAGGATCATCGTTTTGCGGGTGGTGAGCAATTTTATAATGATCTAATATTAAGCACAACGTATCAAAAATTAGAGATACGTAGTTACGTGTTAGGAATCACAAACCCATTTCAAGAAGAGTATTTATCTAGGTCTATTGCATTTAATTCTTCCATTTAGAAACCTATGTCGTTTGCCGTGTATATCTTGTATTATCCAGTATTTACAGTTTTTATATTAGATCTATTTCGCTCGTGAACGCAGGTGAGTCATATTTTTTACATTACCTTTGAGCAAATTTATTATTTTTTCTTTATATGTTTTATACAATAATATAGTTACGTAATTTATATTTACGTTTTAGTTTCTAGACTTCACTATGTTTTATTGCAAGTGTTGAATGAATCTCTAGGTAAATTTTATTGTTCACTTTATTAATATTTATTAGAGATAAATTTGAGGACTATTATATCACCTTTATTAGTTTCAAACCTCATGTATATATATATATATATATATATATATATATATATATATATATATATATATATCGTTATTTATATCTAACATTGCAATGACTTCATTGTACGTTGAAAGTAATATTCTTTAGTTATATACAGTAGATTCTCGAAATTCCGATTCCCGATATTTCGACCTTCCGTTAAATTTGAGTCTATTTATATTGAAGCCTATTTTATCTACTTGAAAAGAAACGATGAGCCGGGCTTCCAAGTAATTTTTATATCAATACGATATGCAAAGTCTATCAGATATCTGGGTATCTCGAAATATCGGTATATCCGGATAAGTGGGCTTTCAAGAAATATTCAAATACAATTCTAAAAACTTTGTTATTCCATTTTCAAATATATCATTAGGGTTCATTAAACTCCTGTTTTTTCTCATGCACAGCAAGCATTTCTCGTATTTCCGTGTAGTCCGAGTTTTTGATAATTTTGAGGGTATCTATCCCATCTACCTCGAATTATCGAGACACTACTGTATTTACCTACCAATAACATGATTATTATATTCAGCATCTTTTAGAACTGCATTCGTTTTCAATCTTGTTCAATCTTGAACGGTCAAACAATATTATTAGAGGGAAATTTGTGTGCATAAATAATGTCAAATTTGTCGAAATAATCAACGCCATAAAACGAAATTAGATTATAATATAGATATAAATTGATATCATATTTCTAAAAAAAAATAATAACAAATAAAATAAAGAATGGACTTGAAAAAAGAACCAGAATATATAATTTTTACTTACTCAAAATTACTCAATAATGTTCCAATTACGAAAACTATTTTGTGATGAGCTTAAAATATTTTATCATATTACCAATAAAATATTGATGTTGGCGCAATTATGCCATGTATTGGTTAATCCATCAAATCTATTCCAAGCATTTCCGAAAAATAAGTTTTTGATTGTTTGATTTGCAAATACTAATTATAGCAAAACAATAGAACATTGAAACAAATATTTTATGCGGTGGATATTATGAGAGTATGTGGGACGATAATTGTTATTTGTTCTCGGAAAAGACTATACAATATCAGATTTTGTACGATAAAAATAATGTGATTACATATTTTTCGTTTAGATATACAGACTGCCGACAGTTCAACCTTCTTTGAGTTATTTACACGGATTGTGATTACTGTAGATGATTATAAATATAAGAGTCGATATCTCCTTAATTATATTAAATAAAATAACCTCTTACAACAAATTCAACAATTTTTATTTTAACCTTATGTACATTTCGATTTCAAAGTAATCATATTCAGAGGTATTTTACAAACGACTAACTTACAGCTAAACCTATACGAGTAACATGGTCGGATAGTGTAGGGGGCGTGGCCAAGAAGTTTCGGTTGCTTATAAATACCCATACATTTAGCTGTAAATTAGTCATTTGTAAAAAACCTCTGAAGATGATTACTTTGTAATCGAAATGTACATAAGGTTAAAATAAAAATTGTTGAATTTGTGGTAAGAGGTTGTTTTATTTAATATAAACATTTACGCCACAGTTGCTTCAAGTTGTTATCTCCTTAAATCTTTTGAATCAAAAATTTCTGTTATGTATAAATTAACTCTAGGGAAGAAATAAATGAATAGCCTCTGTTTGTATCATATTTTTGTTAATCTATATGCTATAGTGCTTTAACATCATGAAACATCCCATTATTATTATTCACGGTCAGTATGTTAAATTTGAGTCCAAGTATGAAATTTGGCGCCGACCTCAAAACTTTGAGGGTAATAACTTTTGATAAATTATGTTTATGTTATTTTAAAATAATTTTAAACTTTTTAGTAAGTAAAACTATAAAATCGTTTTTTTAAAGTACGTTTTGTTTCATTTTGTAATATTATTAGTTTTAAGGTCAATGCAGAAAAACGTTTCACTTATTTACGTTTTAAAATACTTATATTCATGACAATCTATCAGGTTCCCTACAAACATTATGAAACATATATTGAAATATAGAAGAAAACATTTTGGATCTTTATTTACAGTGTAGCTATAAAAACAAAATATACTGCAGAACTTAAATCACAAACGGAAGATATGATTTTATAAAAAATAAATTGTCATAAATTTATATGATTAATATAAATTGTCAAAAACAAATATTATCCTTGCAAAGTCCACATCATTACTGTATGTATAAGGAAAGGTGCACAAAATATAACAATGTAAATATTTATTATAAAGAAATAAAAACAAATATAATTTTTATTTTTAAAACAGTATATCTATTTTAAAAATGAAAATTAAATTTGTCTTTATTTCTTTATAACAAATATTTACTTTGTTCTGTTTTGCACACATACCCTTATACATACAGTAATGATGTGGACTTTGCATGGATCATATTTGTTTTTGGTCAGCAAACTTCCTTAGCTGTATAGTTTTCATGCCTACTAACGCGGGACTGATATTTGAATTTGAAATGTGTTAGTTCCGTCCTTCCGCTGCCTTAATGGAACGGCAAATTTGAAGTTCTTTGATTTTCCTTCTTTAATCCTGGTTATTTTTCTATTATATAGTTTAATTTTTGCATTGGCTTGACGAGTTAATAGTATTTACATTAATTTAGATTTTAGATTTATTTGTTGACTATGTAACTTTAGTTTTGTGAGTTGATCAATTGTTTTCTGTTTACTTAATTTTATATTAAGGTACTATTATGATATTTTATTTCTTGTCTGCTTTTCTTTGTCTGTTTAGAAAAATAATTTTCATTTTAATTATACTACAAATATTGATTAATGACCAGAGTGACATATTTCTCGAATTAATTTATATATTTCAAAATATTAGTTATAGTGTCAAATTTATTAAAAATGTGCTGTAGGACGTTATTACGTTTTGATATATTTTATATTTCTATTAAAGTTTCCAAATACTTGTTGATCCCGTGCCTCTCTAAACTTATTTTGTGTGTTTCACAGCTGCTGTAGTGATCACGTTTTTCTTCTGCTGGGCTCCGTTTCACGCTCAGCGGCTTCTCTACCTGTACGCCCGTCAGTGGGACCACTTCCCAGAAGTCAACGAGTGGATGTATTACATAACAGGTTGTCTTTACTACTTTTCATCCACAATAAATCCTATTCTGTATAACCTAATGTCAATGAAATATAGAAATGCATTTAAGCAAACACTTTGTGGTAAAGGTAAGCTCACAAGAGAATGTCAATCAAGCTTCCGCGAAACCATGGTGGAGAACAGCAGGTGGCAACGTACAATGACCTGGAGGAAGAAAAACCCGTCACCTACCAGAGACGTTGTAGTCATGATCTCACCTCCTTCTGGCAGAAAGTGTTATACTACAGTAAGAGCTGCATCAAAAAACTGGCCAAAAACCCTGCTAAAGGTGACAATGAGTCCAGAAGTGACAAAAACAGACGAAAAGACCCCCCAGTCTGATATTGACGTATGTTGTGAGAATAGCAACTCATTCAATAAGGTTTGCATTCAAATGGAGACTCGCATTTAAGAATAGCACGTGATGTTGTCGCGTGTATTCTGATAAAGTCATTATTACGCTTAATATTATTATATAAGTCCAGATTTTAGTTAATAAATGTAACATATAAATGTTTTATGGAATCTATAATGTGTGTTTAGAAAATGTGCTGAGGAGTTTCGATCATGCAGTTTTTGAACGTAATATAAAAAATAAGAAATTCTAGTTTTTATATTATTTTTATTAAATTCTGAAATTAATATGAAGCACCTGTCCCTAAATCCAACAAAGAAAAATTCTGTCAAGCAGCAGTGAAATGAGAATTATATTTAATGTTATTTAGAAAATACAGTAGTATTAGTTTATTAGTTGATTTATTGTCATGAATAATTTACTAATAAAGAAATATAATAAAAATAAAATAGTCGTTTTCATTTCAAACATAATTTCTGTACAAATATACAAAAAAAATATATTCATGTATCGTTTACTAAAAACACCAAATGAAAATTACCACTTTTTTTAAATACAGGAGTGTCAACTGCAAAGAACTATATGTCAGAATATACATTATTTTCATCCCGTGTCTGAGACTTCCAAGACCCATTAAGGATCTTCATTGCCACCTTCTGGCGAGTTGTCATAAAGCAATCACTACACTTACCTCCAACTAACCAAGGTCTACGCTACGTTCAACTGACCAACCTCGTTGTGGGGGTTGTATTTCTGCACAGCAGGCATCACCCTACTAAATATTGAAGTTATTAAATGAGAAGTAATCTTTAGTTTTTCAAAGTCGATTTTATTATCACCTATATTTGTAATACATAAATATTTTGCATTTTTATTTGTCAATATATAACAATTTATAAAAAGTTGAATAACCATATTAGAAAAATTAACTATTGAAATATAATTTTAAATTATATGCAATCTGTATCTACTAATTGTATCGTATATATTAGTTTCAATAATATTTTGAGTAAACGCTTATTTAACTCTAGGAAAAGCTAATTGTTGTGAATTTTCCAATAAAGTCGTAATTATAGTAACCGGAAAGGAGAGAATGCTGCGATTTTAGAGAGTAAACATTCGTTGAAGTAAGTGTCGGGGGGAGGGTGGGAGTAAGTTGTAAGGTTGCAGGGTCGGAGTGCAAATAGAAAATGTATGTGTTTCTATTCTAATTAAATTAATAATGCTGAATAATTATTGATTGACATTTTAAGTAAGTAAATGGTCGTAAAGTGACGGGGTGATAAGTTAATAACCATTGAGTATAAGGCGAAATCGAAACGGTTTAATTATGTTTGTCTTTCAACTCAAAAGAGTCAACTGTGTTGGTTTGTTGCGATTCTCACACTGACAAAGAAATACAAAAAGGTACCTTTCCATTTCTTTTTATTACAATACCATGCCAAGAATGCGAAGTAAAACTCTTGACTCCTGTCCAGGGGATTGTAGTCAGGCCCATTAAGGGGTTAGTAGTAACAGTCTGTAAGAGCTTTTTGGCCCTAATGTAAGTCCTGGAGTGGTAACTGATCCCTGGGACGTGTTAACTAGACAACTGCGGTTTCCACATCTTTCAGGAAATACTCAGTTTTTGTAGGGCCTGCGTCGGTTTTCCGTACCTCAGTACTCCATCTCGATCCAGGTAGTGTAATCCATTCTCATTTGGCTTTACCTATGACACAGACCCTCAGAATAGAGATTAGGCTCTGAACGAGTATACCCTAGACCTTTAGAGCAACGATGTGGATACAGTGAAGATTTAAGACCAACGAATTGAAAGCTGACAGAGAATCTAGTCCGACATCAAGAAACAACTCAGGGAGCACTATGGTTTATAAAAGTCATATACTAAATAAATAAATAATCCTCCTAGATATAGGATGATTGGAAATTAGTAATTGTCAATCAATAATTATTTTATTTAATATAAAAAAGAGCACGATTACTGAATCCTCATATATCGACCGGAGATATACATTTTTAAAAAAGCATTACCAACTACTAAAAATATTTTCGAAAACCAATATAATGGTAGTATAAAGGCTCTCGTAACCTCTTGATCTCGGCAAAACTGTTATTCTAAATTATAATATAAAGTAATATTACTAATAGGGGTCAGATTCTCTCATATCTCGTGCTCATTATCCATTAATCACAAATTAATAAATGTGTATTAATGGTTATTTGTTGAACTGTTTATAATTAATTTATAACTGGAAACACGTTATAGATAAGTTATTCAGAAGCTTACTACTTTAGTTAGGAGATCAAAGAGATTATGTGATTAAGGTGAGACTATTATAACTGTGATGTTATAATTGGCGCCCAAAGGATGAATAGCCCAACTTTTATACCAATAATTAGCTATACAGTGGCAAGTCGTTGATAGGGCGTATCAATATGTAACATTAATAGTCACCAGATAGTAGACACTTATATATATATATATATATATATATATATATATATATATATATATATATATGTGTGTGTGTGTGTGTGTGTGTGTGTGTGTGTGTTTGCATGTGTGTGTGTGTGTGTGTGTGTGTGTGTGTGTGTGTGTGTACGTGTGTGTGTGTGTGTGTGTGTACGTATAGTGATATGAAATATTCTAATGTAAAAGTAAACAGTGTTATAGATCATTAGGTGGAAAGATTGTAATATATTCTACATTTAAACACTGTAAATTGCAAGAAATATGTAAATTATGTTTTTTTATGTTCAATTATATTTTAAAGAAATAATGTACTTGATATTGCTAGTGCTGTCAACTACTATTGTTGAAACATTTAAATTAATGTTTTTAATTAAATCATTGTAAGAGTCTAATCAATTTATGGAACATTAAAAATTATGTTTAGAACTATCAGATCATTTTAGACTATTGACTCCTAGAATATACCGTACGCAGGACATTAACAAGAAATTGTTCTAACATTGGTTGCAATAAAATAATGCTTCAGAAAATGAGGGAGTTTAGGTCACAATATTTTTAACAGATTCTTTAAAATATTCTAATTTATAACAAACTTGTATTGAAAAGTTTATTTTATGTTACCACGGAAGTTTTTACGACGAAAATTCTGGAAGCTATCATATCTTTATGTTGCCATGTTGCCATTCAAATCCCACTGGAGCTGTTTATATCGTCGAGTTTTATTACATTTTCCCAGGAAACCAAACTGAAAACCACATCCCTAATACATTTTGTGTTGCAACTTGCCTCAAATACATTTTCTCTCTTAAGCCGGCAGCGGTCGCGTAGAAAATTGTTACGTCACGAGTTGCGCACATTTGTTTCAAACGAATCAACATCTGGAGTTACGTATCTTAAAATATGTATCGAGTCAAAAAAAATTTTAATGGACAAAGGTTTACAAATAGTGCCCGCCTTTTACGTATATTAGGAAAATTTCTAATTATTCTCCTTAAATACTTTAAAGTTTATCTACTATTTCGTCTATAAAACACGTATCGATATATTTTACAGTGTATTTAATTTTTGCTGTTCCTTCTACCCAAAAAAGGGGCCTCACAATTTTGCGAGTGGCCGGTATACCACCCAACTGTAATCACTTTACTAATTTATTCTGATCCAAATGATTTTTATATTGATCCGCTCAATTTCCAGAATCTTGGTGTGTCTCAATTTCCTTTTTTTTGCCATTTGATATCGCTTTTGAAGAATGTTATTCTGAAAATAGCTTTCTCCTCATTGCAATAAGATGTTTTGATCTTTTATATCCATCCTCTCTAGCAGTGTAAGAATAATTTCCTCATTCAGAGCCATTTTCAGTATGGATAATCTAAAGGCTTTATAGAAAAGAATTGTTACATTATACAGTTTATATAAAACGGTATACATAATATAGTATTGTAAATGCAATATTTATATAATGAAATATAAAATATTTAATTAAAAGGCAACGATATAAAAATATCTAAAATATGTATCACTGAAAACAAAACAAACATATTATAAATGATAAAGAATAAAGAAGTGTTCATTTAGCAAAATAAACGTAAGACACTGTTTGCGTCAAGTGTAAAAGATCGGATTATTAAGAATGTTCTTGAGTCACTGAAATTTGAGCAACATAGACAACTAATGCACTAACGCATAGACGCACTAATGGTGTAGACAACAAGTTGATGAGGTGGTGTATAACGGCGTAGTTTTCATGCAATTCAAACAAAGAAAAACAACACGGTCTGTAAGACCTTGGGCGACGTCTCACAGGTCAATAACGTAACGTATGTGTGTAAAATGTCTTTGTCATTAAAGTTGTAAATAAACAGTACATGCATATAATACCTATAATTCCCAAATAGCTTTATAGCATATAATACAACTATACTAAATTATACGTCTAATTGTTATTACTTTTAGGGCGTTGTTAATAACAAACATTGCTTCCCACTTAGAAAAAAATCATGGTAATGTATTTCAAGGTAATTTTATTTCATGGCATGAAAATAGCAAAAGTTTTATCTGAAGAATATTTAGACACTGCAATGCAGTTAATAAATTGGTTGAACACTGAGGACTAGATTATTTAACTAAATAAATAAAACCCACTAACCACCAAACAAAAATCTTTATTATAACTACTTTATGTACATTTCGATAACATGGTAATCATCTTCAGAAGTACTACGATTACCATGAATCATTTCAAAAGTACTTCTGAAGATGACTACCATGTAATCGAAATGTACACGTAGTAATTATAATACAAATTTTTGTATTGTGGTTAGTGGATTTTATTTATTTAGTTATTTCATTTTTTTTTTTTTTTTGCAAGGCAGAGTTTACACTTTATTCCTACATGGTATTCAATAAATGGGATGGCTTGCGAGAACAAAACACTGGATAAGCCTATGTACGATTATGAGTTTAAATAGTTTCGGATCGTTTACTAGTCATAATATCTAACAAGATGTAAAATTATTTATGAATGAACACTTCAATAACCTCTACGAATAATTCTAGCATAAGGTCATTTTAAATATGAAACTTAGCTAATGTTGCTGCGTATAAGAAATCAATAAGAAATTATCACTTATTAGAGTTCCCTATACATACTAATTACCACATCTTAAAAGCAGCGAAACTTGGAACATGAAATATCATCTCAAAATGAGTGGTTGAAAATAAATATATAATTATTGAAAAGTTTCATATTGTTGATATAATTGTTTGCATTTCCTGATGTGTAGAGTATGTGTGTAAAGGATGAGCTCGATATATTTTTTGGATATTATAACTTGTATTTGTCTCCTAACTTGAAAAATATAAAATCACTTAAATACGCCCTTTACCATAAACAACAAATTTGACTTCCAGCTCATTCACTAAAGAGAAAAATAATATATCTCGCCTATATCAAACAAAAGACTCAAACAAGGTCAAATTTGACAACGCTTCAATAACGACACCCACTGTCAAGACACCCGCAGCTGTTCAGCAAACACAATAGAGACGTTTGTTATTAAACGTCTCAAAATGGTCAAGTTATTTTCTATCAGAAACGAATCTCAAGATGTGTAATGTATTATTACTATGTAAAATTAAAGTCGTATGTAACAAATAACCATTAACATAATTATTACTTTTATTTTTTTTTTACCTAATTTCAAAGAATGAATTTTTAGTGGTTCGAGAAAGTACTTAGTAAAAAAACAATAAAAACACAATAGGCTTTCAAGAATAAACCTGAAAGTGTTTTAAAACTAATAGAATTAGTGTACGTAAGAAAACTACAGTCAACAAAAAAAACATACACACACACACAAACACACCTACTCATATACATATACATAAGGGTGGAGGGAGAGAGCAAGAGAGAGAGAGAGAGAGAGAGAGAGAGAGAGAGAGAAAGAGAGACCGAGAGAGGGAGGCAGCAAGAAAGAAAAAAAAATATCTAGAATCGCTTTTAAAAAAAATTATTTTGTAGCCATAACATATTTATTATTGTTATTCTGAATATTTTGACCTTAAAGTAAAATACAAAATTACTTTTAACAAAGTAGATGTGTGGTAATCATCGATTTCTAGACTCCACATAAACGGTAAGTTACGCATGAAAAACGGTTGTTATATCACTATTGTAAAAATGAATCTGTTTGCAAGCCTTGCACCGGGAAGCAACTACTCCTTTTTTCCTCTGGAAGATAGCAGGACTACTACAGGTAAGTCACCCTCCAAATAACCCTTTTCCATTTCAAGAGACTATTTCATCCCTTTTTGTGTCCTACCTAATTCCACGAGTTTTTCATTAACGGTCTTCCCACGAGAGGGTGTAACAGGTAGCCATTTTTTGAGTTACATGGTAGAAACTCTTCACTCGAGTGGCATATTTTTCCTTACATCTATTCCAGGGAGCCTAACGTCCCTAAGGTATTCCTATATACAATCAATATCCTTATTTTACTTCGTGTAGATAATATCGTCCTAATTTTAAAAAAAATGCATGTTCTATGGTTACTCAAAACAATATTTATTAATACAGTGGCATCTTTACCGGTTTTCAGAAATAACTAGGATGATATAATCTAGAACTAGGACATTGCTTTAGATTCTTACATTAATATCTACGTCCCTTTAGGTTTAACGTTACTGGGATACGAAGACCAAAGGAATAAATCTAATGTAAATGTAGGATCATTTTTCGTTCACATTTATTCTTCAAAAGAATTTCATTTATTCATTTTAGAATAAACTACAGGTTTCTGTGTGTTTACTTTATTTACCCAAAATTGTCCTTAGTTTGGCTAAATATTTACTATTATTAGCTAAACATTTATTTCCTTTTTTTTAATTAGCTAAATGTTTACTTTCCTTAGCTAAATGTTCACAGTGATAAGTTTATCCTTTCATTTATTTCGGTAAATGTTTATTAACTTCGGCTAAACGTTTACTATCTTTAGCTAAACGTTTCCTTTATTTAGCTTAGAGTTTACTTTATTTAGCTAAATTGCAAATTGTTTCGCTAACTGTTTACTTTGTTTACCTAAATGTTTACTTTATTTGGCAAAATGTTTCCTTGCTTGGCTTAGACCTTATATTACTTAGCAGAATGCTTCCTTTTTTTAGATAAATACCTACTATATAAAAATAAATATTTTTCTTTATTTAGGTAAATGCTTACTTCAGTGAGGTAAATGTTTACTTTATTTTGGTAAACGATTACTAACTCTGCTAAATGTTTACGTTGTTTAGTTAAACATTTATTTTATGTAGGTTATACGTTCTTTAGCTACATGCTTACTGCCTTTAGTTGAATATTTGCTTTTCTTAACTAAATGTTTACTATATTTAGGTAAATACATATTTTATTTAGCTAAACGTTTACTTGGCTTTGCTAGATATTGACTTTATTTAGCTAATGTTCACTCTATCTGGCTAAATGTCCTCTTAATTTAGCATTTCCCTTATTTAGCATCAAATTAGGTTTGATCTACAATATACACTCATATAAATTAACTTTTATAGATGCGCAAATGTCAGATGAATGTGTGAGGCCTTAGGCGTAATTGTGCGAAAAAAACGTTATGTGAAGATGGCTATGCAAATTCAATATAGGGAATTCGAGGCAAACATTAGTGCGATATCTAAAAGCCTTTCAAGTGTGATGAATAGATGTCAATACGAAATAAATATAAATAAAATTCTGTGTGTAAATGCGCTGAAAGGCAAAGGTCATGGTTCAAGAGGTATTCCTGGTCGAAGATAAAAAGAGTTCTATAGTCTAACATTTTATAAAAATTGAAAGACCTATTACATTAATAGAAGTATTGGAGCCAGTGTATGCTGCATAATCACTAAACAGTAACTAGAAAACCATTACTCACCTCGAAACCAACACATGTGTTAGATAAGAGATAACCTTGTGTTATTTTGTATTAAGAAAAATTCAAAACTTCTTTATGCTTTAAACATGTTTATCATAAACTTTTAGCTAAGCTTTAAACAGCAATTAGTAAAATTATGTGTTGTTACAAAGAGAACATTTACGGAAAAATTACACTGTATAATATTTCGGCAAACACAAGGAGATCTTTTAATAACTGGGTCTGTTCGCAAGTTTCTATAAATTATAATATTACACAGAAATGATTTTTAAACATTTTTTTTTTAAACGTCAAAGAGAATTACTGGTTCCTAAAATCAACCATTCCCTCCCCAACTGTATTGGATCTATTGGAAATTAAATAAAACAAATTTATTTCCTCCTTTTCATAATAAATTTTTAAATGTGTTTAACTTGTAGCAAAATTCAATTATTTATGTTTGTATTGTATTATTGAATTTGTGTAATATTCAATGATAGTATCACGACGTTTATTAATAAACACTATTGAATATTTGTTTTATTCATTCAGAGTATTATTTTATATTGCTCTAATATTATAGACTCTTTGAAAAATGTAAATTGTACTGAACAATATTTCTTTTTAAGTATTGGATCTTCATATTGTAGTGGTGTCTCAATATCCATGATCAGTAAATACGAGATACTTTCATGCTATCGGATATTTTCATTTGCATATGCAAATTTACATATTTATGTATATCTCTATATATGATGCATTTTTTAAAATTTATATTACGCAAATAAAATATGTTTATAGGAAAGAAGAGTAATTACTTTAGACAAGTCAATTAAAAAATATAAAAGGATTTGGCCATTTTGTATTTCTCTATTATTTAGCATTGTCTAACGATTGGCGACAATGTCGTGTAAGGTAGAAAGATATTCTTAATTTGTATATACTAAGCTAAATAACATATTAACATGCTATAAGAACTAACAGTTCGTTTCAATAACTTCCAAATAGATAACGTTACTACATTATTTATGGTAATTACTGTATAAAGAATAATTTTATTTGATTGTTTATGATTATATCTTAGATGTCAAGCAATCTAAATTTAGTTTTATTAAATCCTAACTCTACAAATTTCCTGTGTTTTATTTTATTTCTATAATTCCAGAATGAACTGTTAAACAGTTTAATTTGCTAACATCAGATTAGCAGCTAGGGGGAACAAGTAAATTACAAAGATAAACCTAAATAGAACACAACAGAGTAGCTCAAAGCAAGGAGGACTATTGGTCTCTTGGGGTCATGTCCACAATTCACCGTCTTAATTTCACAGAGTGTTCCCCATTGTCCTAAAATTTCAATAATTACAACGTAAAGATATGATATTTTCGTATGGGAAGTATACATTTGTTTTTCTTAATAATCATTATTTTTCAGGTAATAAAAATAACAGAAAATACAAAACCTAAACTTGAAATACTAAATGAGATAAAAATCTGGGGATAAGAAAGTGATTTCACCTAAAAAACATTGGAGGCATTTTAAAACGTTTAATAGAGTGTGAATTTTTTCTTAAATTTAATTAACCTAAAGTAATATAACGTGTTATTTAAAATTCATTATCACTCAACCAGAATTACGCATACAATTTACTGTCTTTAATGTATAGGCCTACATATTGTTTGTAAATAAATTCACAATGTAAAATAAAGATTAGTTTATATTAGACTATTCTGGTGTTGAGTAATTTAGTAAACAATTTCTTCTAATTACTCTTTTGCTAGCATTTAAGTATACGAATAATAATAAATAGCAATATATACATATATAAGATGTTATATTAAGACATTTCATATCTAGAAAAGGATTAAAATTAAAAAAACATGATTATTTACTGAAGAAAGTTCTTGCATATGAATGCTTAGTTACTCTACTTACAAAGATATTTTACCTTTATCTGTTTCAAATATCAATAGGTTTACAGTAATTTTTTATTTAATAAGCAACAGTGGCTTCTGCGAATTTTTAATTTATAAAAATTTACAATAAATATACATATACAAAAAACATATTACATATGTATGAAATAAATTTATTTATGTTGTTATGTAATTGTGTACACATCTGAAAGGTTATATATATATATATATATATATATATATGTGTGTGTGTGTGTGTGTGTGTGTGTGTGTGTGTGTGTGTGTGTGTGTGTGTGTGTGTGTGTGTGTGTTTGTGTGTGTAATAGCATTTCATATCTACAAAAAGATCATATTTAAGAAATATCTGAAAGGTATACAAATATATTTTATCTTTATTTTACTGTCTTTGATGTAACAAATGAGGTGCTATTGATAGCTATATCGTATCATATATGTAATTACCATCGTTAAGGAAATATACGTTCTCTCCAATACTTCAATTGGAGCTGGAAAGACGTATAACTCTAAACTATTCTATCTTGGATACATTGTTTTACAGTCAAGGACTTTCAACATTAATTTATTAAAAAATATCATCGAACCTAAATTCCGTGAACATTTTGTATATTGATGCAGTAATGTAAACAATTTGATTTGTTTATATGTTCTTTTACAAGGAATGTTTTATAACTCAATAGATTTTCCTAAACTACTCTTTTGTGTTTACAAATTAAAAAACAAAAGGCATTGTATAATTATAAGCAATTCTGTTACTTTTTTAGTGAATTGATATTTTCACTAAATGCCTTTTTCATGAATAATATTGGTAGAATTCTAAGAAATGGCGTAAGGAATGCATTTAATTATATCTATGTTTCCTGTCTAGGCTTCAATCATATTAAGGCAACGTATACGTTTAAGGTAAACGTCATAAAACGTTTTAAGAAATAAAGCAGAGAGTTTTAACAGATAATATTTAGGTCGTACTATCTAGTGATGTACGTTATTGCTTATTAAGGAATTACGAGGCTATTTTAGAACGCGTTACAGGTTATAGCCTTGAACAGGTATTTAGAAGTTTTTAAAATAATCCATCAACTGTCGTTTACATAAGAATTGTACAGACTGAATAGCCAACTATGCCTGATAGTATACAATAAAAAAATGTTTATATAATTTAAGTAGAGCTTGCATAGAATATTGGCATATAGGGCTAATAAGATAATTATACTGGTTGCGTTCAAACTAAACGTTTCACAGTTCAACAAGTCATGCTAGTCACGAGGGTTGAACATGTTATTAATAGAATATATGTCATTAAAACGTTGTATTAATCCCGTTCAATGAATGTATATAAAATTGGATTGGTAAAAAATATTTTGTTGTAAAAAAGATTATGAAATTCACGAAATACAATTTGTTTATGGTTAGAGTCTTTATAAAGCTTAGGCTTGAATCTACAAAAGATTTGGTCAATCGAATATTTTTACAGAAGTTTGACATTCTGATAAAAGAGTGGATATAAGGAATGCCATGAATAATAGATGGGCCTATTTCAAGTTGAATCAATTTCCTACAATTTACGAGTTGCATTATATGGATCCTTATACTTACTTTACTTAAATAAAAATCAAGAGATTATATATATATATATATATATATATATATATATATATATATATATATATATATTAAATATGGTGATATGTTTTCTTGTAATATAGTTAATAAATTAAATATATTTCAAAAACAAGTATACTTTTAATGAATATATTTATTCAACGATTATTAGATAATTATTTTCCTGAAGATGCTGGTACTATTTTATCGGCGAAAAGCTTTGAATAAACATATTCATTAAAAGTATTCTTGTTTTTGAAATATTTTTAATTTATTAATTATATATATATATATATATATATATATATATATATATATATATATATATATATATATATATACATACATTTCAAAAAATGTAGTTTTGTGAAACTAAATATATTAGAGAAATGAATTTAGCATTTATTAGGTAAACCATGCTTTATAAGTAAGGAAATACCCGACTCTTCAAATATTCCAATATTATTGCAATATTTAATAGCCTCTTTTTTCAAAACTTTTGTAAATTAATAACAATATTTTACATGTAGAACTAACTTACTACTATTCATAATAAAATAACATTGCACGTGGATATCGAGTAGCATTTTTAGTACGTTTTTAAATATTTAAAATTTAAAATTTTTACCAATTTATATCTTAAACATTAGTACATAAAATAACAATATATTTGTTGCAAAATAACAATAGAGCTTGTACAAAACTAAATTTAATAGATAACAAAAACACATCCTATAATCTTAACAATTTTGTATAACTAAATTTATATTTTGGGTAATTAGCAACCATTATATATATATATATATATATACATATATATATATATATATATATATATATATATATATATATATATATAATTATCTTTTCATTTACATGTTACAAAATAGATAAAACATATTATTATATATAGCATTCGATTGGATACATTCACCATATCAATCATATAGTTTTGTTTTTTTAAATCGATTTAAAGTGAACAAAAAGTCATAAAATGTGCAATATATCGTAAGAGCATATTACTTTATCTTCCAATAGATTATAATATTTAAGCTTGCATAAAAGAATAGATCGTAACTTAATTTAATTGATCCAGAATATTAATGATGAAAAAAATTTCTTATGACCTCTATCAACCTGACGAAACCTTATAACGGGTTTGGAAATATGTTTACAGGTCATTAGAAATTGCTCATTACAGTTCTTTGGCATAAAATGTTTACTTTATAAAATTCAATACTCTGTGATTAGTAATATATCTTACTTGGAAAATTTCTTTCTACGGAATATAGTAGTTTAAAACGTTATATCGCGCCAAAATTATAAAACGTATAAACATATGGGACTGAAAAAGTTTGATTCGTAAATTTAGTCTCTGATTTTCTGTCATTTAAATATTTCATGCTGTTCTCATATTGTTATATCTAGTATAACAATTTTAATATTGCCATTTTTATCACGTGTAATTTTACAACGGTATTGTATAGGTCAAAGCAAGATTCATAGATAACGTAATATTCTTTTATAAGTTATCTTTCTCAAACATATTGTTCAAAGGTAGTTTTCGCCTTTGCGCATTTCTTCTTGAAAACTCCCCGATTAACATGTAAAACTTTTTGAAACCCATACAACTGAAAAGTGGAAGTTTAAGAATGGGCATTCTCATACATACATTGCTTGTTATTGAAGACGTCTCAATAACCTGGAAAATATTTTGATATCTCAAGTATTGATGCTCTGAGGATCCGTGAGAATAGCTTTAAGCTTCTGTTTGGAGGAAAAATTTGTGTTTCGTAAATTATATCGATTTCGTTGTTAGAAATAATAGATTGGAAACTTGTTTTCCTCGTTTCTTAATTGAGCAATAAGCCTGTATATTTGAAGAATATGCTGTTGTAAAGCACTTTTGTAAACGTTATTCACGAACTGTCGGTTAATGTGAAATTATTTCCGACAAGAATCACGCTTATAAAAGACAAGATGTTTTACTTTGATCAAATCTAAATACATGATAAGAAATTAGGAAAATCTGTAACAGAGTTTTTTGAAGTATATCTGAATAATATGTTAAAAGAAAATGTTGATACGAAACTAAACGTTTTCCGTTTCTGCCTGAAGCAATGACTTCTGTTACACATGCTGCAAATGCTTTAGTAAAAGTTTATTGTATTTTTAAAATTAAGTGTAGTAGCATCGTTTTCTTGGACTGTTTATCTTTTACTCTGGCTTTTCATGTTGTTACTAATTTATTAGTGTGAATATGACATTGTTACAGTGCACGTATTTAACAGTAAGTCAACTAATGTCACTTCAAATTATTTTAAATTTGGATAATTCATTAATTTAAATTTTCAATACAGCAGAACCTCGAAAATCCAAGTCCCGATTGTTCAAAGTCCCGTTAAATTCGAGCCTATTTCTATTATAGAGTATTTTATCTATTTGAAAAGAAAACAAATACTGTTAGACAATGCACCGTCGCATCCCGATGAAGATCAACTGTGGTCTGATGATATCTGTGCTTTATTTCTACCGCAAATACTACTAGCCTAATCCAGGCGAGGGATCAGTGTTCTCAAAAACTACAGACGTTACCTTTTACAATCGTTCTTGGAAATGACTAAAAGTGAAGAAAGCATTGTGACCTTTCTAAACAAAATTAAATTAGGGAGGTTGAGTACTGTATATCCGAAACATAGAATGAAATAAAATAAGAAATAATTAGTCAGTCATGACATATAACCTTGAGTAATAATAAAACTCTTGACTGTAACATTGATCCACAAGAAGAAACAAGCTTGACATTTTTATCAAGAAATTTACAGGTTATTAAAATGTCGATGATACGGACGTACGTCAATAAGTGAGTGAGGATGAACGTAAGTAGCAAAAACACACGTTGCGACTGTTGAAATGGTAGAAGAAACTACTGAAGGCATTGATGACGAGAATAAATATGAAAGTTCAACCGAGACGGTACAAGAACGGAAAATAAGTCAATGTGAAGGAACGGCCGCCTTGGAAACTGCAATGCGCTCTATTGAATAACAGACAACGCCAACAAATGTGATGTGCTAAGGTGCTAAGACGTCTACGCGACACCGCAGCTTGAAAGCGATCTTACAAGCAGACGCAGGAGACACTTTAAAACTTTATCCAAAAATATGTAACAACCGTGTTGAGCAATGTTTTTCAAAGCAATATGATTACATTTATGTAATTACTGTAATTAATAAAGTTTTTTAAACTAATTTTGTGCATTCTTAATTATAGTATCAGGGTTCATAAAATCTGCTGTTCTAAAGCTACTATAGATAATTTAAATCAATATTAAGTAAATAAGGTTTTTAGAATTATTTTTATAACCATTTTACAATCCTCGTTTTCATATGGTTCTAAAATAGAATGTATACACATATTTATACCTCACATAAACACTAAATATATGTTAAGAACATGTTGAACAAAAGCTGTAAAACTCTGCTAGTTATATAGCGACATTCTTGCATTTAAAGGTTATGGCCTGACAGATATAGAATTAATTATTTATAACAGAGGGTTAAATAGATCAAGAACTATCACAACCCATTGAAAACTAAACTATAAAAAGTAAACTACAACTAATAGAAATTTGACAATGAGAGTTGTAAAGTACACAAACCGACCGTCCCCATAAAATAAAAATGTGATATTTTTAAGTAAGTTCTATTTTTAAAGTGTTGTACACAATGAATTGCCTTTTCAAGGCATTAAAAGTCGTGCGTATGCTTTCAAGGACGAAGTTATCAATATTTTTGCTCAACATTTAAATCCAGTGATAATATCTTAACTTAATCATTTTTAAGTGACTTGGTTCATTATTGAAAATATTTATTCTTCTGAGTATGTGCTCCAAACAGACATTTAGTGTAGCTACGGTAACATTTTTGCCTCCCAGTTTAATTTCCTCCCCGTTTAGTAGACTTCAAAGTCAGCAAATAGGCAAAATGTTTACTCGCTTTAAGCAGCGCTCACGCGTGTTATATTGCGCCCTAAAATGATCTATAAATGTAGACATATGCGATCAGCCTGTTCTATCAGTGTAACATGTATTTTGCCCTTCTCGTGGTAAACGCAAACCATTCAATTGTCCTGTTGTATCTGAAGTCATACAAACATTTGATTACATTTATACTGAGAATTGATTATTTAAAGGTAACATTGTACTCTATTTCCCAAACACCAAAATAGTTTCTTCAACATTTGTTTGAAAGTGATAACAAGCGTAAATATAATTTATTTCTAAAATGTCATGCAACGTCTGCGGCTAAATAATTTACATTTTTTGTATAAGGCTTCCCAATTGCAACTTTGAAAACACTTTCGTGCCACAGACCATCTATGAAACAATTGAAAAAAAACAAATATCAAACACACCTTTAATAAATAAATGTATAAACTTATTGTTTTGCTGTATATTCTATGTTATTTCATAATTTATTTATTTTATGGTTTTAATATTTTACTAAAATATTTACGTTACTGAAATTTATGAAAACATGCTTTTTAGATTAGTTCAGTTCCGATTGAATGTTGTGAGACAAGATGGGCAAGTTGCTAACGGTTGTTGCATGTTAATACCTTGTAAGTAATTGTTTTACGAAATTTTAATAAAAGCTTTACGAAATTTATTAAAACATTATCTTAATGTCAGTCATACCTAAGGGCGACCCCAGCGCCCCTTTCTATGTTGAATTAGTACAATCCTTCTTAACTGTTAATAATTTAAAATAGATATATAAGGTATACATATCCGTTTAAATTATATATAATATAGTTTATATTAAAATATATAAATAATATTTAATTTTAAAAGAAGATATCTATCTGAGATAAAAGAAACGCTCATCATATTATACCGAAGTATCACACCAAGAAACATAAAATAGCAAGTAATCGCCCCTTTTGTTTAGCTTATTATATCTATTTGACCTATAAGTGAAATACCCTCAGAACACACAATTTGTATTTTAAACAATTACATATCGTCACTACCCCCCCCCCAGGTCACGACTGTACCTACCCAAAAAATAATGCCTTAATCTGCCAATGTTCATATCGAGTTACCTGTTATGATCTAATTTTAATAAGTGATGTATTGGCTGCTATTATGGATAGGGTGTTCGACTGATAAATTGGTTTTGTATTACGAAATACAATATTTTGTTGTATTGAAACTATGTTTTGTTGTGTAATATTCTGTTTCCTATGTAAGACTCAGACTTTATACGCTGTTTTTACTTTGTATATTACTGTAATGTAGGCCTACTATAAATATTTAAATATTTTTTACGTTTTACTAATGTCAATATATATATATATATATATATATATATATATATATATATATATATATATAATATTACAAATGAGCTTACTCACAAAAGTTTAGCTGAAGAAAGAAACTACAAAAGGAACTTGTAACGAGAATGAAGGCGTTTCTAGTAATATCATGATTCAGTTTCTTGAAAGATTCCCAAAGAATGCGGCTTTACCCTAAAGTGTAAGTAATACCTAAGGAAAGTGGTGGATTATTCTGGTAATGATTTATTGAAGATATTAATTTTAACTAAACTGTAATAATGAAAATGGTATAAAAGAGTTTATGTAATGAGATTACATAATTAGGGAAGCTATCGAATGCATCATGGACGCAAAGCCAGAAAGATAAACTCGAAAAATAGTAGGCGAATAATATCAGTAAATACTAAATAAACAATTATAATTGTGGAAAGTCGTATGTATGAGTACAATCTATTGAAAGAAATGCGTCTTAAATCCTACAAAAAGATAAATATACCAAGAGGAAATGTAGTAGTGG
Organism: Prosapia bicincta; assembly: GCA_036971475.1. Classification (NCBI taxonomy): domain Eukaryota; kingdom Metazoa; phylum Arthropoda; class Insecta; order Hemiptera; family Cercopidae; genus Prosapia; species Prosapia bicincta. The sequence continues at coordinate 204,958,860 of JBAIZL010000004.1, forward strand.
AGTAGGCTTAATAGTGAACAGCCCACACACACACACACACACACAAGCACACACACAAACATACACACACACACACACACTCACACACAAACACCCACCCACCCACAACACATACACACACACACACAAACACACACACACACACACACACAAACACCCACCCACCCACAACACATACACACACACACAAACACACACACTCACACACAAACACCCACCCACCCACAACACACACCACACACACACACACACACACACACACACACACACACACACACACACACACACACACACACACACACAAATACCCCCACACACACAAATACCGACAAACACACACACACACACACACACACACACACACACGCACACACACATACACACACACACACACACACACATACACACACACACACACACACACACACACACACACACACTGCCGCGGCCTTCCCGAACTTCACACCTTTTGCGTGGAGAAATTTCATTTTCCCCGAAACGCGCGTTCCTCGACGGGAGCCGTCATCCTCCAGTCCGACCGCGGTTAAAATATGATCTCATCCGACTTACCAGTTCCAGGTACCTGTGGTGTGTCGAGCTTGATCTGCCAGTGAATAAATTCCTGGACCTTGTTTTGAAAAACCAACCACAAGGTTTTTACCTTACTTAAGACTTATTTTATTTCTTATACCTTGGTTAAAATTATTTGTAATGAACTTTTTCTCAGTTCTATGTGATTTATTTAATCTCTACTCTTTTTATTGATTGGAAAAATTCTATGAATTTTATTTAATTAATTTCACCACAGAATGGTTTTAATAAATTCAATCGGTGTGTGTTATAAATTGTTTAATTCTCAAAATTTGAAATATTATTTAAAATCGATTCTAGTACATGATGTTTCCTTTATCTGTAAATTTAACTCATTTTACATTTCTTTTCTAATAAGCAATTATTTTTACATTGAATACATATTAACTGATTTTTGAATTTATTTCTACATTTTCTTAAATTTGTCAACATTTTACTTATATTATTATTCACCTTCTTTAACGTTCATAGTCTATCCTTGAACAGGTCGTGTTTTAAAGTTCAAATTACACCCTTAAATTTACTCACATATTCAATTACACAAGAAAATAATTTATATTAATTTGTTTTATTACATGTCCATAATCCCTTTCATGAAAGCAACAGGTGAAATTACTTCTTAGTGATACTGTGTTTTAACTATTTCTGTGCTCCCACACATAATTCTTCTGTACTTTAGTATGTATTTCCCTTGATTTATTTTTAATCAATTAACTAATCCCGTTTTCTTCAAATCTTATATATGGCCATAGAACATTTTAAACTACAATTATAAAGTAAATCACTTCATATTCTTTTGTTTCAAGATTCTCTTATTATTTATGAACATTATCATTTAAATACATTACTTTATTTCTTATTTTGAATATCAAGTGGATAGACTAATTTATTCGTTAAATAAATGCAACTTTAATCTTTTGCTTTCGATATTTGATATTAATTACTGGAACAATATTTTATTTTATGACCTCCTTTTATGAAGCTTTTTGAAAAAAGGTCAATTGCTTATATATTCTCTTAATTTTAATTTACTTCTTGTTATTAATTGATGATTTTACTGTTAATTCAAAACCTAGTAATTATTCTTTAGAAAATTTATAAATTTTTTAAAATTTGGTTTATACTATTAAAACTTAGACTTGTCCCGAAACTTTCACTGTGATTGTTCCTCTTGTCCTTCAGAGGTTGTCCTGGAATCCTTAGTTCCTCCTCGGATGTTGTCCTGGAGTCCTTGGGTAGGGCAGCAATCGCACTAAATCGGTCTTTAATACTTTTCTACTTTAATTTACATTTTACAAAAATAATAAAAAGTTCGTTCTCACGGAAGCTCGCAAAGCAGACCATCTTTACGTCCATCTAGGGCTAGTTGTTGTATTTAGCCACGGAACATCATCCTGGAAACGCCTCTGGATGTCCTTGCTAAAAAAAGGTCCGTTCTACACTAAATCTTGTATGCGTCTCCTTGACTCGCTTTCCGCAAGGGCGGTTCCCCACCCCTTGTACAAGCTTTTTTTTATTTACTTTTGAAAAGCCAGTTCAGACCTGCAAGGGTGGTTGTCTATTAAACTTTATCTTTTTGTTTTGGTTCGATTTTAGTTGGGCCTCGTAAGTGTTCCATGCCGTGTATATTTAGATAATTCCTTAAATCATGGCCCATTATCATGATTTGAGATGCTGCTACAAATTTTATTTACATTTCTAACCCTTTTCGTTCGTGAGTTGCTATACTTTAGACATATTTCTCCTTCCCTCGACAGTTTATCGTTTTTGGAGAAATTACACAACCATTCCTTCTTTTACTCTACTAGTTCAATTATATCTTTTTCATTAATTTTGCTTTTAACATAATTATCTTTTATCTTATTTTATATTTAGTTTCGGTGGTTCATATCTAAAATTTTATACTTACATTTGCTACCTTCGTTAATTATTCTAATTAACAATGTTTTACTGTTTGAAAAGATTTTGGGCTAGCCTCAATCTATTCCCTTGAGACGGTTTTGGCTGTCTCAACGCACACACACACACACACACACACACACAAACAAACACCCACTCACACACAAACACCCCCTCACACACAAATAGTATATATATATATATATATATATATGTGTGTGTGTGTGTAATTTTTCGTAGCTTTTCAACTCCCCTGTTCGAAATACTAATGAAGCAAATTACATATCGATAAAAAATGACTACGATAATGCCAACGAAGCAAAATGTCAGTAAAGTAGAGCGAGTTAGAAATTGAAAATGCTTTCAACAGATGTTAGATAATCATCTGATGAACAATTTACAGTCAGCACTAAACACGTTCTGCACAACGTAAAACAATCATTACTTCTTCCCTCCTTTAATAGAAATTCTTATAAAACAGTACATACCATATATTTAAATGTTTTATAAGTGGAGGTAATAATAGTATTATAAAATGTACTAGAATAAATATTTATAAAATACTGTTTGAAATACAAATAGTATGAAATATGAAGAGGCTCTGAAAGGAATTATTAAAATGTAAATGCCTGGATAAATTACTGTACTTAACATTTGTTCATCAGTTCCATTACACAGTACCTCATAATGCATCAGATATAGAGAGTTCACATAATTTCTTGTTGAGCGATTGAAAAACATGTTCACATTAATGAATTCTTTGTCCTTTGTCCGATGACTAGAATATGAGGATATTTTTGAACATCAGCTCTAAATTAATGTTGAACTCGTTTGTTTGCTTTGGTAATATTAATTACAGCCGGTATACTTTTCTGTTTTCAACGCTTAAACTGACAGAATCTTGTATTAAGTTATTATTAGATAGAGATTTCGTATTAAGTTTATAATAGATAGAGATTTCAATTAGTTTTGGTTTACATGAGTTGATTAGGTTCTTTTAGCACACATTGTACACGCTTTTGGTCATCAATAGTATATTATTGTGTTTAACCAGGAATTGACTTAAAAGATAGAAATAGGAAATATATAACCAAATCAAAAAAGAAGGGCTTATGGAAATAAAAATAAAGAACTTAACTCAGGCAAAATGCATTTCTAACTTATTGATCAATAGTAGTTGACACTAAGGATTACGTCACTTCAGAAAAGGGTAATTATATCGTAATAAACAACAAATATAGGTTTCAGATAATTAACAATTAAATATAGTTTGTTACGTTGAGACATTTACGTTGTTTATCAAAGGGATGAGAAGTTGGTAATATGGACATTATTTGTTGGCCTGTAGAATTTACAAGGCTATCTTTAAAATCGAAATTATTATTATTTTTTTGTTAAAGTCCA
>JBAIZL010000004.1:204967753-204980253 GCA_036971475.1 Prosapia bicincta
TATTGTTATATTACTATTTTTACTATAAGTTGTATTATGTTTGAATGGCTTGAGTAAATAAATGAGTTTATTTGTGAAATTTAAATTTTATTGTGAACAATGAATGTATATTTTACAAATATTAATAGGGTATACTAAAATATCATTAAAACAATTTTATTCATGATTCATAATTAGTAGAATTATTCGTTTCGAACAATTTATCATAATTGCGCAATGCAAAATGTTTCATTTTGGCAAGAAGGTTTATGAAACGAAATTAGCAATGATAATGTTACCTGCATTTTCATGCGAAATTAGAATGTCGTGTTGGTTTCAGGTTAGGTATTGCGTGCAAATACGGTTCGTTATTTTTGTCTAAAATTATTCTTTATATTTGATCAATTTCAGATAACCTTCGCGTTGATTGTTCCCAAATAGTTTCTAGTTATTCACCAAATTTAGGCCCCGTTTTTAACTAAATTGAGTATTGTGTCTTCTGAGTAAAAATGAGCATGGGAAAAAAGGACATATGACTTTATTAGTTTGTATCCTAGATCTTTCTAGGTCAAGAAGAATATTAAAGTGGTTCTAAGAATTTTGAAGTAAGTAATATTAAATAAATATTAATTAGAAATGTTACATTAGCTTAAAACAATGTAAATACAATCAATTTGGCTTTAAAATTTAAATAGGGACATTTAAAATGATTGTTTCTTTGTTGAATAAGTAATAAATATTATTTTTAATTTGTTAGAGATTAAAAAAAAAATATGTAGTTTATCATTTAAGAAAGAGAAAAATATATTTATGTAAATCACCCCGTCCTGAAACTATAATTATTAAATGCCTGCACCTATGAATATGGACATCTTTTCTCTTTTAAAATATCTTGTAATAAAATATTTATTTTCTGGTAAATAATAATAATATGAAACAAGTTTTTATTTTAAATAAAAGAGAAGTAACAAATATATGTTCGAGTACATTTTTCTGCCATTCCTAATTTTTCAATATTCTCCTCTGTTGACGCGTTTCGGATTAACTCCATTTTCAAAACTTCAACCGCACTCTATATGAAGAGAGTGCGATTTGAAGTTTGAGAATGGAGTTAATCCGAAACGAGTCAACAGGGTAGAATAATGAAAAGTTATAAATGGCAGAAAATGTACTCAAACATATGGAAAATATTCCTAACAGAAATGTGTATATAAAGAAGTTACAAATCCATAGATTCTAGCTATAAAATTACTCTAGTAGTCAGGATTATTGGGTCTAACGACCAATAATACTGTTGATGAATTAGCTCAAGGTAAAATTGCATTAAATAGTTATTTTAAATATCAATTTAACGTTTTAATATTATTTTGCTTCATTACGTTTTACGTCAGTGTTTGAATGTATAGACTCAACGTCATTAGAAACAATTTCAAAAGTGTTTTATCATAAAATAAATAATTTTTCCAATTTGCAGCCCATTTATGTATTTAAAACATATACATTTATGGGCTTCCACATATAAGAACAAACCTCGAAATAAAAAACGTATATTCTATCTCAACTGTTTTACCTATCCCTAATGATGGGGTTGTTTCGAAAGTTTTAATATAAACAACTATTTCAAATGCAGGTTTTCAGATTCTTTGCAGAGCTATATTTGGTATATTATAAATCAATTAAATGAACGAGATCTTACAGTTATGTTCCGTAAGTGCATAAAGTTATATTATAAATGCTTCTGGCATGAACATCTGAATACAATTTCAAAGATAAACCCATTTAATAATATCGCTGACATGAACGTTCAGTGTAATGTAACTCATCCCCATACTCAGACTCTATATCTTCTAGAAAACATTCAAACTTACGATTATTCGATAGACTACCTATTAAGTAACCTGGGGAATAACAAACAGCACAAATAATAAAAATCTATCTTTCCATTTTAATTTTAACAATTGTTGTCGACGTTTCGGCCTAGGTAATAACAAACAGCACAATTTTGGTCGACGTTTCGGCCACCTTCAGTTATCTTATGGCCATCCTCAAGGCCATAAAATTTTTCTCTAGGCCAAATATGATTAAATACATTCAGAAGAAAGAAGCACTCTGGCCTATCTTTTGAGGGCTGGATATCTACACCTAATAAATTACTGATGAATATTAATAATAATATATACCAACACCAAGTCCTGGAATCTTGGAGTGTCACGGATCTTGACACAATAATTTCTACAATAATTTATAGAATTGTATTGAAATTCTTAATTTCCGTGTTAAATAACATTGCCTTCCGGAACGATATTGTAATCGATGGGCCAATTGAGAAAAGTTGAAAATATTCTCAAATTAAAACATTAACTTTGTAAAATTGTAATCGTTTATTTGTTTGTGATTTGCTTTATATTCCTAAAAATGTATTTTTACAAGAGACTATAATGACCAAAAGATAGACAAAACATTTTCAATTAAATTTTTATATAGACTAATGATAGATCACAGACAATTTGGCTTTTTTAAACACTCAAAAAAAAAAAATCGAAACGTTGAGTGTTTGAAAAAGCAAAATTGTATGTGATCTGTCATTAGCCTATATAAAAAATTAATAGTTATTAATTGACAATAAGTAAAAATATGTTTAATTATTTAAAACCTCATGCAGGCTAGAATACGTGTACAAACCTTTGTATAATTTGAATGAAAAATAATTTTAGACGCTAGAGATGTTAAATCGAGAAGTTTTTCATATAAACCTAATGGCTTTAAGTGTAGCCCAATGTCATTTCAATTATGTATATTTTGCTATTATATCCAACTCTTCCAACTAAGAAAATTTTTGTACTAAATATACTTCATTACTATAAAAAAATTATGGGTCGAATCTAACAAGCTGGTAGTACTATGCATATTCTTTAGAGAGCTAAATATCGTAAATTTACCAATTCCGTGCATTGACTATATTTTAGAACTATTTACAAAATTGATGCACAAGAGTTATATACCGTGAATAAATATCTCCAAAAGGGTCTCACAGTTAAGTTTTAGAATGTGACGCTCCTCCTTTGCTCCTTTTTTAACAGGTGGTTAATAGAAGCATTGGCCTTTAAATATATTTAAACCTGACTATTACAGAGGTTTCTGGAGTCGTATTGAATATAAAGCGTGACTGAAATACCAAGCAAAACACCTGTATCGCTGTTTAATTAGTAATGTTCATCAGTAAGTGTATGCAGTACGTACACTGAAATTGTAACAGCAAACGACATCTTGATAGAAGCCAATATCAACGGTCTAGATTCTAGTTGTAAATAAAAGAATAGGCACCATTTGTGGATAAAGAGTAAAGTTGTACTTTGTGAGCGAGAAGACAGATCAAAAACGTACATAATGTAGTAATGTCCTTAACGATCATTAATGCTTTGATGTTAAACCACATAGACAAACAAAAGAGAATATGCTAAATGAGAGTAGAACGCAAAATAATTAATGATTATAACAAACTCTAGTAAGAAATATAAAGAGATATATAAGAAATAAAAGGAATAACTGAAATATAGAATAATAATATGTAATAAAGAAAATGTAGAAATATTTTAAAAAATAAAACGAACATATGAAAACATTAATTAGCATGAATAAACTTCCGCCAGTGATTGGAAAATAGATTTAACAAATAGTTTATAATAAAGAGAAAGTGTTTGAAATTTGAAATATTATTTTAGAGTATTTGTTCCTAGGTCGGAGACAAACACTCAATCTATGATATCTTGGCAATAAAAAAAAATAGAACCTGACTTTATTGCTCTTAGGAATTTAAAGAATGATAAGAGAAGAAGTCGGATGATACTTTTGAACAGATAAGTAAATTGATTGAAAGTGATGGATTGAAATTGTTATTTGGATTGTTAATGTAATTTTTAATATCGGCCAAGTGCAGCTGACTGCGCTAGAGATTTGTTGCTAAACCAAAGAAACACATTCAAGGCTATTAAAAGTGTACATCCTGGTGAGGCATATGCTAAATTTATTTCTTGATGGTATCCACGGTCCTAGCCACTTCAAAACAGAAGACAATAAATGAAAGATGCATAATTTGGTCCTATATCTCGAAATAAGAGAAGATTTTATTAGGAGTAAATTCATTACGTTGTTCAACCCGCCAATTTAGGTAAATGCACTGAGATAGAGAGTAACCAAACGTGGGGGAGGGGAACGTTGGATCGCCGTAATAAAAACGGAGAAAAAACGGCTTGTGAGCAGTCTGAAAAGCATTTTAATATGAATACCGTCGGCCGTAATGTCGGTTCGTGGTTAGAAGAGCACCAAAGGCCAGATGGATCCGTACAACAACTTTTCTGTCATCTTATTCAAATCAAGAACGCGGGCTCCAGACTCAGCATCCGGTAGGTTAAGATCATCAAAGAATGTAGTAGGACTCACACCGACTTACCAGGATTGGCTGCTTCCAGTGCCCCAGGGATCCGGACTCAAGACGAAAGGAACCGAGGATTGGACAGTGAAACTGTTGGCAAGTCATTTTTTTAATAAACATAACGTCAAATTTAATAGTTAAATTTATTAAATTGAAAATTTTCAATAAAATAAAAATAAAAAATGGCTTCGCTTTAAATTAATGTTAAATAAGATAAAAATAATTTGAATATTAAAAATGCTTAAGAAATAAGATATCATGAACAAGTCAGTGAAGCAATGAGGGACCAATTCTTGCTTGTGTAATGCTCAATTAATATGTTAACCGCTATACACTGGTTTGAGCATGAAAATATTATTGAAAGCATATTAAATTTAAATTCACAGAGTGGTTTCGACCATAAATGAGTCATCTTTAAGAAAGGGCAAATTTCTGAGAATTGATGCAAAGTTTACAATGGTCAAGATAAGAATTAGAATTTACCAATTCACTTGGAAAGTTAAATGATGTAAAAATTGTTGTTATATTAAACTATGTAACTTGCAAACGCTTCAGTTGAGCAAATTCAACTAAACTATGAAAAACGTTTTGTTTAAAAAAGTGAATATAATTAATTAATTTCAGTATAAAATTTTGTAAATAAGTGTATCAAATACGAGAACAGTTTAAATAACTATTTGAGAATATAAAAAATATTAAGTAACAGTAACAAGAAATATTCTCTTGTATTTCAGTATATGATAATTTCTTTAAGCTTGAAACAGAAATTAAATTTATTAAAATTTTTTTTATTTAAATTTATCCTGTGTTGAACAATAGACTAAATAAAACTTCTAGTTTTCTCCAACTAATAAATTATAATTATTAAATCAGACCACAAAATTAATTAAAATTCAGTAATTAATAAATCAGATTATATTCAGAGCCTGAATTTATTGCTTTTAGGAAATTAAAGAATGATAAGAGAAGAAGCCGGATGAAACTTTTGAACACATAAGTAAATTGATTGAAAGTGATGGATTGAAACTGTTATTTGGATTGTTATTGTAATTTTTAATATCGACCAAGTGTAGCTGACTGCGCTAGAGATTTGTTGCTAAACCAAAGAAACACATTCAAGGATATTAAAAGTGTACATACTGGTGAGGCATATGCTAAATTTAATTCTTGATGGTATCAACGGTTCTAGCCACTTCAAAACAGTAATGGTGATGAGAGACAATAAATGAAAGATGCATAATTTGGTCCTATATCTCGAAATAAGAGAAGATTTTATTAGGAGTAAATTCATTATCATAATATAGAGATATAACTGAAAACGTTTTTGCTTGTTTCACTGATTTTGAGTATCAATTAATACGTTGATATACTTAAGATGATCAACATTGATGAGGCATATATAAAAATAAATGCCATCTTATGTTGGAATAAAAGAGCTACAATAAGAATGCATAAAAAACAGCCTAAATAAACAAACAATAAAACAGAAGTTATACAAGGTTTTATTTCGTCATCATTGTTGTTCAATTTGTATTCTGAAGGAATATTGATTGAGGGGTGATTAATGTTGCCTGTGACTTGGTAACAATATGTTTCATCACACTATTTGGCGGAATTAGTTAAAAGGATTTGTAACAGATGTTATACACTACTTTATTTAATATTACAATTGTCTGTAGCCTAAATTCGATTCAATACTTCCATTAAAGTTCCATCAATCATATTTTGTGAAGTCGCCTCTATTACCTATCATATATATGAAAACATTAGTATAAGGAAGGAATGAAAAGATTAGTTATTTGACAAACCCGACAATGAAAATAAAGAAGTTGAAATAAGAGAAGTTACGGCAATACGAAATTCTGTAAAAGACGCGTAAGAGACTAGGGTAGAGGTTTTGTATGATTTAGGAACTAAAAAGGAGACTAGAGATATCCTCAGATGTGTCACGTTCACCTTAAAAAAAATTATTTATGTATATATTTTATGGGGGGTGATGTTGAAGATGGCGTCCTATGAGAGGGTGGCCTTGAAGTATGGAATAGCCTTAGAGAAACCAGCACTGCTTACAGATTACCACAATTTACCAAAAGCTAATTGTGGATTGAAGAACCACAGTCAGTCGAAATCAGCATCCCTGGACGTAGAACTGAGGCAAGCAGCCCTGCATACAATCAATGAAGAGTACCCACAACCAGAATGGTTACATATATACACGGATGGATCTTCAATACCGGGAACAGGTGCAACAGGAGCTGCCTACTACAGTCGCAATTTTGAGGGATACCTAGCAGTGGGAACTCCCCAGACCAACTACGATGGAGAAATAGCAGCAGCACAAGCAGCAGCAGCAGAACTAAACAAAATAGCTCCTACACAGGCAGTTTTCTTCGTCGATTCACAAGCGGCTATCCGTAACCTATCGCGCAATACAGATACAGATTGCAAAAGAACAATGGAGAAAAGAAAAGCCCTGGAACACCTGGCAAATGGGGTTTGGCTTATAGCTTTACAATGGATCCCAAGCCATGTTGGCATCTATGGAAATGAGAGGGCAGACTTTCTGGCCAAGAAAGGCACATCCATGGCACAACCAATTTGCATGCCTTCGCTGCAAAGCACGAAAGCCCTCATCAGTGCAACTATCGACCGGGCCAGCAAACTGCACCTCACACAGCAATCAGCAAGAAGAAAATTCGAAAACCTAGTCACCACAGGGCCCATCGACCACAGACTTCCACAAGCTGTAGGAGTTGCCAAGTGCAGAATGCAAACCGGCCATGACTACCTGGCCGCCCATCTACATCGCACCATAGGTGTGCTCCCAACACCGGAATGCCCTCTCTGTGGACACGATACGAATGATGCGGATCATCTGATGAAGTGAAACGTGCTCGACCATTCCGGAGATGATGATGACCCACTGGTTCGACTATACTAGTCAGCGTGTCACCAAATAGCTCAACAGCCAAGGGTTGTCGTTGGCTACTAAGGAAGTAAGTAAGTGTATATATTTTGTTTATATAATATATAGATACATATTGTGTTATGTAAAACCTATTATTGTATCGTGTCAAAGAAGAAATTTATATTGTAATTGGTAATAATGTTATTAAACCTTTCGTGTATAAGTGATAGTTACGTAGGAGAACAACATACATTGATTAGAAAACAATATAAAAAGCGTTACATTGAACTCTCACTGCCCGTTGCAAAGCTAAATTTGTTTTAAGTTGAAATAAATTTAATCTGAATCTTCTCAGCATTTGTTACACGAGGACAACACAGCCGCATCCTGGCCAGCTATAATCGACCTTTCTGAGCATAAATCTGCTAAAGTTTTATTCTTATATGTTTTCAGAGGAAATTAAATATATATTAAAGAAGGATTGAAAATCGATACATATAACACAAGGGAACTAATTAATTTTTGGAGTTTTGATGTAATATTGATTTTCTATCTCCAGAAAAAGATACATAAATGTTATTAAAAAATATCATTTAGTTTATTAAGTGGGAATTACTGAGTAATTCAACATCACCCCAAAAGCTACCTAAATTGTAATACTATTTATATCTTGAGGTTAACACACACACACACACACACTCCAACGCCCCTGCTCGTTTTCTTTTATTTATTTATTTTTATGAGCGATCTCATCTAGTCCCACACTTGCATCCGCTTCGTTTGTTTTATTATACCGTATGCTAGTGGTGGTTGTTTTCTTAAAATTTATATTACTTGTTTTGGTAATATATGTTTTCTACCGTTTCCAAAACCCATGCTTTCATTCCCGGTGTTCAAACGTCGGTGCCACGCCTAAGCACAAGCCACGACCCGCCGACTTCTACCTTACTGTTTGTATGAACCCCCAAAATGGTTAAAAATTATTTTATTGGGTTTTTTTCAGTCATAATTGTCAGTAATGCAGTCAGCTGGAAAGAATACAAGATTAACATGAAGACTCAGAAACCCCAGATGCTCTTACCATGTTCCAAGATCTGCAGATACGGCAAGGGGGCCGTGCAAAATATGATCATGCTTAAGTTACCTTTTTAAAGGCTTCTGTGTTTTTAAACATGATCTGCCAGTAGACTAAGTCTCTGGACTTTAATATAAAAAAAAACTCTTTTTCAGAATAGCTCAATATATTTAAATAAATTTGTCCTCAGGAGAGAACTCTCATTGAGAAACATTAGGCTCTGAATTTTATCTGATTTATTAATTACTGAATTTTAATTACATTTGTGGTCTGATATAATAATCATTATTTATTAGTTGGAAAATACTAGAAGTTTTATTTATTGTTCAACATAAATTGAATTGTTCAACAGGATAAATTTAAATAAAAACAAAAATTATATAAATTTAATTGCTGTTTCAAGATTAAAGAAATTATCATTTACTGAAATACAACTTAATATTTCTTGTTAGAGTTACTTTTTATTTTTATATTCTCAAATAATTATTTAAAAAGTTCTAATATTTGATACACTTATTTACAAAATTTTATACTGAAATTAATTAATTATATCCACTTTCGTAAACAAAACGTTTTCATAGTTTAGTTGAACTTGCTCAACTGAAGCGTTTGCAAGTTACATAGTTTATTATAACAATAATTTTTACATCATTTATCTTTCCAAGTGAATTTGGTAAATTCTAATTCTTATCTTGACCATTGTAAAATTTGTATAAATTTTTAGAAATTTGGCCTTTCTTAAAGATGGTTCTTCGCTATCTCCGTGCATTTTTCTGTATTGGCGGGTTGAACAACGAATTCGAATTAACCTGCAATCTTCTGTTATCGTTATTTGAAACACTCAAAACGGTCTATTTCTTTACATTCGTCGTAACCTTTTTAATATTAAAGTTTTTTGGAATCGGTTTTCACTATTGTTGCTGTTGGATGCTGCTGGTCATTTTGAAATGTCAGCGATTGTTGTAGGCCACCTAGTTCTCAAATTAGCATTCTTTTGATGTTTTTCGGCACTTGGGAATTTTCACTACACTCTCGTTTGTCAAATTTAGTTAGTTAATTACAATTATTCTTTATTTTAATTTTTTGTTAAAAAAAATATTTATCTATGTATAAATCTACATATTTGATCTGTGTATCAAGAGCTTCTTCTCTCTTTACTACGTTTATTTTTAAAAATAATGAAATCTTTATTACATAAATTTTGAATCAACTATTCAAAATCTAGAAATTGTTAATTTCTTAATTTAGACGGGCATTTTGACCGTCTCAACACACACACAACACACATATAATTTATAATATACATTAAATGTAATATATATATATATATATATATATATATATATATATATATATATAAATATTTTAAACCAACATAGGTTATTCAAATACGAGAATATTTTTTAATTTATTTCCAAAGCTTGTTGTTGGTAAACAGTACCAACATCATCAGGAATGAAAATTACAATGATATAAATTAATAAATATTCTTGTATTTGAATAACCTATGTTGTTTTAAATTATTAAACAAGAAAACGTATTATATATATATATATATATATATATATATATATATATATATATATATATATATATATATATTTGTGTGTGCAAAAAAAAAATGTATTATAAAAGAGCTATGAAGATCTAAATATTTGTCAGAATTTGTGAATGATATAATATGGTATATTTTCTCTTTTATAAGTTATGCAAAGTAAAATTATCAATAAATATTTTCTCCTTTGTGTTATAATATATTACATAATTATATTTAAAAATTTCGTAAATGCGTTACCCTTGATACTTAATAAATAGTGAATTTAACAACAAATAAATTTTTAATGTAAATCTTTATTCACATTTGGATTATAAAGCAAAATTCTTTAGAGGAATTTAACACGACATAACTATACAAACAAATATTTGTTGTATTATTTGTGTTTAGTCTCTCAAATATTTCTAACTATTAAACGATAAGTTGAGAAGTATATTTATTTCGCAATTATTACTAATTCTAGGCTGATGCAAACATTTCATCTAAAAAGCGGTAGTTTTACTCCACACACGGTAGTTAATCTGGAAGCAAAGTGCATGCAATGTTTATTACGTCACTATTTCTCCATTAAATTTATAACACAATGTCGCTTCACTCTCTGAATAAACTACCTTGACAGCTTGTGCTTTAGAACATTGTGAGTGTGTGAAACGCTGCATAACTTCACTTTGAAAGTTCCCTGTTATCTATAAGGGAGTTGTTTACAAACGTCAGTCGAGGTTGGTTAATTTATCTTGGGAAAGATTTCCCGATAAACTCGTGTAAGGAAAAATTATTTGCTTAATATTCGGCTTTGAAAACCTCATATAATCCTTCCTCTGATGTACACACACTCTTTCAAATAACGATATCTATTTTTATTTTTATTACTAAAAACTATCTCTTGGGTTTTATCGATTATGCGCTAACTCTTCACAGAGTTTATATCATGCGGTTATATCCCTGTAACACCCACCCAAGCGGGTGAAATTCAGCAACGTTCACAAGACGGATTTTGTGACCTCCTTTAAAAACATTTAAAACTTTTACCCTTGTTTTCGATTCTTTCAATATCTGAATAATTTTAAGGACTCATTGAGCAAAAAACCAAATGTTTGTATGTTACTAAAAAAAATTAAAATGGCAACAATTAAAAAAAAGACATCAAAATTCACAAGATTATTCCTTCACATTTTCAAGAATATTTTTTAAAATATTTCAACCATGGTCTCTGGGAACAAATCATCTCAGGGGATCTAACTATTGTTTTTGTTCCAACTTAGTTGTTATGTTTAAATCATGTTAGAATGAACCTTCTCATATAAGTTATTTAAGATTACGGTATATTTTAATAAAAGTTTCGATTAAGAATGATTTCAAGAAACGATGTTTTTAATAGTTACGTTCTAAATAACAGTAGCCTGAAATATATATATTAAGTAAATATATTATTGCCTACGATAAGCGTAAAAATACTCAGCTCCTAAACCCATACAAATTTGTGGTTTAAACTATATTTAGATCAATACTAAAGTATTTTTGAAAAAAATGATTCAATAAAATTAATACGATTAAAAGTTACGAGTACGATTTCAGTATATATATATATATATATATATATATATATATATATATATATATATATATATATAAAGTTTTAGTAATATAAACGTACAAGTATCGTTCTGTGTTGTACCGTTTTTATGCCGTTCCTTCAGGGTATTAGATATATCTATGTATCAGAGCACATATATAAATCTATAGCAACATAACATTACCCCCTCTAGTCTATAATAGATCAGGTTATATATGGTTATACCTGAAACATATATGTAACACGTATAACCTAAGAAAACCTGATGTGTTATAAACTTTTTGGGGGTAATGTTATGGTTTTATTGATCTCGTAATGACTTGCTTATATTATAAAATATTGTAATTTTGGAAGTATTTAGGGTATAAAATGCTACATGGGCAGACACTTTATATAAGGGTTTATATAAGGATCTGATCTATATATTGTCAGTCCGCTGGTAATGGAGAGGACTGCAACTCTAGAGATATTTGTCTATGACACAAATAAAGTTTTTTACCCTTAAATTGTTCGTCTGCGATTAATATACATGCCTTAAATGCAATATAGCTTTGCCAAATATTTCAATACAAATTCTATGACTTGATTAACAAAACGTATTCATAGTAATTATATCTACTTCGCAATGATTTATTTCTGGGTAAAATATATTGAAAAATATCTTATAAAGACTACGTAAGAGCTGTGAGTAATAAAAGAAATATGTACAACTTTAAATATTCACATTATAAATCTATTTGATTTAGTTTATGATTTAATAACACTTTGTTTACTTACTTAGTGGGTAGTGCCAAATCACGGCATAGCTAGCTCCAGCATTACCATAATAAAAATGGCTACTTTTTCCGGTGAGGAACGAGCTCAATGCGTCTTATTGTTTCTTGTAACAAACTCGGAAACAAATATTCAAGGCAGCCTATATTTTGAACCGAACGCGAAAAACCTTCTTATTAGGCAAATTTACTGATGGTACAAAAA
>JBAIZL010000004.1:204985253-204990253 GCA_036971475.1 Prosapia bicincta
CTAGTTAAGATATTAACAGATTTAAGTAAGCATTAGTTTTTTTAAAGAATGATTTTAACTTCCGTCGTCCTCAAACTTAATGAACTTAAAAAACCTATTTATATTGTCGTTAATCTTATTGTGACCTCTAAACTTATCATCTCCTTTCAAGATTTTCTCAAACTAATATTTATACAAATTTGAGTCTCGAATAGTTTAAAAATATTAATTTTTTACTTAAGGTCTTTCAAAAGATACATTGCGTGTTTTAAAATATTTAATGTTTAATGAAAGAACCAGTAAAAGTAATTGAAAACATACCCTCTTTCTAATAAAGCAGCCTAAGTAAGTGGAGAATCGCCATGCTAAAAATAAATATGCTCCTATAAAACACTGTGACTATTTATATCTGTGTTCTATAAGCCGGTGCATTATTGTAAGCCAGGAGCGGTTTTGAGAATTAGCTCCGGCTGAATGGACAGACTGATGAATACCTGAGTTGCGAGCTGTGAAGCTCAAACACCTAATTAAAATTGTTGGTTTCGAGCACATAATTGGCCACAGTAATACAGAAATATGCATTCGAAATAACAAATTTTCCTTACAAAGATAAGTAAGGTCTATTTTTGACGTCTAGAAATTTATCGTTGTGTCTACACAAGTTACCATTTTTTATGATAATTCATTGTTGTTATAGAATTTCTTTTTAATACTTTTAGGCACATAATTTACTTTTTTCGCATTGTAATTTTACATCAACTAGGTTGATAGAATTGATTAATAAACCACATTTTTTCTAAAAACTACTAAAATTTTAAAATACTAACAATATAAGAAGATTTAAGAACAAAGTTAAAACACACGTTAAATTTGTAAATATTCATTGAAATGGTAATTTGTATTTGATAATTTTATATGTAAAAAATTTATTTTTTCTGAAATATATGGTGCTTTATATTATTTTTCTTTACTTCACAAAGCCTTTCATTCAAATAAGAAATCACAGATAATTTAATAGTTTGTTTCAGGACAAGTGCAATTTCATGGGAACAAATAGGTGGCGTAAGTAATAAATTATCACTTTTATATTATCGGATTGCTCTTGCAATCATTAGTCCAGCTGCGTTCCTCATCTAATTGATTACTAATAGTGCTAAAGTACTAATGTGCTAATGTTACCAATGAGTAATGGATTAAGGGTTTAATGTTATTTTACTTGATTAAGGATATGGAAACCATATACAGTTAATTGTATGTTAATTTCCTAAATGTATGTTTTAAAATTATGTGGAAAAATATATACTATTTTGGAACAAACTCTGGAGAAAATGAGCTGAAAGAAAGATGTCCGTAAAAAGCAAGAAACTACTTTAAGATATCAGAAGAGTAAGGAATAGCGTATGACATGCAGGAGACCACCCAAACAATAATTTACAATTGAAATTTGTTGTTGTAGGGGAAACATAGTCATTTCGTATGATGGTAATAACAATATTAAACGTGTTACAGATGTTTTGTTAAAGACGTCAAATTGACCAAAATACTATTTAAATAACGTATAATTTATTAGATTAAATTAATAATGTTTCTATAAAGTTTCCATTTTTCAGTGCAGTTTATACATAACTGTTACTCCTGGATAAAGAAAGATATTTCACAAATTCTAAATATTTCATTTATTTCTTAAAGTTAGAAGACACAAAATTGCAGCAGGCAAAATCGCCTCCAACTTCATAAGCGAACTTATCACAATCAAAGAAGCTCTGAGTATTTACCTCACTTGGACAACACTCAACTCCTCTGATGGCATAGTAATCTTCACGAACTGCAGATCTGCTCTTCAGGCCCTCCAAAAAGGAACTTCAAACATTGACCAAAAGATCAATACCCACCTGTCCTTAATTGAGGAAAAGAAGAAGCTTTGTATGCTTTAATGGATCCCGGCACACGTCAACATCAAAGGGAACGAAGAGGCCGATTCTCTGGCCAAGGAAGCGAGGACCATCGAACCAGCCTCCGTGATTACATCTTCCGACGTCAATGCCGTTGCAAAACAGAAGCTTTGCTTTAACAACCGAAGAAAATCATCACTTCCCGAGCTTAACTTCGACAGGGAAATAACAAAAACAATTGCCAGACTGAGGACAATGCACCTCAAAGACATGAAAATCTTGCCTGATGGATCAAGAACATACCCTGAATGTAGGCACTACCCAGGAATACAGCTTAATCCCGATCATCTCTTCAACTGCCCGTTCATCATTGCAGCACTATTTAAAATTGACTTTAAAAAAAACTGTTCTAGGGAGACCCTTTATACGGACAAAGCTGCAAATGTGGTCAGTGCAGTGCTTCACGCCTTTGGACTCATGTAACTGTGCTCTCTCTACCTTTCTCTGAACACTTTCTTTCTTTTTTTATTGTTTTTATTGCACTATTCACACGACAACAGTAGACTTTTATCTTATTTTGTCTATCTCTAACTTTACAAGTAACACAGAAAAGCATACGTTCGTATACGCTCGTATATTTATTTACTAACGATTAGGTTGTAATGAATGTTTTAGACAAATCTGTTGAAAATTTTGAATGCCTTTGATCTTTTAAACAAAAGCAAACTCACCAAAGCACCTCAAGTTGCCTCTAACGGCAAGGACCTATGACCTGATAAAGTAAATTTACCTGCATAAAACAGTATCGTTTTAAAGAGTAATATAGGAACATATCTAATATGAAATACATATTACAGTTATTGATTGAGTTCTAAAGGCCAAGTTGCACAGTTCATGGTGATGACGAGAAAAAGGAATAAAATAATCTATGACTTATACAATCTGTGTCTAGCTGTGGTTTAAAACTACATACATTAAACATCGAACTGCTTTATTGTAGAGCTATAGCTCCATATCTAAAGGTAGAGCATGTCTAACTACTTTTGCTTCATTTAGAAGGATAAAAATAATTATTATTTTAACGGTGTATTGACACATTTTGAATTCTTGTATCGTTTAACATCAAATTCTTGTACCCTTTAAGTTTATTGCGAAATTGACATCATATATGAAATTCCTTTATACGCAATTCCATCCCTAAGCCAATCTACACTCGAATGAATTTAATATTGATCCTAGGAAACTATTGTTTTCTTCATACACTAAATGTTTAATTTTTATTTGCTTTGTCCTCAGATGACAATTTCTCATTTCAATTATGGAGAAATCTTAACTTAAACAATAGGATCGAGTTGGGCTTTTCAAATCCACTTAAACCAAAAACACCGTTTTCCCAATTATGAATACGAAACAGTTATGGTTTTCCATCTCAACTCTTTTCATTTAAACCTTTTCGCTTAAGAGAGTTTATGTAATGAAATAAGATGTGCGTGGTGATATTTGTTGTTAAGTATATGTTGGAGTATATAAATACCTCGATTCAATGTTTTCATTTCCTGAAGCCGATAAAGTTCTCTTTACACCACATTTAGGTTGAATCAAAATAAAAAACAACTATTTTTTACTTTAACTATTTTATATTGCCTGTTTATCAATTCCTATTATAGTAATACAATACATGGACTTGGCGTCCTAGTTTTGTTTTCAAAAACAATGGATTTGTATTTCGAAGTATATTCTCAGTAATATGATTTTATGTAATGTAAGTAATTTTTTTTATTTGTATTTGTTAATCTGACATTTATTTCAGATTTTATAATCCAGAGAACAGCAGAGGACAGCGACGTGCTGTAAGAAAACAAGATTTATTGAACATTGCTGTCCATTCAGGTTCAAAGGGTTAATACTACTTTTCTGTCACAAAAACGCTCAGTTATATTGAAAAAGGTTGATATGTTTTAAAAAAAATGTGCTCTAGAACATTTTAAATAAACAATAAAAATACGGCGAAGAAATTGAATACAAAGCCATTTTTCAAATTCATTATAAAACAAAAGCACAAACACAACCGCACTGACATTTGTAACAGAGATATATCACTTTAACCTGATTTCAATGTAGACACAAAGCTTTGTGCAATATGTCATAGCTAAGGGTCACAAGAATTGATATGTTTCCGGGTGTTACTAACAATAGTTTTACCCTTGCACTAAAGGAAATAAACTATATAGGTAATTAGTAACTTTTAAAGAAACGAAAAATAGTATTTTAACAAAGAGACAAGTAGTAAGGGTTTGTTATTTATTTTAACAATTAAAAAACATTGATACGTCTTACATCTAAGTAAATCGATGCATGTTTTTGGGTT
Source organism: Prosapia bicincta (assembly GCA_036971475.1). Lineage (NCBI taxonomy): Eukaryota > Metazoa > Arthropoda > Insecta > Hemiptera > Cercopidae > Prosapia > Prosapia bicincta. The sequence goes on from JBAIZL010000004.1 coordinate 204,989,493, forward strand.
AGTGTTGTGGTTTTATCCCAATAACTAATAGGAATTTTATAAAAACAAAGTTATTTTGATAAACAATTTAATAGTGTTATTTGAAATAACACTTTACTGTCCAACAGAATGTTTCAAAATTAATCGTAGACAAAAACAATCTCCAATGATAAAACGACAGATAAAGTAGCATAAATGTGTTATGTTTTAGTTATTCGTTTTTTAGTTTTATTTCGTCTAAATGTTTGTATTAATTTTGGAAGTATTTAGGGTATAAAATGCTACATGGGCAGAAATTTTATATAAGGGTTTATATAAGGATCTGATCTATATATTGTCAGTCCGCTGGTAATGGAGAGGCTGCAACTCTAGAGATATTTGTCTATGACACAAATAAAGTTTTTTACCCTTAAATTGTTCGTCTGCGATTAATATACATGCCTTAAATGCAATATAACTTTGCCAAATATTTCAATACAAATTCTATGACTTGATTAACAAAACGTATTCATAGTAATTATATCTACTTCGCAATGATTTATTTCTGGGTAAAATATATTGAAAAATATCTTATAAAGACTACGTAAGAGCTATGAGTAATAAAAGAAATATGTACAACTTTAAATATTCACATTATAAATCTATTTGATTTAGTTTCTGATTTAATAACACTTTGTTTACTTACTTAGTGGGTAGTGCCAAATCACGGCATAGCTACCTCCAGCATTACCATTATAAAGATGGCTACTTTTTCCGGTGAGGAACGAACTCGATGCGTGTTA
>JBAIZL010000004.1:204995253-205042753 GCA_036971475.1 Prosapia bicincta
ACATTGCTCAACGCTAGCGTCTCCACCACGAGAACGCTCCGGCGCACACAGCATTCCTCGTGACCTCCTATTTGACCCGAATTGGAGTTGAAGTGCTGCCACAGCCACCGTACAGCCCTGACATGAGTCTTCCTGATTTCTTCCTATTCCCGAAGGTAAAAAGATGCCTAAGGGTCATCGTTTTGACGATATTCCGGACATCCAACGTGTTGTCACGAAGGCACTAACAGAGATAACTCCATGCGGACTACAGTGGGGCCTATGAAGCTTGGAAAACGCTCTGGCAACGATGTGTCGACGCCAAAGGCGACTACTTCGAAGAATATTAACGTTTTGTACAAATCGGATCAATAAATTTGTATATATATATATATATATATATATAATTAATAAATAAAAAATATTTCAAAAACAAGAAACTCTTAATGAATATATTTATTCAAACCTTTTCGCCGATAAAATAGTATCAGCATCTTCAGGAAAATAATTATGTAATAAAATACCATGGGTAGTACATATGATTCAATTTTGTAAAAGTATTTTATTAGATATTTATTTTCCTGAAGATGCTGATACTATTTTATCGGCGAAAAGCTTTGAATAAATATATTCATTAAGAGTTTCTTGTTTTTGAAATATTTTTAATTTATTAACTATATTACAAGAAAACATATCACCATATTTTATATATATATATATATATATATATATATATATATATATATATGTGTGTGTGTGTGTGTGTGTGTGTGTGTGTGTGTGTGTGTGTGTGTGTGTGTGTGTGTGTGTGTGTGTGTGTGTATTATAAAAAAAATACTTTATTCAAGTAGCTGGTAGTTTTTATTAGTATCTTGTAAAATATAACTGTTATAAACCTAATTATGAAGAAATGTAGTCATTACACAAAATCCGCAAACTGAAAATCGGAGACCGACAAATTTTTCTTTCTATTTAAAATTTATTATGTAAAACTAATTCCTGTATAATTTAATAAGGAAATAATTGATTCGTAAAAGGTGCTAATCCAGTAGTTCCGACCTTTATTTTTTTTGAAAGAATCAAACTCTTACATCTTCACTTATTTGCAACGGAAAACCGATTTAAAAATATCCAAAATACTCTAACTTTGTTACAATGCAATTCTTCTCATCTGTTAAATATAAGCTGGTGTAGGTGTAACCTAAAGATTGTAAGTAGTGTAATTTAAATTGTTTTAAGGCTATTTGAAATGTTACTTCTTAAAAGCCGTACTTTAAATGAATAGCTAAAATATGTTGTAAGAGAAATACTCTTTTGAAATTGATGGAAAGATACAAGCGATTTATTTTTGTCTCTATGAAGCCTGGTTTTATAAAATCTTTTTTTAGCAATACGTCAAATAAATTTGTTGGTTGATTTTAATTTTTGAAAATCGAAATACAGCTTCAACGATATATGGATTCCAATTGTGGGAAAGTGACTCAACGTTAAGTGTGTATAATTGCATATTTATTCCAAAGATTTATACCTGTTTACTTGAAGTAAAATATATACATCCTAAGAAAGTTTTGAAAATGATTAACTTAATTTTTGGAAACCTTTTATTTACACTGAAAATAATACTAATAAAGCATTCATATAATGTTTTGGATTAATTAAATTTACAAATTAGAGATTATAAATTTTTTTAAATACTAAAATTATTACTACCATATTAATGCTTTCAAATATATTATGAATAGGACGTTAATACAAAACGTAAAATTTGAATTTTATTTAAACTGTTTTTTTTTGAGAAACTAATGTATATGATAGATATAAGGAACAAAAAACTTTTTTAGTTCCTTTATAGATGTCAAAATTTACACAGTACTTTATTTATTCTGATCAAAGTGTAAAATAATAAGTTAGTAAACAGAATTTACTATTCTTAATGTCATATTTTAGCAATGATAGATTCTAAAATCGTTGCTGATTCATAGCTGACTCAGTAACGAGTACAGCCTTGAGCCAGTTTCCATAGTTACAATACCTATATACACAATTCGGAAACACATTCGACACCTTCATTTCGGTATCATGTAGCCACAAGTAACAATCTGATAATGTTAATTCTAGTGTCATTATGTGAATTATAGTATTGTACCTTCTGGGATATGGCACTATCCATTTAGCCTCTACGGAACTCTCGAATGTATTGTCCCAGAACCCGAACATCTATGTTAAAACAACATAAACATTGGACCTGTTACTGAACTCTTAAAATTACTCAGCATAAAAATCAAACTCCTAAACTGTAGTAGGAAAACTAAATTAGAGTAAGTAAATTAAACTCTTGTAGATATATTAAAAGGTTGAGACAAATATCACTATCATAACTAAAACAAATAATAAATGAAGGACACAATACAAACTGTAAAAAACAGAGAATAAAGACAGTATCCAATTTGTTCGAAGTAAAATATTTAAGAAACCTAAGAAAGTAAAAAATAAGAATATGTAATGTGGGTTGTAATTCATTCAATATGGAAGAAACATTTTTTTAACAAGTTTAAAAATATATTAAACAATATTGTAATCATAAAATGGGAAGGGCATTAAGTCTGCATCATTACAAAATTATCAAACCTGAATTAAACTGTTAGAATGGTTTTCTTAACCTCGTCAGAAGACATAACTCCCTCTCGTTATGAATGAGATGTTATACTGTAAATTTAGGAACACTAGATATTGGTTAAAAGCTGGCTCACATATTAACCTCGTTGAGGCTGGAAGTTTTTCTAATATAATTTTTATTTTAAATTGAAGGATATCGTGTTGTTTCTACAAACTATTCTAATTAACCTTATAAGTCCCTGTAGTACGATCAATTTACTACATATTGTTTTACTCTTCAAGCAATCCCCACAATATATATACAGCTTCTCTTCTCTGTTCATCATAATGTTTGCTTTTGAGTAATTCATAAATCTTCTTTGATGGAATAAATATTTGAAAATCTTTCATTGTTTATTAGGCTTCTCTTGAAGGTTATTATGACAAAAGTCTGCTCTAAAGTATTTAATTATTTTAAAAGGCACTAAGCCCATTAACGTATTTTGGAGTGAATGGATTTATTTAATGATATTGATACATTTAAGAGTTTAAAAGAGCAAACTTATTATGTTTCTCTACCTAGATTAAAATTTTATAAAGGAAATTCATCAACTAAAAATAAAATTAAGAGAATAAAACGTTAGTTATAAGTGTTTACCCCAAAAGCTATCATCCATTCAAAATATTTACCTGTATAATAACTGAATGTCAGAAATATAATAATAATTTTCGGTGAAACTAATATATATATATATATATTTCTTTAAAGAGCGAGTACCTTTTGTTGTGTATCAGGAAATTTGTTATAGCAATGATAATTGAAGCGAGAAGTTGATTTAAAGAGAAACATGATCTCAATATTTGCCCATTTCACATACCAGATTGCCCTCCTGTGGGAAGTTTACGCCGATTATTCCACGGATCATGATCGGTGACACAATTCAACAATTGTTAGAGAAGCGCACTATTTAGTAGTTAAATTGCTATTTTAAATAATATGTATTTCAAAAAATATAATTTACCAAATTAATAAAATTATTGTTTCATATATTGGTGCGTGAATTCTAAAAATGTCTAAAGGCTTCAATAACTCATTTTTCCATTATTTCCAATGGTTGCTCATTATATGTAGCGTTCGCTCATTGAACATAACAAATCCTTTCATGTTAGGTTTGGTTTGTTCACATTTGGTTACAATCCTACACAGCTGACAACTTTACAAAGACGATCATTCAAAAGGCGCCTTTAGAACGAATTTCTGTCTCACCCCATCAGCCCTCATTCATCCTAGGTATCCCAAATTTACATTTGGTTAGGGACTTGGTATAATAGGCTATTGCATTTAATTGCACCTTTGAGGCGTCTAAAATATTGTCAGATTAAGCATAAATAAGATATATTGGCAAACCTTTCAGACTTATATTGTAGCCGGTTATTTAAGAACATGGTAAATAATAAAAGACAAACTTTTAAAGAAACACTCTGATATTTTTAGCACGGTGTGTGTGTGTGGGGGGGGGGGTTGTGATCTTTCTGGATTTTTAGAGATCTCTCCCCATAAATCTACACGTTTTTTTGATTACTAACTTTCCCCTCCAGTGATCGAGTCACTTATTACTTCTCATGGAATTTGTAGCTTTTGAGGTGTAATAATATTTACGGTAGACCAGAAGACGTCCAGTAACCGTACTTGTCTAATACTTACAAATTCAGTAATTAGTAACGTTCTCATAAAGTTTTAAGTTCTCATAGAGTTTCAGGTTTTTACATTTTTTCTTGTAACGTAAGGAATTACGTAATAATATTTAAATATATATATATATATATATATATATATATATATATATATATATATATAATAAATTATAAATATTTCAAACACAAGAAAACTTTTAATGAATATATTTATTCAAACTTTTCGCCGATAAAATAGTATCAGCATCTTCAGGAAAATAATTATCTAATAAAATACTTTACAAAATTTTTTAAAAGTATTTTATTAGATATTTATTTTTCTGAAGATGCTGATACTATTTTATCGGCGAAAAGCTTTGAATAAATATATTCATTAAAAGTATTCTTGTGTTTGAAATATTTTTTAATTTATTACCTATATTACAAGAAAACATATCACCATATTTAATATATATATATATATATATATATATATATATATATATATATATATATATAAAGAAATAAGTCAAAATACAAATACAAGAATTATAATTGAATTTACAATTCAAAGCTTTTCGTTGGCTAACAGTATAAACATCATCAGGAATAATAAACAATTAAAATTAACATATGTGCAAATTAGATGAAATAAATAGCTATGCCAAATAAATTACAATGTTGTTAACATTTTTTTTATTTTGCTCCTAAATTATTTAATATTCCTGATGATGTTGGTACTGTTAGCCAACGAAAAGCTTTGAATTGTAAATTCAATTATAATTCTTGTATTTGTATTTTGACTTAGCTCTTTATTAATACATAATAATACATATTGAGATATTTATATATATATATATATATATATATATATATATATATAATATATATATATATATAGGCCTATATATATATATATATATATATATATATATATATATATATATATATATATACCCCTTGGTGTATATATGTGGGCAAATTTGTAAAATATCTTTAAATCAAATACAAAGCATAATAAATAGTTGAGACTTTCAAATAATGCTCTAAAACTTTATGAAACAATTTTTTTATCCTTTGGTATCAGCAAAATGTCTGTTTATAACGATATAACCACGGTATAATAGCACGTACTAATTTTAAATATTTGGTCTCGAATACATTTTAATATTATTTTATCTATATATTTCGGTATTCGAAACGTATTTTCTGTTTTACTGATATAAAAATCAGTATTTTTACAAAAACCCTGCGAAGTCATAAACGTGGCCGAAGACGTATCTGTATACTGCAGATTGAACATATCGAGCAAATAAAGCGTCGCTGGGAGAGTAATTTACAGATTAGTAGTATCCGTGAAACCGTAGAACTGGTAATAAAATGTAATTCAAAGAAAAGAATTTCAAACGTATTCTCGTGTAATACCCTAGAGAAAACAAAAATGCGTTTAAAGTGCAAGTAACAGATCAGCTTTCTATACATTCAGAAACATTTAGTCTTTACGTTTTGTAAAGACAAAACATATTGCTCATGTTCTGTAAGCCGTAACATTAGGTGACTTTTTACGATTGTAGAGAGATAAATATTGTGGTTTAATTTTAAAAATAGACGTACACGGTAAGATACATGAAATATATTTCAAAAACATTTCTTGCCTAAATCATTCAGTTATTAAAATCGTAATATTTGTAAAAGATGCACAATAATTCTATAAAATTTAATAAAAAGTAATATTCAGAATTAAAATTTTATTTAAACAAGTCTCTTCTGACATATTTTGCTTGAATTATTGTGTAAATAATAAAATGAAGTGGTAGAATTAGAAGTCACTGATAAAACACAGGACCTTTAGGATTTCATAGGATTACAAGGTATTACAATGATCGCAAACGATATTATTAAGTGTAAATTATGAAATAATCCTGTCATACTCTAACAAGTAATATAAAAAAAAATATTAAAGTCAATTAATACTAAAGCAAAAGAGAACAATTTTGTTTTAGTTACTTTTTAATAAATGATTTCGATAATTTTTAATAAAGTAATAACCTATGCGTTAAAACCGCTGTTCTACCAGATAACCTATAACGTAAAATAAGCTGTTTTATGAAACCATATCTTGTCACATATTTTAGACCAAATTGAATTAAATAACAATTCTGCATACCTTGGTCCTATTTGTAAAAGTTTTTCTCAAATATTAAACTAAAATTAATGAATGAATAGATTTAAATAATGATTTAATTAATGAAAAAATCTGTATTAATATAAGTTTTCATCCACTAAAAGTTGAAAAAAATATATTTGAACTTAAGTGGATGAATAAATGTATTTTCTTATGGACTGAAAATTTGAACAGCAGCCACTTCTTATGTTAAGCGTTAAGAAATAAAATCTGTTTAACAACATATCCCCGAAACTATTCTCTAAAACAATCGCCGCCTTCTTTTCCTACTAAATAAATAATAAAGTACTCCACCGTCGTTTAAATATTCTTTTGATATAGTAGCTTTTAATGAAACATTAATAGAATTTTATTACTTCTGGATGTGAAATTTTTTTTTAAACATTGGTAACGGCACAGAATTCTTCGATATTGTTTTGTAAGTGATTCTTTCTTTTGCCCGCTCTAAGCCAGCTCACAGGCGACTAGATTGAAAAGTCTTGTTACTTTAAACCTAATGCCTTGAAATCTCAAGATAAAGGAGTCTTGAATTGTTTTTATTAGAGATTTCTTTTTTAAAATGAGCTCTTGAATTATCACACAAGGCTTAAAGCGAACTCTAGCGATTGTACATGCGTATGAATTAAATTAAATTTATAATATTTCATTTACACCCTTTAATGAAGTAAATCCTGGCAGATATTAGTAAAGTTTATCACCTAAATTATAACTATTTGATTTACAAAATTGAATATTTCGCTTAAACATTTAATCCAACCCAAATACTTACAATATGTAGGTCAGCTTCTAAAATAGTAGTAATACTAATGTAATTTTAAATAGTTAATAGATAATCATTTTTACAGAATAATTACAGTACCGGTGACAAAGTTGAAGAGTATTAAATTTAAAATTGTGTCAAATATATAGTTCTACCTTCATGGAGTTTTAGCAATCGGTGAGAGTCCTGAGACATCCCCGGGTGTAGTTCCGAGCCACGCGCTTCGGCCACTGGTTGTCCGAGAGAAACTCAGGTTCAGCAGCAAATATAGCATTGTAAAAACAATATGTTTTAACCAAACATACAGTTTAATAGCGGCAACTGAAATTTCATTAAGAACATAAATGCTTTCTAAAGGCGCCTGATATTTCTCAATATTTAGTTATTAGAAGTAATAATGTTTTAGATAATATTTTTTGTGAACAGAGATTCTCCATTTTATTGTTCAATAAAAAAGAGCAAAGTAAGAGAGACATTAGGCTCAACTTCTAGAATACCTCATATTGTCAAACATATTCAACCACAAAAAATTCATACGAAGATAGATATATAGTTCAACAAATTATTTTCAAACCAATTATTAGCTTAACACAAATTTCAGATGTTTTTTAATGTAGAGATCTTAATAAAACAGTTGTAGAGAAAAGTCACTAATAATTTAATATGAAGAAGGTTTTTCGAAAATAATAATTTACAGAACTAATATTGTGTTAAATATTTTGCCATATAACGACAACATTGATTTCCGGAGGACCTTAAATAATTAAATGAATGAAATTGACGTTTTGTACATACCTCACTGGGCAAAGTACCACCACTTGTCGGACAGTTATTCGGGTGCACCCTTTCCCGCACTTATCAATTACCTGTTGAACTTAAAGAAATCACTTATATTCAAAATGTCACTATTAATGTTAAGAGTACCTTCGCCACACGACAGGAGAAACAAAGAGAGAGAAATGGTCTAAACCGAGCCTCGTTTAGAACACACAAAAACTACGTCACGTCGAGAGTGACGGGAGAGATGTCGTTTAACCGACGATTCGAAAGGAACTGGGGCGTACCGAACCTTGTAAGAGACAAAGGTTGGCCGATAAGGAGTCCCTCTCTGAAGCAGTTACACTGTCTTTTAAATTATCTTTAATTTAAAGAAAAGTACGTAACATACCGGGGGCCTTGAATCCTCCTAGGATTCAAAGAATAATACAATATAAGCTACCCCAGCATGAGAGAAAAGAAAACAATAATTATCAATAAACAAACTGAGAGTTCTTCACAAAAAACAAATATACACTAAATAAAATAAAAATTCCTTTTCTAGAAACATGAGAAAAATAATAAGTTTATTCTGCACTAATGGGCAGGGGGAAAACCTTATGAGAAGGTCGAGTTATAAGTCATTGCTGTGTCTTGAGCTGAACAACTCGCACCACACCGTCTGTGCCAGGGAACACTTGTGTCACTCTTGCCAATGGCCAAGAGAGAGGCGGAGTAGGTTGATGTACTAGCACTAGGTCGCCCACACGAAGGTTGTCTGTCGTTTCCGTCCATTTGATCCGCTGCTGTAGAGTGTGAAGATACTCCAGCTGCCACCTTTTCCACACGCGTTGGTGAAAAGCATGGACGAGGTGCCAATGCTTAAGTCGATTAGTAGGGACTTCAGCCAGATTTCTTTCGGGTACGGCGACGAGTGGAGCTCCAATTAAAAAGTGTCCTGGGGTCAGAGCAGTGAGATCGGAAGGATCGTTAGACAACGGTGTGAGTGGCCGAGAGTTGAGGATTGACTCGACTTGAGTTGTCAGAGTCATGAATTCGGAGAGAGTTAGAACGTGTTCACCTATAACGCGACGCAAGTGATGTTTAGCGCTTTTAATTGCGCTTTCCCATAGCCCTCCTTGATGAAGTGCAGCAGGAGGATTGAAGTGAAAATTAACTCCACGTTGAAATGAAAATTCACAAACGAGATCTTGCCCTGAGGTCCTGAGTAGAGATCGCAGAGCATTGTCAGCTCCCACAAAGTTTGTTCCGCAGTCGGAATAGACGTGTTGGCAAAGACCTCGTCTAGACACAAATCGAGTCAATGCTGCGATGAACGCGTCCGTCGAGAGATCAGTGACCACCTCAATGTGAACAGCTTTGGTAACAAGGCAAACAAAGACACAGATGTATGCCTTGATGGTTCTAATAGAGCGTAGATTATGTACTTTCAGAGTGAAAGGACCACCATAATCAATGCCTGTGTTGAGAAATGGGCGAGTAGGGGTCAGTCGAGGTTGAGGTAAGTTTCCCATAAGAAGATTTTTATTTTTAGGTCGGTGCTTAAAGCACACAATACACTTGAAGACGCGTGCACGGATTACATTCCGAGCACACAATATCCACACCTCTTGTGCGAGAAGTGATTGGGTGAGTTGAACTCCAGAATGAAGGTACTTCCGATGATATAGGTCAATCAAGGAGTCAACCACTGGGTGTTTCTTAGGCAAAATCACCGGATGTTGTGTCTCATAACGAATCTGTGCTGCTTCGAGTCGTCCACCAACTCGCAGGACGCCATCGCTATCGAGAAATGGTGTTAATCGTCGAAGCCTAGAAGATACCCTGTTAGGAGGGGTGTGTCCTAATGCCTTTAAATCTTCGCTGAAGGAGGATGTCTGAAGTTATTTGAATATTCGGATTCTGGCTGAGTTCAACTCCCCCGTAGTGAGAGGTCCAACAGTTCTTCCTAAGTGACGAGAGTTGTGTATGAAACGCAACAAGTACGCCATTACACGCTGCAGTCGACTAAAGCTAGAATATTTCCGCAGCAAGTCCCATTCTGAGTGAACAGTGGAGAGAAGAGATATAGGCAAAATAGGTTTATATTCCCCTGTGTCAATAGTTTTGCAGGCTCAAAATGAGATATAGGCCAGTTATCATGCGACTGTTGTAACCAAGAGGGTCCGTACCACTATAATTTATGTTGAGGTAGGTCTGAAGGAAGTAATCCACGTGACGCGCAGTCAGCGGGATTGTGTTCACTCGGTACGTGCCTCCAATAATGAGAAGGCAATAATTCTTGAATCTGCGCTACCCGATTGGCGACAAAGGTTTTGAGTCGATAAGGAGGTGTTTGTATCCATGTCAATGTTACTGACGAATCGCACCATAGAAAAACTGAGGAAAATTCCATTTTTTTTTATAAAGAGATATAATATATGCCACTAATTGAGCGAGTAAATGAGCAGCACTTAGCTCCAAGCGAGGTACAGTGAGTTTTTTCTATGGGGCTACCCGAGTCTTCGATAATAGCTGCCGAATTACCACCGAGTTGTCACTAATCTGACATCCTAAGTAAATGACAGCAGCGTATCCACTCTCAGAAGCATCTGAGAAACCGTGTAACTCAATGTTAGGCGAGTGACTCAAGCGTAAAGCCCGCGGAATTACAATATTTTTTAAACGATTAGAAGTCTTTGCAAATGTTTGCCACTGAGTTAGAAGTTCAGGTGGTAGGGATTGGTCCCAGTCTAACCCTTTTGTCCAGAGGAGCTGCATAAAACATTTCGCCCACATGACAACAGGCGAAAGGAAACCACTAGGGTCATAAATTTGAGCGATAACGCTGAGCACTTGGCGTTTAGTTTTAGAGTTTCGAGGAAAATTCAAATGGTAAGTAAAAGCGTCCGAAGACGATGACCAATGAAGTCCGAGAATATTATAATGAGGTTGTGCGGTATCCTGAAGAAACGTGGGTGTCTCTAGGTGTTCGTCTGGAAGATCCTGTAATAGTTGATAAGCGTTAGTAGTCCATTTCCGCAATTCGAAGCCACCTCGAAGTAAAAGAGAAATGAGCTGAGTTTTCAAATGAGAGGCCTCATCAATGGAATCACCACCCGCAATAATGTCGTCGACAAACGTTTGTGTGCGGAGTACTTCGGCAGCCTGAGGGAATGAAGCACCTTCATCGGAGGCGAGCTGATGAAGAGTTCTTATCGCCAGGTAAGGTGAACAACTAAGTCCATAGGTTACTGTGGTCAATTGATAAGTGGAAATAGGTTGATCGACATGGTCCCTCCATAGGATCAGCTGATAAGGTTGATCATCAGGGTGGACTTTGATCTGACGATACATCTGACGTATATCGCAAGTAAAAACCAACATTATGATAGCGAAACATGAGTAACATCACAAATGTTGGTCTGCATTTTCTGTCCTGTCCACAGGGTGTCGTTGAGAGAGAAACCGTTGGATGTTTTTGCACTGGCATCAAAGACTGTTCGAAGGCGAGTAGTGGTGCTGGATTCCTTTAGAACCCCATGATGAGGTAAAAAGTACTGAGGTGAACTGAGCTGAGTGTTTTGGGCAAGTATCATGTGTCCAGAAGTCAAATAGTCAGACATGAATTCTGCATAAAGTTGCTTGAAGCGAGGCTTAGAGTTGAACTTTTGTTCGAGAGATTTTAATCGTACTTCCGCGTTCCCGCGAGAAGTTCCGAGAGGAGGTTTATCTTGTTTGAAAGGAAGTCGGACACAGTAACGACCTGAACTGTCGCGTGTATGAGTAGCGACATAATGAGCTTCACATGCTTGATCATGTGGTGAGAGTTTTGAGGTCAAGGGCACTTCTTCATGTTGCCAGAATTTTTGCAGAGTATTTTGCGGTTCCAAGTCATTCACCGTGAGTAATGTGGTGGACATACTAGCACTAGATTCCCTTTCACAGGTAGGCAGACATGGAGCTTCTCCCATAACCATGAATCCAAAGTGAGTGCCTATCATGCACGGCATATTAGAGCCGAGAGAATGCGTGGTTGGAGACAATATTAAAGGAAAAAGAGCGCCGCCCAGAAGAATATCAATGCGACTTGGCAAATGAAAAGTAGGGTCGGCAAGCGTATAAGATTGTACCTTATTTAGTACTTTAACGTCAATGTGAGTACGAGGTAAATCGACGCAAATTTTGTCGAGAATGAGAAAATTATGTTTGGCAGCTATTACTGTGCCATCGAGAGTGTGCACGCCTAAAGAGGTCATGCCCCTTGAGCGAGTAAGAGTTTGAGAAAGTCCAACAATGTTGTGATTACTTCTCGTTCGAGTTACACACATTAGTTGAGCTACTTGCTCTGAAATAAATGAGGATTGGCTTCCTGAGTCCACCAGAGCCCGGAAAACATAAGTCGTCCCGGTAGGAGAGGAGAGTTTTACTAAAAGTGTGCCCAGGAGCACAGTTGTACTTTGAGAGGCAGGATTAGTCGCCTGAGAAGTCATACTAATGGGTGACTGAACTACTTCTGTTACACCTTGATCCTGGGAAAGAGAGGACTTTAATGGTGTATGCTGAGGCAGGTGATCGTTGTCGAAATGGAGAAGAGTGTGATGTTTCCTTTTACATTGAAAACAAGTCGAATTGGATTTACAAAACTTCACACTGTGATCGCCCAAACATGAAATACATCTACTATACGACTTCGCGATCTTCAAACGCTCTGTCGGAGATTTGGCCTCAAACTTAAGGCAGGAATAGATTTTATGGTCTGCTCCTTTACACAGAAAACATGAAGGATGCTTTGTCTCAGACGCTGTGTCATTGACAGAGTTACAAGTCACCAGCGAAGTCCCCTTTCGGTTAACCTGAGTCTTATACATTAACTGTTTTTCCTTCGAAATTTGAGGCGAGTTTGAAGGTAATGAGTTAGGGTTGAGAGTTGAAGAGGAATGTAGTGTCGCGTGTTCAAGTTCACTACATTTTTGTGAGAGGAAGTTGATAATTTCCGCAGATGTTGCCAGGGTCGACGTGTTATCCCGTGATTGTTTAAGCTTCTTCAGTATAGTAGAATCCAGCTTGCGTAAAATCATCGCTGACAATAAGGGATTGTTACTCGTGATATCAATTTGTAGCCCCTTCAAGGCTTGGGTGTTCTCTGTGTAACTTGTAACAAAGTTACGCATTTGGTTAGAAGTGTAATTGATATTCGGCAAGTCGAGAATTCTATTGAGATGAATTGACATTAATCGTCTTGGAGAATGATATCTCTCCATAAGAAGGTCATACGCGACTTGATAATTAACTTCCGAAATAGGTAAAGAGTTAATTAATTTTAATGGTTCACCTGAGAGTACACTGAGCAAATACTGTAGTTTGGTGACAGCATTGAGAGATGTATTTTTATGTATGGTAGAGTCAAAGAGATTTTTGAAAGAAATCCATTCTAATGGATCACCCGTGAAATGTTTGAGTTCCAATTTCGGAAGTCGCAGTGGGATTTGTGACGAGAGTGAAGAGCTAGCTTCGGTTTTTTGCCTAGCAGCTTGTTTCGCTTCTATTGAAGCAACAGTGTAATTTATGCGAGAAACAAGATCATTAACCACAGCCGAAATTGAGAAATTGGGAATAAAATCGTTATCTTTTTCCAACGAGAGTTCATTGAATAAGTCCAATGTGTCTAAAAATTCTTGTTTAATGCTAGCGACAGAGGGAGCTCGGATCATTAATTCCTGCATGATCGCTTTATCAGAAATCTTTTGCGTGAGATCATAAATAGATTGGATCTGGGAAAATAGAGCTTCCTTCTTAGCAGTGATTACCCTTAGTGATTTGGCCATTTTGTAGAATTGAATTATATCTACAATAACAATAAGGCTCTTTAAATACACTAACAAAATATGCTATACTAATAGCAAGAGCGATAGAGAAAGCATAAACTAGTTTCTCACAAAGAAATGTAAATATTGAATGTTTTGAACTTATGAACGGACGTAAACAGTTCAAGTAAACAAATGTCTCTTATTCAAGGTTACAATAACAAGATATCTTCCAATAATTGCAATCAAAAAAAAGTTCAATACAAATTATGAAAAATGTAAATATTTTAAAAGGAAATATTACAATTACATTGGACATCATGTAACTGAATGATCTGCTTCAAAACAATAAGCGTTAATAAATATAAATTTGCAATTTACAAGCAGTGAAATCATAGGTGACTTCTTTTACCATACTAAATAGCAGAAAATATTTATAAATATATTAGCCTATTAACATAGTATGAGTGAGAAACATAAACTTTGAATCATACGAATTGTTTACAAATAGACAAGCGTAATGAATTATAAAGATATGCTTTCAGAGAGGGTTTGTTATAATCTACTGTATTTGAACAGCTGATAGATAAGAAATTGAGTGAGGTAAGCCTTGTAACAAGGACAAGATATTGCGTGCGGTTGGAAATATGTACGTCACACTTGTGGACATGTTTTAACATAGGACCTTTTCAAAAGATCCGGCCCGTAGAACCAAAAATGTTAAATATTTTGACATATAACGGCAACATTGATTTCCGGAGGACCTTAAATAATTAAATGAATGAAATTGACGTTTTGTACATACCTCACTGGGCGAAGTACCACCACTTGTCGGACAGTTATTCGGGTGCACCCTTTCCCGCACTTATCAATTACCTGTTGAACTTAAAGAAATCACTTATATTCAAAATGTCACTATTAATGTTAAGAGTACCTTCGCCACACGACAGGAGAAACAAAGAGAGAGAAATGGTCTATACCGAGCCTCGTTTAGAACACACAAAAACTACGTCACGTCGAGAGTGACGGGAGAGATGTCGTTTAACCGACGATTCGAAAGGAACTGGGGCGTACCGAACCTTGTAAGAGACAAAGGTTGGCCGATAAGGAGTCCCTCTCTGAAGCAGTTACACTGTCTTTTAAATTATCTTTAATTTAAAGAAAAGTACGTAACATATTGCATATGAAAATAGTTTTACATATTATTTTATTCTCCTTTTCATTGATTGTTGAAGAGAAAATTTCATGATATTATAAATTGAGGAGTTGGTACAGGGCTTAAGGTTGAGAGGGAAAATGTTTTGTCAAATTTTGATCGATATAATACAAGTTACACAATCCCATTAGAAAATACAAGCTTCCAATTTATCAACAGCCTTTTAAAATGTACATAAATACGTCAATGATTTCTAGCTTATCATGTATACGCTTTATTCAACCACCTTTAAGTCTCTAAACATTTAGTCCAATATAACGATACAATATTTTTTTTTGTTAAAATGCCTATCTTTCATTGAAAGACAATCCAACTTCAATATTTTAAAAATATTTTGTGTTTGATAGTTTTTAAACACAAACAACCCTGTAGATTATTAAAGTGTAAATTATCATTTATGTATTGCTAACCCTCTTTAAAATAAACACTTTCTAAACTCTCTTCCTAAACATCCACTTGTTAGCTTTAGTAAATTATTCCGATAACAATCTCTTGGATGAACTTCTGATATAAATTTTATTTTTATATCTTTACCATTGTATAGTCCTTAATCAAATATTTTTATTTTATAAAGTTATTTTATAAGGTAGTTTTTTATATATGTTTTGGCGTTTATAAGTAGTAACTAATTAGTAATATTTCTTTTAACATTTGTCGCTAATTTCACAATATTAAAGTTTCACATGTTTTTATATGAAATTTGAAATCGTTAATATAGCAAAATATTCTTAGCTTCAGCAAATATGGTGGATGTTAAACCTATACATAAGTATATCTAAATTGTAAAACTTATGTTTACAGAAATGTATGTTATGTTTGAAGAAATGTAAAGTCTGTTCATAATTCTTGCTCAACAAGTTAAAGTTAGATCAACGTATTTGCTTATTTACGTCATCATTTCCTGCGGGAGACATCTGATTGAAAACTTTCCCCTAGTTTGGAAAATGTTATTCCATTTTTTCTTGTCTTGAAGAGGAGTAATTTTCCCACTTTTTCGGTCACACCACGCCTCCGAATTTCAATGTAACTTTATACATGAATTTATTGATAAACTTCGTAAAGGTTCATTGGGTGGAACTATTTTTAATGAAAATATTTTTAATTTTGCTAATGATAATAATATAAATTTAAAAATGGTAGGAGTAATAATTATTTAAATATTATTTAGAGGAAATTCAATAGTATTTAATTTACTTTGGGAGAAAGTGGATTAAATCTACAGAAATTTAAAAAATATTTAAAGAAACATTTTAATTTTTTAATAACAAAAACTCAACATGAGAATATATTAGAAAGAATATAAGACTCAATGCGTAGTATAATTTATACTAATAAATAATGTGACAACATTATAAAATTAAAACCAAAATCTTATTATTTATAAATAACTAGTTTTTTACGACCAGTTCATGTTAGTAAAGTCTGATTTTCTTAATGGTAACTAGTAAATAAAAAATATTAAAATTCCAATTATTTCTAATTCTTTTTAGTTTAAATTTTGAAACTCCTTAACCTTCTCAACTGAAATGAATTCCTCGTACCTTATTGGATAGTTACGGCAAAAAAAGTTAAAATATCTTTCTGGCCACTTCCTGCTTTGTCCAAGTTCATAAACCAATTTATTAGCTCTACAATTCGGTGTAATCGTAAGCAAGCAAGACCGTATGACTATCAGGAGGAACAATAGTAATTATTAATACTTCACTCTATTACTTTATTAAATATCTACAGCTTGAACTTAAATATCTTAATGCTAAATTTGTTGCCAAGCTTTAACCCTACTCCAGTTGGTATTGTTGAAAGTCATCAATCTGTGTAAAATGCCCCTTTCACTCTGTGCACTTCCGACTGTCAATGTCACGTATGTCCTTGCCCAGTATTGTATTAGTTTAATACGCGAAACGCCTGACATTGATGTCATTTATTCACTTAGTTCTTTATTGAAAAAATGTAAATAATGAGAAATATAAATGGTTTTTGTTCATATAATATAAAGTGTTTTAGTATCAAGCATGTGTTTTATCTCACGGAAAACATAATAAACAATAATTTTAAAAATGTGATTTGGTTGTTCTGGAACTTATATCGTAAAACAAATTTCAGGTTTAAGAAAGCCAAAGAAATAGCAATAAATAAACATTTAAAGAAAGCAGAAATAACAAAACAGCATTTCGGAGTCAGTATAAAAGCTTATAAATCGTAGTAACTCAGGAAACCCCCCCAACGTTAGGTTAATAAATTTGAATAATGGAGTAATACATTGTATTGAATTCTCAAACGAATTAGGACAGATTGTTCTTATCTGGAAGTGCAACAATGTATATGGAATAGAAAGGTTTCTATTCCATTTAAAGGTCTCTATTCCTTTTGTCACATTAGTTTAGATAACAGTAATTGTTTTTATCTGTTACTGCATGTGAGATACTTTTGATAATTTATTATTTACCATTTTTAAAGCTAATATTGTCTGGCGTCTTTTTTCAACTCTGATTGACTTACTCTTAGTTTATGACTTTTGGATACTTCTGTCTTTTAGAAACTATAGTTTGATTTCCTAATATTTTAAAACAAATTTACGAAACTTTCGTCTGCAACTTCTGTTTGTAATATACTGTTGTTTAATTCAAAAATATAAACCTACTTCCCCTTATCTGAAAAATGGTAACAACATCATTAATATTCAAACATACTTTGATTTATTCTTTATTTACTGCTTTTAATACTTACTGTTTCTTTATATTTTAAATACTTAAATTTTCTAAATTATATTCCTTAAATGTTCATTAGAGTTTTTATTACTTTCTCCTTCTTAAATAGTAATACGTAATAAACTCTCTGCACTTTTTACGTTTCTGTACGTTTTAAAAGAAATTGAAGTTCCGGTTATAGCTTAATTATATTTAGAATGCCAACAGACAAATTTGATTGGAATTCTTTGTTTCTTACTTACGTTTAAAAATAATGAATTAGTAACTTATTTAATGATTAATATGTATGTCTACCTATTTAATAAATATATATATATATATATAATTGGTATGATATATCTGTATAAAATATAATAATTATCTAATAAAATTAAGTCATAAATGAGTGAAATAGACAAAAATTTATAATTATTTAAATTATGAATTGTTACCATAAATATTTATTTCAATAGTTTTATTGTTTGTTAAAACGTTCTGCTATGTTTTGAGATACCCAGTATCCACTCCTCTAGGTCAATCCCAAAGTTTGCATCAAATTCTCTGCTTTCCTATTCTTGAATTATAAATCAACTAGAATAAGGTATACCTTCTGTTCAACTGACACCTTCTACTCTATTTTCGTATACCCTGTGTCTTCCTCTTTAGGATTTGCTTAGGAATCTGATCTTTAGGGAGTTATGGAACACACCGTGGTGTGTTGCAATGTAATTTACTATTTAATGGATTACATTCATGATTTCTCTTATTTCTTAATTAGTCCATTTCTGTATCGTTAATCATGTGCCGCGAGTTTATAGAAATACTTATTTTTTTCCATCTCCAATAATTGCCTGCTGTGATTATATTGTTATATTTCTCTTTCATGTACAAAACATCTCTAGGTAGTAGGTATAGGTAATATTTAATATTGATTATTCGTGGTTCAATGTCATTTATTATACATATTAGCCTTCAAGAATGATTAATGAAGGTCATCTTAGATGAGAATGTAATTTAAAAAAAGGGAATAAACTTTTAGCTGGTTGTAACAATAATGTGCATTAAAAACATCCCACCCATTGAGGAATAACTTACAAGCAACAGAAAATAGATGGGGCTTCACAATAGGAGCCAATGGGCCACAATCTATAGGGGTTCCATTCACTTGCGTTTTAAAAAAACGTTTCAAAAGTCTAGTAGCTAACACTGTAAAATCAAGGCTTGAATGTAAATCAAACAGTCGTGCAAATAGTAAACTTCCAAAAACTGTTCGAGCAAGGCAGGAAGGTCCTATGATTCAAATGTACCGTTCATGGTCGATCGGGCATAGAATCCAATTTGGTAAAGTGCACGGAGTGAAATAAGAATTTTACCTATATCTGTTATAGTCAGCAATGCTAACACTAGTTTTGAAGCAACTATATATTCAAGCTACATTTATTTTTCTTCTACCGTTAGATGACATAGGTCTAACCTCTGTATTATGTTTTCGGTTCTCTAAGTAGTTAAATTAAATGGTCAAAAACGTATTCTGTGAAGTACGCATATATATATATATATATATATATATATATATATATATATATATATAAGTTACGTGTTATATTAAGCTTGAAAGGTTTTTAAAAATGATTTTATTTTTACAAACCTTTGTTAATTACGAAACATTTAATTTAGAAATGGTTACAATAATTTAGCTTAATAAAAACAAATACAATTGATGTACATTCAATCGGAGTGAGAACGTCTGTATGATACAGAGGCGACTTGCACACTGCCGGGGCTCTGTTCTCACACCTATATAATACTAAAGCTGCGTAAGCAGGAATTTTCCTAGCACGCATTTAATTATGAAATGTTCACATAAAATGTTTATATAACTCCTCCATCCCTAAAGAAAACTTCGGGGGTTGGCGAAGTTTCGGCATCGGTTGAGGTCCTCTTCATCTTCTTGATGAGGGTGAAGTATATAAGCTGCTGAATAGGCCTCCGTAAAGGGCAATTTTCGGCATGGGTTGAAGTCCTCTTCACTGGAGAAAGTCACCAGGCAAAGACTGATTTCCAAGATCCAGTTAAACGGGTGGTCTGCGATTTCCAAAGCAGTATCCTCGTAGTTTGTAGGCGTTACTGTTTTTGATGATGGGCATTTTACAGTCTAATTTTCTGTTCATTATAATTCAACTGAGCAAAAGTATTTGGAATTGATTAATACAATTTATAATGAGTCTTTTCTATCATAGGATAGATACAAAATGTTTATAACATATACAATTGTTATCAGAATCTAAATTTTTTGTTCTACAAAATTTACATTGATTACAATAAAAGTTTTATATAATTTTTCATAATTTTTACCATCATTTACATTCAACTTGCCTGTTATAGATTTGATAAAGGATTCTAGTCAGTTTATAAGAATTCTTTTTGTTTTGTTATCTCTTTAAGAGTATAGTTTCTAATTTTCTTCAATTACATTTCTTTTTGTGATTAACATATTTCAAATAATTAACAATATTTATTACCATAATTAGTTACATATCATTTAATTAATTACAAAAGTGTGTAACACATACAGTTAATAAAAACAATGTTGTTTAAAAGTTTAATAAAGTTTCTTGCATAGAACTAGTGAACAAAGGTATGGTAGGGATTTTAATTTGATTGTGTTGAATATGAACAAGAAGGATTTTGGTCATTAATTACATTTTTTATCTTCTTAGGTCTTTTAATTTTCGACAAATGTATTTTGTCTTTAGTGTTATGATATCTAGGCTTTATTTTTCCAGTTTTTCTTTCCTTGTTTATTGAAGCTATCTCTTCTTTGCTATATCTGTTTTTCGTTTTGCTTTGCTTCTGAACTGACTTTATATAAACTTCAGATGGTATTTCTGGAAGTGGTTCTTTGTTTACATTCCTTTTTTCTAAAACTTTTTCTTTAATTCTTTGATTGCTATCCCTAATGTTTTCGTAAAGTATTTTTGTTTTTTCTTTATGGTTTAAAACGTAGTCAATTACAATTTGTTTTTCTAAATCTATATCTAATAAAGAGTTTGAATTTATGTGTCCAAATAAGACTTCGCACGGCGTTAATTTTGTGACTGAATGTATGCTATTGTTATAGGCTATTATAGCATATTTAACTTTCTTAATTATACTGTCTTTTTTAAATTCGATTTGATTATTTAACAGCCTTATGTGTTCTATTAAGGTGGAATGGAATCTTTCACATAATCCGTTTGATTGGGGGTTTTGTGTACTGATAAAATGGATTTTGATTTTATGCAGGTCTAATATCTCCTTCACAATTCTGTTATTAAACTCCGTTCCATTGTCTGAGATAATAACTGTTGGTAAGCAGAACTGCGCGAAGTAATCTAATAACTTGTCTGCAATCTCTGTAGCTTGAGAGCTTCCCAAGCGATAAGCTTGAGCATACCTTGTGATACTGTCGACAATGCTGATAAACGAATTCTTTTCTAAAGAGATAGTGTCGATGTGAATTATCTGGAAAGGCCTTGCAGCTGTTGGTGTCAAGTTCATTTCTAGCTGTAAGGGAATTCTGTCGTATTTGGTTCTTTGACATATGTCACACTGATTTATGAAATTTTGGATTAGTGATTTTAAATTGGGCCAATAATATCTTCGCTTAATTTGTTCGTATGTTTCTTGTATCCCTCGGTGATTGGTTTTGCTGACATGATAATTACTTATCGTTTCTAAGGTATCTTCTTTTGAAGTTAGGTCTAAGAGTTTGTTATTACACTTAACCAAATTTAGTTCAGTTTGTTTGAAATTTTTGGCTACGCATGATGCAAATTTCTCGTAAAAATCGTCTTCAAAATATAGATTATATTTTATTTTGGGCACCAAATATGATTTTACAAAATTAACTATGTCTTCTTTAAAATTATTTTCTGATATTTCGACTATTAAACGAATTTTTGAAGTTCCGAATAGTTTTATAATTTTTACTTTCTTTGGCTCATATTTTACCAATGACAAAAATATTTGATTTTTCCCAAAGTTTACAGGCTCGTCGGAAATTGGTATTTCAATTTGGGTGTTCCCTTCGAAGTTTGACTGTCACTTTCTTGATCGTACTCTAAGTTGGCATTATCTGTTGCGTCGAGTTGTACGACCATAGACTCATTATCTTCATTCAATTCCGGGAAGTAACGACTCAGTAAGTTCGCTGGAGATAGCTCAAGGTCTGGTTCTACAGTGTGTTGGGTGTTTGTTGACTTTTTATTAGTAATATTCAATTGTATTCTAGACAAAGCATCTGCGTTCTGGTTTAATTTGCCTTTTTTGTATCTTATGTCATAATCATATTCTTCTAATTTTAATCTCCATCTTAAAAGCTTGGAATTTGGTTCTTTAAGTGAAAATAACCATTGTAAAGGTTTATGGTCTGTATAAATTTTAAATTTCCTCCCAAATAAATAAGGCCTGAAGTGTTTGGTAGACCATACGATCGCTAATAATTCCTTTTCAATCGCGGAGTAATTAGTTTCGCTGTCGTTTAAAGTTCTGCTGGCATACGCTATAGGAAGGTCCTTTCCATTTTTGTCCTGGCTTAAAATCGCTCCTAGTGCAAAATTACTCGCGTCTGTCGTTAGAGTAAACTCCTTTTCAAAATCTGGGTATTGTAGAAGGGGCTCGTTAGTCAATATATTTTTACATGTTTCAAAACATTCTATGAAGTCTGGATTTTCTATATTTATTTTTGCATTTTTCTTTAAACAGTTAGTAAACGGTTTTGTTATCTTGGCGAAGTTTTTAATAAATTTTCGATAATAGCCTATTAGTCCTAAAAATCCTTTAATTTGTTTGGTGGTTTTGGGTATTGGATAGTTTTTGATTGCCAAAATCTTTGCTGGGTTAGGTTTTACGCCATCTGGTGTCACAACATGTCCCAAATATGCCACTTCTTTTCTTAAAAATTCTGTTTTATCCAGCTGTACTTTAAAGTTGGCTTTGCGTAATCTGTCGAAAACTTCTTTAAGTCTTTGAATATGTTCTTGGAGGCTAGTAGAATAAATTATAATGTCGTCTAAATAAACTAAACATGTTTCATTTTGGATGCTTCTCAGAATATTATTCATAATTCTTTGAAATGTAGGGGGGCTATTCTTTAGTCCAAAGGGCATTCTTAAAAATTCGTAGTGTTCCGTTTCTGTTGAAAACGCTGTTTTTTCTATGCTATTTTTATCCATTTCTACTTGGTGAAATCCTGAGGCTAAATCTAAAGTTGTAAAATACTGAGATCGTCCTAATTTATCTAATATGTCGGTTATGTTTGGCAAGGGAAATTTATCGTCAATTGTTTTCTTGTTTAATCCTCTAAAATCTATTATAATCGAAATTTTCTTTTGCCAGAAGCGTCTTGTTTTTTGGGTACAATCCAGACAGGAGAGTTCCATGGAGAATTTGAAGGTCTAATAATTCCTTGTTCAAGCATGTCCTCAGTTTGTTTATTAATTTCGTTCTTGTAAATCTCTGGATATCTATAATTTCTGGAGTATACGGGAATTTCATCAGTAGTCCTAAGGTCTAAGGTCCTCAGGTCTAAGGATATTGTATTCTTCTAAAGATTTCAATTCTAATGGTTCATTTACTGTTAATTCTACATTTACTTCTGTGTTGTTTATTATAGGGCAGTAGGCTTCTCCCTTGTGTACTGAGACTATACACTGCGGAATTTCTAATCCATTTAAGTTTTTGTATGGTAAGAGTCCTTCTCCATCTTGAATATTTTGTATTCTAAATTTAATCATTTGGCTAGCGCGGGCTTGTATAACATAACTTGTTCCCTTTTTTGCTTTCTGTTCCTGACATTCGCTTTTATTATTATTATTATTAATATTATTATTATTATTTTGTTCTTCTGTGTTAAAATATTTAATCGGCATTTGCTTATTGCGAAATATTAATTTATCATTCACAAAATTTAAATTAATTTTTAATTCTTTTATGTTATCTAATCCAAGGAGTAAGTCAAAATCTTTATGGAAATCAAATAAATAGAATTTTGTTGTTTCTTTTCCTAAAAGTGGTAGCGTACAACTGTATTTTTCTTTTGATACTCCATGAGCTGTACTCACTTCAAATGGTTCTTGTTTTAGAGTGTTTTTGAAAAATTGGAAAGCTATTGATTTTTTAATAAATGATCTCGTGCTTCCAGTGTCAATCAGCATCTTTAAATTGGTCTAGGGATCGTGGATGTACGGTAGTTCGTTTGTGTCGTCTTCTATATGCATTATGGAAAATGTCTTTTTAATGTGGTTAGTCCTAAAAAATGATTTTGGGTAAGATTGTCCTCTTGAGTGAATCCGCATGCGTTTTCCTCTTGCGTGGAATCGTCAAAGTCTATGTAGCTGTCAGGGTCCTCTTGCGGTTCATAATCTGTTTGTTCGGTCAGATAAGAGTTGGTCATTTGTTCAGTCAATCGATTCATAGTTTGGTCGTAATTTTCCTCCTCTATTGGTTTCCCTGTCATCTGATAAATTCTATTTTGTCTAATTGTGATCCCTGTTTGACGTGTGGAAATACTCATTGGTTCTGGTTCAAATTTTTGATGAACTTTTAATGGTGTGTAGTTGTTAGACTGTCTCGGTTGTTGATTTTGCTGTACGTATGAGTTAGGTTTAGTAAATTGGTTAGGATTATTTTGGTAGTTGGGCCTATAATTTTGGAAGGTTTGCTTGTTAGGAAGGGGTTTGCGAATAGGCGGGTATTGTGGGGCCCTAGGTGGAATGTTCTGTTTAATATTTTGAAATAATTTGTTATTTTTAAATTGAAAATCGTTAGTAAGCATATTAAGAACTTCGCTAAGAGAATCTGGATTTTTGGTTCGCATTAGCAATCCTACAGGTTCATGTAAACCTCTAAGGAGAACTCTTAACCCTAGTTTCTGTACATATTCTATCAAAACATCTTTGGCCAATTGTCTTTGAGGCTCTTTATTAACAAAAAATGAAATCTGTAAATTTCATAGTTTTTGAATTCTCTCATAAAATTTAAAAGGTGATTCGTTATTCTCTTGTTTTAACTCAGCCATTTCTAAATTTAAAGTAAAACAATCTCTTTTGTCTGAATAGCTGGTTAATAATACTTTTTTAATCTCATACCAATTATATGAATTTGAGTTTACTACCATTTCTAATGCTTGTCCTTTTAACTTAGCTAGTATAGAAGAAAATAGATATTCATTTTGAAAATCCTCTGGATTTTCGCTTACATAAAATTTATTTATTACTTTATCACATATGGAAATGAATCTGTGGAGCATAGTGGGCTCTCCACTATACTCAGGAATCATATCAAGATATTCCTTCTTTAATGTTGGCGTTGCCATTATTTAATATTATTTTTCAAAATAAAAAAAATTAAAAATCAATTATATAAAGTTAAAAGTATTTACTCTACTTTTTCTTAATTCTATATCTTAAGATCTACTTACAAGTTGATCCAAAATACTTTGCTCATTTGAACAATTTTCATTTTTCACTTTTCACTTACACGATATTCACTCGTGCTCTTAATAGATATTCGCTTTATTAAGTTGTTGTAGATATTCACTCTACTTAAAGTTTCCTCAATTAACGGTTAAAACCGACGGACGTTATATTCACTAACTTCCTTGAGGTGTCCTACTGTTTTCTTGATGTCGTTACAGATATGCGCTCTGTAACGAATCGCGTTTTTGCAGTATCTCGGTTAACGATTGAAATCGAAAAAAATTATGTTCATTAATTTTCCCGAGATGTCCTACCGACTGCGCCAGTTACGTGTTATATTAAGCTTGAAAGGTTTTTAAAAATGATTTTATTTTTACAAACCTTTGTTAATTACGAAACATTTAATTTAGAAATGGTTACAATAATTTAGCTTAATAAAAACAAATACAACTGATGTACATTCAATCGGAGTGAGAACGTCTGTATGATACAGAGGCGACTTGCACACTGCCGGGGCTCTGTTCTCACACCTATATAATACTAAAGCTGCGTAAGCAGGAATTTTCCTAGCACGCATTTAATTATGAAATGTTCACATAAAATGTTTATATAACTTATATATATATATATATTCATACTTATTCAAAACACCTATATATATATATATATATATATATATATATATATATATATATATATTCATACTTATTCAAAACACCTATATATATATATATATATATATATATATATATATATATATATATATATATATATATATATTAATAAATTTAAAATATATCAAACACAAGAATACTTTTAATGAATATATTTATTCATAAACATATTGAATATAAAAGTATTCATAAATATATTCATTAAAAGTATTCTTGTGTTTGAAATATTTTAAATTTATTAACTATATATACAAGAAAACATATCACCATATTTAATATTATATATATATATATATATATATATATATATATATATATATATATATATATATATATATATATACACGTGTATATGGGAAGTATTTAAAATTTTGAATTCTGATAATTTAAAGCAGTAATAGTAATAAAGTGGTATATTCATAAAGTATCGTCTTATATTTATAAAAATACCCATATGTCTTGGTATTGAACAGAAAAAGATGAAAATGACAAGAGTCGTTTTTTAGGGTTGTGATTAAAAGGTGTAGAGTCCAGGTTTTTTTAAAACATTAACTGCAATGCGTGAACACGCACATTTATCTTGGGGAGGGGAGGGGGTTGGCAGTCACAAACATCTCTAGAGGCAGGCTGCTTTCACAGTGCTGCTCCTTGTGACTGCTATAGAAAGTATTTAGACATTTCTATGGAACATGCAATTTTTATTTCATAGGTTTTTATCGATGGCCCCTACAACACACTACACGCAAAAGTTTTATTTTTTTGGGACTTTCAGTCTTTACCATATTCACTACACAATATATACAAATATATTACTATAAATATTTGCTAAATGAGCAAGTAAGTGACATTGTCACAAAACAATAAAATATACCATGGACCCTTAAAACATGTTTTTAAGGCGCTATAATAAAGACGGCCAGATGTAGAGTTAAGGTGGTATATTGGCTTCAGTTATAACGCGAAAATATAATACGAAGTAATTATTCACTCTAGAATTATTTTTATACCACTAAACGAACTGTTTGACGTGTTCAAACCGTTGATGTAAAATTAACATCATTGTTAACACCATTGGCAGATCTAGTCAAGCAAATATAACAATTTATCTAATTTTGTAAGAAAGAATCTAACGCTCAAAAACCGCAGGGTCAAGAATTAAAAACTCTTTTAAATTAAAATCTAAATAGCACGCAAGTTTGGATTTTATACTAACAATAATTTAGTTGTGAAATAATTTATAGTGGAAATCCTAACTGAATTAATATTAAATAATAATAAATACATATTTAATTTGAAATAAGTAATTGGTTAAATCAGAATAACTCTTTTAAATCTCATTATCTATAAATGAACCTAATTCACCAAAAATAGGCAATTATAAATTGGAGGGGTACAATTGTACAATACTAATAAAATCACGAATAAAATATGTTTTAAATCATCAGTTTATATTGATAAACATTGTGTTATTACATTTTATATTACATCTTTATTTATTTTGCCACATTTTTCCAACCCTTTATTTTTATTTAGGATTAGAATAGTAAAATGCTGATTTTAATTATTTATAGTCGAAAAAGGTCCATTTATAAAAATAAGAGTTTTACATTCACAAAATGTGTATGAGCACCTGCTCGTTTTGAGATGAAACGTCTAACGCTATTCTCATTAAAATGAATTCTAATAGTTAATCTGTGTTAGTTCTAACGCAGCCATATTAACATACTTGACCTGACACAAACGTAGATAGCTCAAGAATGAATCTTGTTTAAGAAATCATACCAATATTAAACTTCCTCCATCAATTCACTTTACTACTATTGGTTTTCAGTTTTTGTTTATATCTAAGAAGTATTCTCAATTTGGAATTTTGCTCAGATGAATAAATAGAATTGTGATGGGCGAATTTCGTGCAAGTTAAAGGTTTTCTATTAGTTATCAAAACAAATAATTAGCATACAATTTTGGAATGTTGAAAATCTTCAACTATTTTACTAATACATTGCTGTTTGCTTTCCATACATAGCAAAGAATTTTTTTAATGGTGAAAAGTTATTTAAAAATTCAAAAATATTTTCCTAAGATGTTACATTATTTTACAAGGATACGAAATTACAATTTTTTTATAACTAAGTTATAAATTGAGACCTATCAACGAATTACCATACATCGAATTACACGTATGTTATAAATGATAATGTAATTTATAATCTACCATTGTATTAAAAGACAAAGATAACTGAATTAAAACATGAGTAACTGAATTGAAACCATTAGGACATATATAGACTAATATTTATGTAGTGACCCATTGTACAGTAACTATTAGTTTCAGTGTTGTGGTCATATTCTAAACATGGATCAATTAAAGAGTTGAATATGCGAAAGTTACTATATGTTTACAGGATAAAATGAAATGGGGTATATATGCTTGACAACGTTAATTAATAAAAACTTATAAATAACTTTTTTTTATAATGGAGGAAATTTTTAATGATTCGTTTACCAAAAGTAATTGCCTTAATAGAAAACTTCATAAGAGTGCCTAAATAAACATGAATTCTAAATATGGTTTAGTTAAATACAATTTTATTGTCTAGAGAATACATACTACAACGATTTTATTAGGTGAATTATACGACCGTAAATAGAATTTTCAATATTATCCTTTCCTAACCTTAATCATTAAAAAAGCAATAACCATTCCTACAAACATTTAAACCACCTTGATTTACAATTCTCCAACACAGTCATTAAAGAGTTAAAATATACTGGGGTCTAAGAACCAAATACCTAATGACTACTCGTAATGGATCACAGTTATTTACTCCTTGGTTTTCAGATCCCAGTATGTTTGTAATCTTCTGATGATGCTAAATGAGTTAGCGAAATGTACATCAAGGTTGTTTAAATATTTGTAGCAATGGTTATTGTTGTTTAATGATTAGAATTTCGCTACTGTGCTCTGTATAGATTTTTGTATTTAACTAACTTTGAAAGACGTCTCAAAGATGTTACTAAGCAGCGAAGCTCACTACTTTCAAGGGTTGAAAAAGGTTTTTTATTAAATATTTAAAAATTAGAATTACATTTGAATTTTACAGTTGCCCTAGCAAAATGCTGCCCTGAGTGTAACTGCTAAGAGCTCCCAAGAGATTCGACCTCGTGTTGTAGAAAATATTCATTTTAGTGCTTCAGTACACTAACGAGGTCACGGATACGCAGCAAATGAGCTTTGTGCGTCCTCTGCTATTTACATAGCGTCACATTACGTTAAACTTTACGCACGGCCGCCTACTGCTCAAGCTAATTGTGGGTTGCAGGTGTAGTTCAAGGAAAATGCAATACAAGTAGTAAAATTGAATTCTAACAACAGTACGTTTATTTCAGCCGTACTTAATTATGTTTTACAGTAAATAAGATTAAATTAACGTCGATTTTGATTGGGTTAGCATCGAGATATCCCAAATATGTTATGTGTAATACCGAATTAGTAGCTGCATGTTTTCACCACCATTAAATTTCAAAGCATTTCTAATTTTATTATTACCAACATCCATCCGATTCACTTACAATATCTTTTATTTAATAACTATCCATTAGCTGTAGTCCCTTATTGTTAATGAAGACTAAAATACTATTTCAGGTGTATAAAGTAGGGAAGATATTAGCACAAGATATAATAAAGTATTGAAGACCCTTACAAACTATACTTCTTAATTAGTAGTATTGAGAACCCTTAATTTTCCAATAGACAGATTCTACGCCTGAAAGCCCCTCTCTGTTCCTTCAGGATTACAATTTCTTATATATGCATCATCAACTATTTAGTAGAATTCATTTACTTGTTTGTCCGTTCACTCGTCAAAACGTTTACGAAGCCGAAAATATTCAATCACTAAATTTCTATTCTATAAGAGTTACTGGATAATAGTAGGATCTTTAATAGTAGATCTTACTAGATCTTTAACTTCTGAGATATTATTCACATTAAACTATAACCAATAAGTAATCGCTTCTCTGGCACCCGATAGCAAGTTGTCTAGAACAAATTTATCTGAGTGATTATTAAATCCTTCAGCTTCTAGAGTTTGCAATGTTGTTACTGACAGATCTACAATGTGCAATCCAAGCTCAATAGTTCTGAATAAGCAGTTTATTAAAATATGTATATATACATAAATTTGGAGCAACAATCAACAATAAGAACTATACATTTTGAAAAAAAACTAAAATATCATTAAACTTTAAAACTAATATTAAGTACCTAACTTAATTGTCTTGCAATAAAACCGAAAATAATTATTAAATTCAAAACATTTTCTATAAACGTTTTTATAAGGCTAAACAACTAGTCTATATTAAATGCTCATATTCGGTGAAACAATTTTGAGATAATGTTTCATTTTAAGACGTTTGTTGAATTATAGCTATTCACTCTCTTTACATAAAAACTAGACAAAATGAAAGTCTTTACAGAATCTATCAGAAAACCTTAATTTTTCATGATTCTCATTATGATAATTTTCAACAAAATCAATTCTATGTTGCATAGGCTGAACGTCTGTTAGTAACTTCTTTGCTAAATATTGTATTCGTATATCTTATAATAAAGCTAATTTGCATATCTAAGTAATACATATTTGCACTGTACAAAATTGTATGAAAGCGCTTAGCATATTGTTTGCACGTTTAGGTTTTTATGTAAAACTAAATATTTTAAGACGTGGTTGAAAGTTGGACGTGATTTACAGCAATTACGTTCCGCATGCTTAGCTTAATACTTATTCATGATGTGACAATATTTATACCACGGCCACGTACGAAGTTGTATGAATTAGTATGCGCGCCCAGTATTTGTGAATTGGAATACACTTGCTCTTGTTAAACTTACGTTTGTGATAATGTAAAAGTAAACGTTTCAATGCCTATAAAGGTCTTTTCAGTCATATAAATTACAAAAATATGTTCGTTTCATTATATTTCCTTACATTTTGCAAACGTTTTATGCGTGCCGTTTCACAACATTATAATAACACTGATAATTTCAGTTGTTATTGAATAATTGTTTTTATCATTTAGTACTCGGATGAACATTTCTATTTAACACATGCACTTTTATACCAGTTACGTATAACACTTGTCCCAGGGTCTGAAGTCGGTACTTGGTTATTCGGTTAGAAGAGTAAATTTAAAGTCTATTCAAAAACATAGTATCAGGTTGTTTGTTTAAATACCAAACAGTTTGAGTATGACAGATACCCAGTTACTCAGTTTGAGTAACCACAGTGGTTTATTAGATTTTTTTAATTCAAAAGCCAGGAAACTTGGCTGAATAAAAGTTAAACCTGGTGATTGTTGAATGGTGATTTAGAACATTTTCAGTTTAGATTATTTTCCAAATCTTAAAATTATTTCGGTATTGAAATATACAGACTCCATTCGCCGTGACACCAATATGTATGCATTTAATGTTTTTGGGCCCATATGCATTCGGTAATACACAAGTAGAAGGATATAACTTTTAGAGAATTAACGATCTATTTTTTGAATTTTTATACACAGAGGTACTAGTTTTACGAACACATTCAAATATAAATAAATTTGTTGAGCACTGTGGACTAATTTTTTAACTAAATAAAACCCACTAGCCACAGTGCAAAAATCTGTAATCACAATACAAAGTACTTCTGAAGATGATTACCATGTAATAGAAATGTACATAATATAATTGTAATAAAGATTTTTGTATTGTGGTTAGTGGGTTTAATTTATTTAGGTAAAAATACATTCCAATATAGTTGTAAACTCTTTTTATTTTCATGAATAACATGGGCAAACAAGCCTTTATAAGTGTTTATTAAATTTAGTTTCTTTGCAATTGACACATAACCTAATGTAAGAAATTAATGGCATAATTCGATTTCCTAAAATAACGTTTATTCTGTGTGTGGCGAAGAACTGTGAATCTGTTATAACTATAGGGTCTAGTATACAAAATAAACAAAGGAATCTAAACATTTTGTAAAACTCTCCTAATATATTTCTCGTATCGGTCGTCATAATTTATCCGGACAGTTCCTTAATAAGGGAAATGACAACTACTGATCTGCATTGAATGCCAACAAATCGGTTATGAAACTGGTTTTTTTCATAAGAATATTAGGCTAGGAAATAAAGCACTAAACCTATGATAATTGGTGCAGTAAATCAGATCGAAATGCGGTTTTTTGCATGATTCGTGTTCAGCTACCCAGAAAACCCCCGAGTAACGAGTTTCGATCAATTTTGTATTGTATTTACCGAATATACCAGGTGATGAGGTGTCATCCACCTTGGGCCCAGGTACCCCGGGGGTCATTACGGATATTATATTCGTGTTCAGCGACCCCAAGAACCCCCGAGTACTAAATTTCGGCCCAATTTTGTGATTATTCACCGAGTTATAGATTTTTTTTTAATCGAGCCAGTTAATGCACTTTAAAAAAATGCATTTTTCTTATGCACCGATGCAATTTTGATTTCTTATAAAGTGGCTATGTTCACAAACTTTCGTGGTGGCTTCCTGAATCGAATGCAAAACACCGCATTTCGATCCGACTTACTGCACCAATTATCGTGCTTTGGCCTGTTTTTGTCCTTTATTTCCTCGCCTATATAAATATGTAACAAAGTTTTAAAAAACTTGTTTAATCTAAGTAATAAAGCAGAAGAATCTTATGCTATACAATAATAACGAAAGCACACATTTTCGTTTACTATACATAAAATATGTTTTCAATTAGAAACACCAAAAATAAACGTAATTAATGAAACGATAATAGAAGGTTTACCTGTATCTAAGAAACAATAAAAAGTATCAAAAGACTTTAATTATTACGTAGCTTTCACGTTGAAGTTAAATACTGTCAATGAAAACATTCAAAGACAGAATGTGTTTTATGTCTTTTATTTCATGTTACAATTTTAAGAAATCGGGTGCTGAAAAAGTTATCCCCAATTTCTTGTCAAGTTTTTGAACACGCAGACGAGTTAGGATTGGGTAGACGTCTACAATTAGGGTACACAAATTTTATTCTAACAAGTCTAGCTATACAGATTTCTTAGTTGTGTTTAAGTCGTTACGAAAATATTAAAGACATGTGCCCTTACAGTAGGGTCAGTGCACTTACAGTAGGGTCAGTGCACTTTCAGATGCTTTCTTATTGAACCAACCATCTGCACTCTTTGTCTGTAGCTCAATTGGTAAATAGTGCATAGGTAAAATATATAAATTATAGACATAAGGCAAAATGTTTTAGAAGATAAAGATTTATTTTTTCATTATATAATGTTTGTAATGCAACCGGCAAGGTTGTTTATATTCGAATATATTTGGAAATCATGAAATTTAATAAGCACAAGATTAGGATTGTTCAGTATTTCAAAATTTATGTTTAACATTGTAGATATTTGAAAAAAATTACGAAACTATTTATATCGAAGAATCATTCAAGATAAAGTAGAAGTAAAATTCTAGAATTAGGAAAAAAATTACCTTTTATCCTTATTAATGTTTATTCATCCAAAGATATCCGTGCTATGTTTTGCTACCCTAAATATTATTTTGTCTTACATTATAAACTCTATTCGTTACGTTACCATCACTAGACTTTAAAGCAGAAAACTTAGTTTCTAGGAACAATGTGATATAAAGGAACGGAGCTAGCATGTAATAAAATTTAAGTTCCAATACAGGAAAACTACAGCACTTCTAACCTAGAAAAAATATTTCAAACTCCAATCCTCTTTTTATTGACATCTCAGGTAAAGGTTCAGTAATAAAAGTTTTAACAAATTTTAACACTAGAGGACTCGCGCGGTGATTATTGTTCCAGTGAGTTTTCAACAAAAATTATAAAACAGTTGCAAATCCTGAAATTTTCCACCCTTACATACTTGATTCTAATTAAATCGCCTAAATCTATTTCTGTCCCTACATCACGTAGTTTCGCAGTTTTTGTGTACTTTTAACGGTCTGAAGTTATTGCTGCAACAGCTGGGAAAGTATTTACCCAGCGAGAGTCCTGACATTACAATACTGCTCCCTCTAAGTAAAGTCTATTTCAATTTGTATTTTTCGAGGTTTTTATAAGTGTGGAGTATTTCTATTTGTATTTTGAGAGGTATAGGTGAAGTCTGTTTGTATTTGTATTTTGCGAGGTTCTTATAAGTTGAGTCTATTTCTATTTGTATTTTGCGAGGTTTTTGTAAGTGAAGTATATTTGTATTTATATTTTGCGGTGTTTTTATAAGTGGAGTATATTTGCTATTGTATTTTGCGAGGTTTTTATAAGTGAAGTCTATTTATGCTTGTATTTTACAAAGATTGTATATGTGAAGATTATTTTAGACTATATTTTTCAAGTTTTTTATTACATAAATTAATTTTTGTTTATTTGTTTGCAAGATTGGTAGGAGTGAATTTTAATACTTTTTATATTTTGTGATGATTTTATAACTGAAAATAGTTTTATTTAATAATCTGTTTTAAATTATCTACGTTCATATTTTGTCATTGCGATAAGAGACGACACAAAGTTTATAAATAGCTTGTTACAAGAAAAGGAAAATAAAGTATATGGAGGATGTTCAAGTGAAGATATTGATAATGTTGTGGAAAGTGTGCATTACTGCGAGTGTGAACAAATTGCCTACAGTGATGTTAATCAGGGTAGTGTTGTTTATAGAGACTTTGCCCGAGATTTGGATTTCAGAATTGAAAATCCAGTTAACTCTGGTAACATAAATGTGATAACATGAATGTTAGTTTAAAGGAAAATACGCTAAAAACTGTAGCTTAGAACTAAACTTGATTGAGTACACCTCTGACTAAGAGGATTTACCTTATAGTGAACGAGTTATTTGTTACTATGGCAAATCTAAAATTGATAAAAAAGGTAGAGTGATTGTGCCACCCCCAAAACGGTATCGCAAACCGGCCGATCAAAATGTAAGAGCCCCTTCCCGTAATTTTTCAACTCATTTGCCAAGCGTAAAGGGAGTAACAAAATATTCGAATACACCCCTGAAAGCATGGAATCAGGTGTTTTACAATGACTTGATTCATTATATAGTCTCTTACCCAAATAAATATTCATAATTGAAATGTTTTTGAAGAAATGAAAGCTTTGTTTGTGGTTTTGTGTATTTGTGGAGCAATGATGTAGTCGTACAAAAATTCTAAATTGCCCTAAGAAAACACAAACTAAATGCTGTGCTAATTGTCGGAAAAAAGTTTGTAAATACTATTTACTTGAAGTATGTAAAGAGTGTTTTCACGTATAAAAAAGGAAGCAATATTGCATGAGTTTGTTTATATCTTTTATAGTACAACAAAATATGTTTACATAATTGTTTATCATTATAACACCAATTATTTTACAGATATTCACATGAAAACTAGTTGGGGTAAAAAATTACTCCGCGCGAGATCTGGTGAACCGGGTATTAGCGCGAGACCTCTAGGGTTAATCAATCCTGCAACTTTAATTTACGATTAAGGTTCACAAGGAGCGTAAAACATTGTTATCCCTAAACGTCCATTTTGAAATTGCGCCATATAACAATGTAAACACCTAGCTTATAAATATTTTCATATTAGAACATTTCACCTCCAGCTTAAAATGTATCAATAAAATTGAAGAACGGTAGAAAACCGGCAGTTTGCTTTGAAAATATAAGTGTTCCAAAAATATTGTAAACTGAAAAAGTTAACAACTTAATTATAATGTAGAATAAAAACATAAAATAGTAGTTTAATATTAAATAGTTATCCATTATAACATTTGTATAAAAACAAGAGCCGAGCTTAAAATACATAAAGTTTACAATAAATGTCAAGTATATATTGAAACAGATATGGTTCTGCAAACACACTAATTAGCAAGCTGTTAGTTTCAAACAGAAAACTTTATTTATCACACGGTAACTGTGGTATACAACCCGGCAACTGTGGTATACATCCAACCCTACAGGTTTCAATTAAGAAGAGATGAAAACATATTTTTATACAAATAGAATGTGAAAGGAAATGCTGAGAAAATATTTCAGTTTGTTAAAAACGTTCTAATAAATTTTGTTTAAAATTAAATTAACAAACGAAATGTAATTCATACATTTAATTATAACAACGTCAAGTTTATTTTCCTTTCGATGCTTGTAGTGACAGATGTTAAAAGAATTTAAAAAAAATTATTTGACTCATTCTCAAATTTTGTCAATATCAATGTAATACTTCAATTGAGATTGTGCGAAATGAAATGCCTTTTCGAATCATCCAAAATATACATAACAATATTGTTACTTAGGCTGTATGTATAAATGTAAATGGAAATAAAAGTAGCTATAAAATATAGGATAAATTGACTATAAATAGATTAAGGAATTTTGAAGGTTTATCTGGTTAGTGACTAAATACGGTAGCTGTACTTTCCACTCTAAGATTTTCTTAAAGTACTAATTTTAGTGTGTAAGGAATACTCGCCCATGCAACACAACCGTATCTAATGAAATAAGTTATCCTGCTGCTGACGTGAGAGTATATATCATCTCATAAATCTCGTTTAATTTAGCGCATTCCGTGAAAGTAGTACATTTTACAGATCAATACCCTAACATGTGTAGTTGCAGCTGAGTTTACAAATGTAATGTGTTGCACCTAACATATTCTATATAGAAAGCCTGTTATTGTATTTTATGGAAATTGTTTTTTATGGCGCTTTGAATCTCATTCTTTTATACATTTTGTTTCCACATCTTGTTACATCGTGTTGTTGTCTAGTTACATATCACTTTATTATTTAGAAACGAACATTGACACTGAGTGAATATACTGAGTATATTGGCAAGGTATGAGAAAATAGTATGCTTTCTTGTCAATGCAATGTAATAATACTTTAATATTTATATTTTAAAATATGTTAAATTTTCTGAGAAAAACCAAATTTGATTACTATCCGCCAACACCCATCCTAATAATATTTTTCCTGGTTTAATTTAATCTCTCTCTCTCTCTCTCCCTATATATATATATATATATATATATATATATATATATATATATATATATATATATATATATATATATATTTACACATACATTTGTGTGTGTGTGTGTGTGTGTGTGTGTGTGTGTGTGTGTGTGTATAAAGGCTACAATTATCTAGGAATTCATTTGCTTCATCAATCTTGAAAGTTATTCTATTCAAACTCTGGCTTTCCCACTTAATAGGTTTATCAGGTTGGACATTTGTTTAACATTACAAGGCTTATGTTCTAACGTGCATGCGAGTTAAAATCTCATTTTATGCTAACTTCCGTGTCCGGGATTAGTAGAGATAAACTAAACCTCTCCAATCGTTGATTTTTAGGGATTGTCTAGTAACAAGGTTGTTATAATATAATTTACCCAAGATGAAGTTGTATCCACAGGGGTCAATTTTGTTTTTTGAATCTACGCTTGATTTGTGCTCTAACTTGAAGACGTCTGTTCCTAACAATTAAACACATTTCAGAAACTGTAATGGAGCTGTAAATAGCTCCAAATGTAACATACGATGTATGAGTTAGGTAATGTAAAAATATAGAAATTGTAAATTGATAAAACCTAACAATAAATATTTAGTTGCGTGTGTGTGTATGTGTGTGTGTGTGTGTGTGTGTGTGTGTGTGTGTGTGTGTGTGTGTGTGTGTGTGTGTGTGTGTGTGTGTGTGTGTGTGTGTGTGTGTGAGTATGTGAGAGAGTAGAGAAATAGTTTCTTACATAATTACGTTTATCCATTTTATTCAAACTTCATAATTTTCTTATCAGAATTCCTGAAAAGAAATAAACTAAACAGTGTAAAAGAGTTCAGGAATATTTAATTACAGTATAGTGGTGAGTAAACTCATCATCATTTAGTAATGCAGTGAATATAACACCTGATCAAACTAACAAGCGCAATCCATAAACAGTGTCTAAAGTAAATTAATTGCTGTCTCGATAGATCAATGAAAATAAAAAAACGAATAACATAATGATTCAGTGCAGTAGTTATCATTCAGCCTAAATGGTTATCACTGTTTAAAAAACAATCTACTCAATATTATGTTATAAAATATAATTGTACGAGTAAATACAATATTTTGAAATCTTTTATAGTTTTCTAGAATAATGTAGGAATAACGTAAGTAAGATGTATATTTAGATTTTAAGTAGATAGGTAAGCCGAAAGCGGGCTTATATTCATAAAGCCGCCTTGATTGATTACTCTAAACTTAAACGCCATTACAACACTGAAGTACGGAAAGATTGGACATTATTGATTATAACTTTGGTTTGAATGGGCTTAAGAGGATCTTTTTTAAAATTTATATTTAATAACACAACAATATAAAGACGGGTGAAAATAATTTATAAACTTTAAACAATAAATAAAGACACCCTAATTAGAAACCTTTTCTTTCAAACACACATACACACCCTCACATCTCAAAACTATAAAACAATATTAAAGGTATTGGTAACTATTTTATTTCAATAGCTCTCATACTTCTCAAGTAATGATATAAACATATAAAATATTGAGCATGTTCTGATGTTCATAATAAATACTATTTGAGGAATTATAATTAAATATAAATGTAATATTAGGCTATTAATCTTTACAAATATTTTTTTGAGGTGAAGACTAAATATGTAAAAATAAATTAAGGAATAAAAAGGCAGAAAGAACTTATTGCAAAACCATATAAATATAAAACGTCCATATATATTGAAAATTATAATATGTTTAATAGGCTAATTCAAGGAAGGTTTAAAAAACAAACTTTCTCATAATTTAATGAGAATATCTAGATAAGATGATAGCAACTTTTCATTTTGACGTTCGTAGAAGTGTGAGGAGAGGAAAAATATGAAGAGGAGACGTTGTATAGGAGCCCTTGATGTTTAGTATCCATGCAACAGTGGACTATTCATTTAGCCTACGTAAAGTTATACATGCGAATTTGTTATCCATATGGCGCGACGACGGCTTAGTCGAGGCCTTACGAAAATCTAGGCGGTATTTCAACCTTTCTAATCACGCAATACGAACGTGGGTTCAAATTTCTAAGAGTCGGGTTATTGAGGAAAATAAAGTCGTCTGGTGATCCACAAAGTGCTTGTACTCTGGAAATTGTCGAAGCCATGCATTCCTCACGCATTAATGCAAAAAAATAATCTGCGAAAGTCAAATATAAAATAAATTTATATACACCCACACCCACATACACATATGTATATGTATATATATATATATATATATATATATATATATATATATATATATATATATATATATATATATATATATATATATATATTAAAATTACATTATGGTAATTTTCATTCTTGATAATGTTGGTACTGTTTAGCAACGAAAAGCTTTCGATATAAATTAGTAAATATTCTTGTATTTGAATAACCTATGTTGTTTTAAATTATTAAACAAGAAAACGTATTATATATATATATATATATATATATATATATATATATATATATATATATATATATATATATATATATATATCAATACAACATTTAATTGAGGAAGTCGATAAGTTTCTGTTGTGAATGGTGTTAATATACTTACGATTTTAAAAATGTTTTTTAAAATTTAATTAACATAGGATTACTGCTTAGAAGTCCCCTAGAAAATAACATACAATGATAGAAATAAAAAGTATATTTCTATTCACATATTTCTTTGATAAATAAGGATGTACGGGACCGTATATCATCATCTGTATATTGAAACTTAAGTATATAACATATAAAATTATTCGTTTTAGTTAATGATTCATATAGTTCTGAGACTCATAAATAGTATATTGTATAGGCCATACAAATATCCCTTGATAAAATATAAAAACTCGAACAATAAATAAATTAATACCGGGAAAATGTCTGTCACTAGGTCAATGAGACCGAAACCTAATAAATATTTCTACCGCAGATTTAACGTTCCGAACAGCCAGGTTTATAGCTTTAACCTAGCTCCAGATACAACTTTACAATATATCGTTAATAAATGGCTGTGCGGAATGTGTTGGGAAACAATATACGAAGCATTATTAAACCACACCATCTAACAGGAAAACTGAATTAAAGGATGTGTTTGGATTGAGAAAAGTATCTAAAGTCAATTATATAACAATTTGGAAAGGGAAGAAATTGGCATAAATTATCTTTTTAAAAATTATATATATATATATATATATATATATTATATATTAAATACGGTGATATGTTATCTTGTAATATAGTTAATAAATTTAAAATATTTCAGAAACAAGAATACTTTTAATAAATATATTTATTCAAAGCTTTTTGCCGATAAATTTTATTGTTTATATTTTATTGGCGAATAGCTTTGAATAAATATATTCATTAAAAGTATTCTTGTTTTTGAAATATTTTTAATGTAATAATTTTATATATATATATATATATATATATATATATATAAAATACGTTTTCTTGTTTAATAATTTAAAACAACATAGGTTATTCAAATAAAAGTATATTTATTAATTTATATCCAAAGCTTTTCGTTGGTAAACAGTACCAACATCGTCAGGAATGAAAATTTTCATTCCTGATGATGTTGGTACTGCTTACCAACGAAAAGCTTTGGATATAAATTAATAAATATTCTTGTATTTGAATAACCTATGTTGTTTAAAAAAAAAAAAAAAAAAAAAAAAAAAAAAAATATATATATATATATATATCAATGTACTTTGTTTTAAACAAGAATCTGACTTTGTATATTAGTTAAAGACTTTCGACGAGAAATTATTAATTAAAATGCACTCATTTTTGAGCCAACGTAGATTGCTTCTATAGTTCAGAAATGAGGATACTGTTATTAATAAGCTCTCGAAAGTTGTATACATTGATGTATACATTCAGTAACACCCTGAATGTTACTGACCTACTTCCAGAATTTTATAATACTATCGGACAGATGCTACAAGAGATGCATTACCATTAAGTAATTACATTACCATTAAGACTCAAATACTTGCACGATATATGAATGGTATTAAGGGTCATGTTATCAAAACCAGGAATGTCGAGTAATGATAATAAATCATATAGACTAATATGTGCAACGTTACTGAAAAGACTTGAACAAATCACACACAAAAATAATCTGAATCCAGAAAACCAGTTTGGCTTCAGAGAAAAGAGATCAAGTCTATATAATAACGGATATATACCTTAAAAGTATATTTGCACTGCCCTATCTCTAGATATATCCCAAGCCTATGATAAGCTGTGGCTTGAATGCCTGATTCACAAGTTATGTGAGATGCTTCTATATTAGTATGTTTCACTGTTAACGTCATACATATATATATAACAACTAGAATGTTCAAGACCAAACACTAAGGGAATTTTCCGGAAAAAGGAAATTAAAGCTGGAGTATTCCAAGATAGTATACTGGGTCCAGTACTCTACCTATTTTATTCCCGTGATATTCCAACTACCCCAGAGGTTAACATTTCTGAGTTATATATATATTTACCGGGAAAAAATATAAAGAAATATAAAGAAACAAACAAAATCCTACAATGAACTGATAAAGAATAAAACTGAATGAGTTGAAGTGAGCTCACATCAACTCATTTACAATTAAATATTGAAAGATCCTCCGTTTTTGGTTTTTAATTGAATACGAACATTATTTTATATAAAAACTATCATAAATATCTACGTATGAATCAACGATAATAGAATAAATAAAGAATATGTCAAAAAACATGAATTAATCTACACCTTTTAGAAAAGCAGCATCTATTCATTTTCCCAATAAACAGCAAATTGGTGGAAGATTGTAGAGAAGAAAATCTTTTCAGTTAGTATAGGCCTACGAGTTGTGTAATGTTTTGTTATGCTAGTCTAATTCTATTTGATGTATTTGAATAAATCATGACAAGAAATAAATAATTTCAGTAATGCACTTTAGTTATATGTAAAGGAAAAGCCAACTGAGGGTACAACAAGACACATTTAAAACGTAAGAAATAATAACAACAGATCTAAATGACTGATGATGATGATAGTATAGAAAAAAACAGATGAATGTTGGGCGAAGTTAGCGATTACTAGTCGTTGTTCTTTTTCCTTTTTTCTTATATTTATACTGAGAATTGAGTTCAATCCAAATAAAATTATATTTGCTAAAATCTAATTGACTTTAGCTGTTTTACAAAAAAAAAGTGTCTCCAAGGAACTGAACCTGGCACCAGTGACTAACAGTCGACAATATTCAATTGATTTATTGGCCATCTTTGCCCATTTGATCGTAACGGGCTACGTCCTGAGTAACCAGTTTGTTCCCATTATTTCATGGAAGACATACAGGTACGTATAGGGCGACTTTGCTAACACAATCTTTAAAGACACTTGTACATACTTTATCTTCTTTATAATACCATATCTTTAGAACAAAAACTAAAATTTATATATGGTTAACGCTTATGATAATATTAAGAAAGACAAAAAATAATATGTATAATAGTCTAATACATATACATTAATATAATAAATCAAATAGAGATGTTAAATA
This sequence comes from Prosapia bicincta, assembly GCA_036971475.1. Taxonomy (NCBI): domain Eukaryota; kingdom Metazoa; phylum Arthropoda; class Insecta; order Hemiptera; family Cercopidae; genus Prosapia; species Prosapia bicincta. The sequence goes on from JBAIZL010000004.1 coordinate 205,037,691, forward strand.
TTGTGGTCTAGATTATATTTAGCCTCACACTCCAGAAAAAATTGGCCTTTAAAATTTAATCTACACATTCTAACCTAAAGCACTACATATAATAAGACTCTGGCTTCTTAAACTAATATAGTCAAACATGAGGATTAAAACTAACGTTTGTATCAAATATGTCCCCTTCAAATTAACATAAAATTTAAAGTGTTTTTTCAGAGAAAACAAAAAGTGTGTGAGTTTTGAAACAGACTTACGATGGACTAATAATGCAAAACTACTTCATAAGTAATAAAAAAAAACAATTTTTTTACAATTTCCAAAGCATACTAATACAGAAGCCCTTTGATTTTAGCTTATGATAACAGTTCGTATTGTCGATATCCATTTAGTGGAATGTTTATAGCAACAGTTTTATGAATAATTAACTGAACACTATGTTGACAAAGTTTTGTTGTATAACTAGAAGTAGAGAGATATCGGTTGCCTGATATAGAGCGGTAAAAATCCTGCTTTGTGAAAAGTGGTTCTACGCAATGGAATTAGGACTTTACCGTTGCTATATATTAGAGAAAAGCCTTCCTTTCGTGCCAAAACCTTTATCTTTCAAATGAAACAATTCCCTCTTTACGTCTAAAGACAAATAGTTCATTACATGTGCTACATTTGTTTTATTTTTTATAAAAAAATGCTTGCATATATATATATATATATATATGTGTGTGTGTGTGTGTATGTGTGTGTGTGTGTGTGTGTGTGTGTGTGTTTGTTTGTTTGTTAGTTTGTGCGTGCGTGTGTGTGTGTGTGTGTGTTTGTTGGTTAGTTTGTGCGTGCGTGTGTGTGTGTGTGTGTGTGTGCGCGCGTGTAATATTTATAAATATTATGGCCAGTTCCTTCTAACAGAAGAAGATGAATTAGAAGATGTACATAGTAACAATTCAAGTAGGACTGTACAATTCATGTGCAATAGTAACGGAAGACGCAACAGAGCAAAGAAAATAATAAAGAAGAATAGCGATTAGGGAACTGCACTCCATCTGAATGGGTTGCAATTAATATCGAAGGCACAGACGCAGATATATAAAAGACGTTAGCCTGACTTGGTATGATATAGGAAATAGAAAAACATTCAATAATCGAAATAAATATAGTCCATACATTAGGGACAACCTATATGAAGTGTTTTGGATGATACTGTAGATTAACGACGGTAGATAGGGGAAATGAAACCGGGTTTCGATGAAAAAATGAGTATGGTATAGAAACAAAACTTATAGATGACACGGATTTGAAAGAGAAGAAAGGCAAAAGATAAATGAGGAGATTTCTGAATATGTGAAGGAATAAAGGTTACTGGAGGAAGAAGGTGGAGGACACTATTAGGAGAGGTGTGAAAAAAGTATTATGTCCATTGAAAACACTAAAACGAAATTTACATCTACTCCACAGTAATAAATACATTAAAACAATTATTGATCAAATATATCAAAAAGTAGGACACAAAACGAAAGAAACACTACAACAAATAGGCTTGTTGTTGTTGTTGTTGTGTCTATTGAGGTGCAAAGTCCAAAACGTTCAGATCCCTCCAAAATTCTTGATGATAAGATCTGCCAGTTCTGGAGCCTGATGGCTAAGATGTATTTCAACTGGTGGTGCTATAGGTTGAAGGAGTGAATGGACAGTGTCTTGGAAGTCAAAAACATGATCTAGGGTTAGTTGTGATTGGGGGCAGTACTTGCGGGATAAGATTATGCAGTTACTACGGTAGCCTGTAACCCTCACAGAGCGAGTCCCCAGGTGGCGGATAAGGGAATGCCTCTCCACAGGTTCGCCCTGTGAGTGAAAGGATGAAACTAAAATACCTTATGCGGTCCAAACAGGCAGATGTCCAACCTCTTTGGAGGCAATGGCACCCCCTTTCTATGAACAGTGCAACAGATAGGCTTACATTTCTCATATATATCAACCAAAATCCCAGACAACCCAATACACTAAAGGAATATGAAATTTAAACACATGTAAACAAAAAATATAAAAGCAAAACAAACGAACAAATAAAATATTCTAGAAACTCTGCGCTAATTAAAACCACGGCTGCCTTGTTAAAGAACACTTTCCAAAAGCCGACCTAGTTCGTGATCAAGATTCTTTAGTGTTATTGAAAACGTCGTGTCTCAAAAGTGATTTTCTTATATTCGCTCAAGTTATAGGTTCTGTAAGTAGTGATTTAATAGTTGTAAGCGTAATCGTCTATCCTAATGTCATGAACAGCTAAACCTAAGACAATAAACAAAACCTTCCTTAAACTTACCAAATTTGGCTGAATTGCAAGATATAAGAAACATTTTTTATAATATTATTATTTTATAAACACTTTTAAATGTTTTAAACTTGCCTATAGTAGCACTTACTTTGCTTGTTAAGGACGGCCGTTTCGGGAGATGTGTCCCTTTGTCAACTCAGACCGTCGATGGTTGATGCTCGGCTTGCAATATTAACATTTGTTGATTCCATATTCGCGTGAGCTACTCAGTTTTGACGGTCTGAGTTGACAAAGGGACTCATCTCCCGAAACGGCCGTCCTCAACAAGCAAAGTAAGTGCTACTATAGGCACGTTTATAACATTTAAAAGTGTTTAGTGATTACTAGTAGCTCACGCGAAGATGGAAACAACAAAATATTATTTTATATTTTTTTTAACATGTGTGTAGAAAGTAACAGTTATTTTACACTCATAGCACAGGTTATTTATAAATATATAAATACATACATATATGCAAATACATATATTTACAGTATAAAGCTGTAACAGTCATCTATGAATGTTCTTACTATACAAAGAATGTATAATAAAAACTAAAACGTCTTTTTAAAAGCCATACACAATTGTAGCTTCATTGATATCTAAGACACAGTATTCAATTTTACATAAAATAGAAGAAACCTAATAATGATTTAAATAGTTTGATGTTAAATTTAAATTGATGAGCACATACATTGATAGAAACCATTTTTGTTACTGCTAACTTCAGTTCCTAATTACACTGAGTAAATAACAGTTTTATTTAATAATTTCTAATACCCCCCAAAAAGAACTAGGAGTTTATTATTTTTTCGTTACTACTAAGGTTCTACAACAACGTTCCTTTTTAAAGGTCGAAAAGATATTTAATTTTGTATCAATCATTTTAAAACGAATTTAACATGACCCCAGACTTACTTATTTTAGTATCAAATTTAATTGTTCAACTCTACGAAAAAAGCATTTTAAAGTTGTATGATTTACTATACTAGTATTTAGAAGAATATTGTATAAAACTATTTTCTTTTTGTTATCTATAAATATTTTATGATTGAAAAAAGCAATTTAGTTTTAAACTTTCCAGTGGATTATTCTGATAAAAACAGGTTGATGGTGGTCGCAGTCTAGACGGGTTGATAATTTGTTTTAAGAGGCTATGCGCTAAAGTTAGATGAGAAGGGGAATTGACAGAAGGAAATTAAATCTGGAAGGGGTACCTTGATGACGTCATTGATCTTACTTCTAGGCAATTTCCACTTGGGTAGTTTATTTATATACTTTCATAGAGGAATAGGAGGGGTGATAGAAATTGAAAGAAAACCAATTCCAGCAAACCTTTTCTGATTATTTAACGGTAATGAGAAAAAATGTGAATATATATATATACTGTTTCTAAGTGATATACATATACAGTATATATATTTATATATATATATATATATATATATATATATATATATATATGTATATATATATGTATATATATATACACACACACACACACACACACACACACACACATATATATATATATATATATATATATATATATATATATATATATATATATATATATATATATATATGTATGTATATATATATATATATATATATATATATATATATATCACTAAGGAACAGTGTATTCACCTATCAGTTACACTTCAATAAAATTAAATAAGAATCTTACATGGTATACTTGCTAGTCGACTTGCGACAACTATTAAATACGTGCTGTCATTACCAAGCTTTTTAGAAGACTGACAGTTCTTGTTGTAAAAAGCTTGAATATGATAGTAGATTCACAAATAAAATTCTTGTTTAAGTACAATAAAGAGTAAGTATTACATAAATAAAGACTAAATATGCAGATCAAGAAAATAACTCAAAATATTATATCGACTGTGATGTTGATGCCGACAAAATGTTAAAATATAAAGCCATATATCATCAGCATTGGCCCTGATAGCATTTTATTGTAAGGAGATAGCCAAATATGACGATCAATATCTAGTTAGCGTAGAAAATGTTATACTTAGAATTGAAATAGCGGCAAAAATATCCTGTAATATGTCCTAATAAGACCCATGGAATCATGTCTATGGGTAGAATACCTGAAGTGAATTTTATCTCTACTGAGTCGTAAAAGGTTGTCTGAAGAGGATGAGAAATTATAGAGAGATTAAGAATAAGGAAAGGCCGTATTTATCCCCTGGTATTTCGGGTATAAAACAGATATGCAATTGATTGTGGGAATTTTCTTTTGTTTCGGGGTTTAGGCCAGCTCTCAAGCAGAGTGGAAGAGGGGGAGATACTCGCTATCAAGTTTTCAAATAAATTTAGTAGCTTAAATTAAATGATATTTGTAATTTGAAATATAGTAATGACTAGAAAGTTTTAAATTACACTAACTGCTAAAATCTGACCTGTCGGTAGTTTTTTTTAATCTGAGTGAAAACAACTTGTTCAGTTTTTCAGACTATATTTTATGTTTATCCAATATTGTCTTTTCAGATAAAAAACAAAAATAACTTTATCATTTGGCCAATGCATAAGAACATACATGAATTAATAAAAAGAGATTCCCAGCTACAGTCAGATAGGTTTCTTCCGCAAGCGTCCTTTCGTGTAAGTTAATTGTGTGGAGTTCTTCGTGCACGGCTATTTACATTACAAACTACTTTTTGGAGTTGAATATTACTTGTTTTGTTGTTATTACTGTTTTAGTGTTGTATGTCTTTTTAGGTTCTAAGTTTTACATTTTAATGTTGTTTT
>JBAIZL010000004.1:205047753-205067753 GCA_036971475.1 Prosapia bicincta
AAGGTCAGGAATCGTGGAAATTAATAAGTCGTTGACAGACGCCTGTTGAAAATATTTTTAAATAAAATAAATTTGACCATTACCATAGTAAACTGAAGGAATTTTGTTAAATCACCTATTAAGTGGTATATTTATTAATTAATAAAAAGTGGTATTATATATATGATCAAAATAGATTCTTTTAGAATATCAATATGAATTTTAACTTGTCTTTATTATGCATTCTAATGCATGTTGATGTTAATTATTATTTTTACCTGGCCAATATCAAAACGGTGTATAAAATAATAAACAGTGTAATTACTTTAAATTTGCTTTTAGGGCAATGTTTTTGTTAAGGAATAACCTCATTCTGTCTCTTTTATATTTGGAACTAAAAGCTGTAATAGATGGCTTAAATCTTTGATATTTGCAATATTTCTTTACATAACAATATCGTATACATCAACACAAACTATCAAACCTTGAAAAGATCTAAAAATCTTTCTTAGATATCTCATTCAGATCTAAATTTATAGTTTTCAATATACCTTTCGCATTTGTTTGATCGTGAAGTAAAAAACAAGTTTTGAATAAAACAAAAATCTGAATTAAAAAAAGACACTTTAAACTTTTCATAAAACCCCTGTCCAAATGATACGCTCGTATAATTTTTTTAACCCATAATTAGCTGTGTTTAGCTGGTAAAATTCAAATTCAAAAAGTTTCTATTGAAATGTATACAATGGTGTAAATAGATGGGACGTTTTCAAACGCAAATATGGCATCTTCATCTGTACCTCAAACGTTAAAAGCACTGGGAAAAAGTCGTTTACTGCGCTCAAAGACGACTAGATTTATTAGGTTTTATAATTAAAAGTAATTTAAATAAAAGTTTTGTAGCTCGTAATTTTAATAAGCTTACACATATAAAACTGTAGCTAAACCGACAACAATATCGGAAAGTTAAATCGAGTGAAATTGAAATTTAGTAGTAATTTACTTATCAAAGAATTGCGCATTGAATAAACTTCAAGAATATCCTAAGATTTAAATAAATCGAACAAAAATCTAATATATACATTTATTTACGATACACACACACACACACACACACACATATCCCCTATGATAGTATAAGATACCTAAATGGAATATATACTCAATGTACTCATCCAGTCCTTACTTGCATCATGAATGAGGAATAAAAAATGTCTACAAATATAAAGCAACGAATTACGCATAGAACGTACCAAACAAACACTTAATTAGAGCAATTGGTACCGGCAGCTTACAATGGACTCTAACAAGTTACAATTTCTTGATAAAAAATCATTTCCATTTGTCCCCGAGCAAAACATTCAAAATAATTGTTTTTTTTTTTAATTTTCTGCATGAACACGTATGTAAAGCTATAAAATTGACAGTAATTCATAACAATTATAAAAGAAACTAGTTTTCTTTATTTATACAATCGAAGCATTAAAATATACAATTTGTATCAGACTATAAACTGTAATTTTCAAGAATGTTTTTACTAACTCTAGCTTTTAGGAATAGAGTATAAACCAATTCGGTTTGGATAATCCCAAGAGGTAAATATGTATAGCGATTAACTTAAACTATTTGAAATAACACATTCTAGTTTATAAGACGTTTGTGTTTCGTAATATATAACTTATTTATGCTGAATATATATTTTACAAAAAAATATATCAAAACGATGCCATAACTAAATAGTAATAAACATAAACTCACGAGTAATGATGTATTCCTGAAACTCGTTTCAGTACCAATGTTATCATTATTGTCATCAATTAGTGGTTATTCTGAAGAAGCATCTAAAATACAACCTGTAAAGATATACATTATTTATTGAGAGTTTTTGTTAATTACTAGTTATTATTATTAATTTGTGCTCGGAAACCGAACTCTCAAAGTTGGTAATAGTAATATTTGTTTTATAATACTAAAAATAAAGAAACCTATAGGATGAAATCATGAAAGTGTTGTACATAATTTAGAGAATATAAATACATTGTTAATCATTAATTAGAAAATCATAGAGAACAACGTGTGATAGTTAGGACTACACGCAAGTAACTAATTTAAAACAACAAAGAATAAGAACAAAGACCCTATGAATTTGTGCTATTGAAGTTCCAAAATTATTTTTTATAAAAGATGTAATATGTTTTAATAAATGAAAATAAATTGGTAAATTCATATAAAAATTACTATTTTTATTTTAATCCTCCCGATTTTTCTACACGCTTTTATAATTTACCAACACTTTATATTTTTTTTATTTTCCCGCTATATACCTTATAAGTTTCTTTTTATAAATTTAAAAAAATTATTGTTATGGTTTGGACACAAGGATGAGTCATGGCGATGTGAAATGAAACTAATATTGACACATTTCGTTTAAAGTTCATAATAACCAAAACTAATTCACTGTAAGAAATCTATCAACCCAGGCGCGTTTTAAAGAAAAAGTCGTCATTATCAGATTATAGTCTATAACTACACAACCGTAACTGTATCAGTTAAAATTTAAACATATTCGCTCATGTTAAGCAACATTGACTTTTCTTGTCCCAGCTAAGCTTTGATCTCATGGGCCATTAGACTTCGATGCCAGGCTTTTATTCGAAAGTTCATTCTTGTATTGAACCAAATAAACACAATTCGATTCCTGGAATACTTTTAAGCAAAACCGACTGTCGATTTATTATATCAATCAAGGTCAGCAGATCTGTCGTCTCCGACCTAGATATTCTATTGAAAATTTCAAGTTATCGAAGCTTTTACTTTGAAAATAATTCATGTTTTCTATCAATTTATTTCCATTTTATGTTGAACATATTTGGGAGGTAATTTCTATTTCCTACGATTGAGGAAGGGAGATGAAATACTCCTATTAAAGACATCAGGGTTTGAAATAGGAAAATACCTCTGTGGGAAAACCAAAACTTATGTAAGCAAAACGTCACCTAATTTAATTTGATGTAGTTTTCATCTGAGTAGCAGAGAATCTTATATTTTCTAACAAACCTGATAAAGAGATACCTCTAAAGTTTAGACATAAAAAATTTGGGGAATATAATTATATATGAAGCGATGAGGAAGGATAATTCATTTCCTTTGTTAAAGCTGAAACGTTTGCCTGGCCTAATAAAAAGAACCATTGCCTTTGTTGATACAAGCAATATTTAAATTTCAGTCTAATAAAAGAGCTAGGTATGTATTTTTCGTAATTTACATAAAATAAGTTTTACATAAAACATTAGTTTTCTATATATTATATAATATATTTTCTATATATAATATGCCTTGTATATTAATCTAAAACAACTAAGGTTAATCAAGAATTATTTATTAATTATGATTCAAAGTTTTTCGTTGATAAACATTATTAAAATCAGCAGGAATAAATAATAATAGATATAAAACACATGTTACTTTAGGATCTTAAAGAATGAAATTATATACAGGACAACAAGTATAAATGATGTTATGGAGGGACATCTGTATAAAATATATCTTGAAACATTTGAAGATGCACAATATGCAAGGAACGTGGCTTTACGTTATCTCTTGTAACCATTTAATGTTCCCTCGGACTACAGCGTTTGCAATATATAACGTACAGAACATACCCAGTAAAGAACACACCAAAAAAGAACATCTTTGGTGGTAACTAAAAGGCAAACTTAATAGTTGTAACAACGTTGAACCAAAAAGATCATGTAAGGGTAAATTTCAAGAGTCGGTTTGAACATAAACTATTTTTGAAATTTTATTATTAAACGTTTAACATAGAGACTACTTTGAAAAGAAGTTATATGACCATGGACAGCTTTGATAGTTTCATCGTTCATTTTGTAGGCCGATTTAATGTATACCTCTTGCATCCCTAGGATCAGTCCCATACCTTTTTATCTTGGATATAAGAAAATCTACTTTGCCACGGTTATTATACGTAAACATATAAAAATTTGCTTACAAACTTGTACTTTACTTTATTTTATCATTTTCTATTTTCGCCCTAACACGATAGGTTACAGAACAGTCCCTAAAATTTAATTCGGTTTTACCTTTTCGTGGTACCCTTTGTTTAACAGGAAGTAAAGAAATTAAACCCCATGGATGTAAATTTATTTCATCATTATTTTTCATACTATTAATATGCGTAATTATTAGTGCCCTATGTACAAGACTCACATGTTTCATAAGATTGGAGTCGTAGTTTCTTGTTAAAGTCACGAATCCAGCCAAAACCTTTCTTTTCTTTCTTAATTTTGTCTTTAAACTGTCATTCTCTTTGGTTTCCGCATCGTAAGTAGCTCAAATCACAACATTCACAAGTCAACTACACGATTGGTACAAAAAGCAAGTTGCACAACCACACAAACAAGAATCAAGAGAACAACAGGTTAGCCAACAAAACCCCAAAAAACATGATAATTTATACTGACTTGTCACCCTTTTCCCTGTTTCGTATGAACTAATCAAGTTCTTACCCTGTGCACGCTGTTTTGTAATGGAAATATCGTGTGATTTATTAAGTTGTTGACATTTATAAAATAACGGTAGTCAACTGTTTCACAACGGGTGACATGAAAATCTAAATATACCCAGAAATTTACTTATCAATTTCTTCCCCTGTGGTCTTCACATGTTACAGTATATTTAAGTTGTTAAACAATTTATTTCAAATATATTTAAACAAAAACGTAGATAAGATATAACTGCATGCTGCAAATAATTAAACATTTATAAAAAAAGAAACTGAAATTGGAACAATTACCTATATTACAGTTAATAAATTACAAAGTGCATTTTAAAGCATAAATTGAAACTATTCAAGACCCATTATTAGTAACTGTGATGGTTTCGATAATCCAGCGTAAAAGGAAGCCTATAGATTACTATGACCAAATAATTTTTTGAATGCATAATTGGTAAAAGTAACAAGAATTCAACTAAAATATAGATTTTGAATATTTTCTATTGATCTAAATTTCATAGCAGATTAAAATTGTTAAGGTGATATTGATCAAAGCATTAAATCTTAAAGTTGCAACAGAAATGAACTAGTTAGAGTGAACACATACTTCAAACGTATTCAAGGACGGAATATTCAAACCTAATAACTGAATAGTTGACGTCGTGAACCGAAGTTTCTAATTACGAAGGGTTCGCTTAAACAGTTGACGGTAAACAGTGAAGCACTAATGATAGAAGTTCATAATGAAACTCTAACTAGTTTGCTGTAAACAGATGATTCACACCTGCCTGGTCAACATCACAATAACGATATTGGAATATGCAACCCTTCAACTTCAGTGATTTATGTTTTGGTTTTAAAATCTGTGATCAAACTTCGAGGTGTTTTACGCGGAATGGGAATAGTTAAACAGTTTATTTATCTTTTTTTTTATTTACAATCAATAGAATGATTCTTTAATGTGGATTTTTAACCAAGCCAGTTAACAAAATTAACCCTAACTTTTTCGTTAGCATAAGTTGCGTAAACTTTTAAAACAAAAAATAATTTGTCTAGACAACTCTTTCTTCAAATTTCATAATTGGGTCTCTTAATGTGGTTATTAAGAAAATTAATACAACTCTAAACTATTTCTAGTATACGTTTATGCTCAATTTAAAATTTTAAAAACCTATTGTAAAAGTAAAAAAAATGTTTACTAACTGGTACGATAATTATTTCATTTTTAGAAACTTTAAATATATGTTTAAAAACGTAACCGATTTGCAATCCATTTGGTAAATTTGTTGTTTATACACAAATTTTATTTCCAGGATACGTATTGAATTATTTTAAAATCTTACTTATCGGCTTCAAGAAAAATTCGGATGGCGTGTGAAAGACTATTTCCACTCTCGGCAGATGTTGAATCAATTTTATGTAAGGAATAATTTTCTGTAAAATGTTTTTATTCTTAAATTGTAATGTAGTATTATGCATCCGCCTCATGCGACAAAAGGAAAGCAGGAGTGTAAGTTATTTCGTTCCTTATAGAACCACAAACCTCATAAACATCGAAATATATATTGTCATTGTTATTCAATGATATCATTTAATCATTTATTTAGTGTTAATCATTATTATTTGATTCCATCTTTACTTTAGATACTATTTATTCACTTAAACACTGTTTTGTATGCTACAGTTGCCTATATCAGGACTTACTTTCATTGATTTACGGTCCAGTTGACATTGGAACATTGCTACACGGGCAAACTTTATCAATCTGTCCCCCTCACATAGCCTACACCACAAACTTTATTTACCGACCTAATCCAGAAACCACAAAATTAGGCACCTCAATATTTTTGTGTTCCTTTGCGAAATATTTAAGGTTATTTTCTACCTCAATGAATTGATAAATGTTTCAAGCAAATTATATCTAGCACAAATAAAAGTTATGTTCATATTATTTTCGAATTTTGTCCAATTAAATTTTACAAAATAACAATGAATATCATCTCTGTCTTCTATTTTGCCCTTAGTACGACTTGCTCCTCAACTTATTTTCATTTTTATATTCATCACAATCTTCTTTTGCTCTGTTTTAATAAGATGTAAGTAGGATTTTAACTATAGTGACATAATAACTTTATTTCTACACACTTATATTTGGATTTGTCTAAAGCAATATTTAATTATCAATTTATTATATTTTAAATAACTAAAGATTAGGTTAACGATGCATATTAAATAGAAAATTTTATAAATTTATGATTTAAACTTCTATTTTATTAATTTGTACGCACGTTTTGTAAATCCACTAATGACTTACTTAAGTCCTTTCCTATTAGGTGATTCTTTCAAACAAAACTAAGTACCTCCGGATTGTTTTATAGAAATCTCTGAGCAATATCCATAATGGTTCTGTGACATAATTTAAAAGTAATATTATTAGTTCACATAATTTGTCATTTAATTCTGAATTTTTATATATTATGAAAAGGAAACTTAACTGTTTATACAAAATTTTAAAGTTCATATTAAGAAGTATTGACTCCATTTTTATTCCATTCAGTTATGTTTCTAGAGTGATTGGTTCTGATACATGTACTTGCATATTTTATATCGTTAGGTAGAGTGTAGTAGGCCTGAACTCTGGACTTACATTCCACACAGAGTTGTAATTACTCCTATAACAGAATATGTCCCATCCTCTTATCAGGAAATGTGCCTTTAATAATTCCACCCGAACCATTCTTGATGAATCACTTGACTCGATATGTAGATTAGGTTATCTGTGTGAAACAGAGCTCAACGCATCCCAGTCACGAATAGGGATCTTGTCGACGTTACACAGATGCGAACGGTATTACATATAGACATGTGCAAGAATCAGCTGAGAACATGTCGAATTCTGTGTAGGCCTAAATTTATATAATCACAAGCGTCAATCAAGCCTTGATTTAATCAGCTGTCTGTCGTGCAACGACACAAACCGCCTCCCAAGAAAGCTGTTATATATCCAAATCCTTTTCATGGTTTTTAAATAAATTTAATATGAAATGATATTGAAAATGATTAGGCTTAGTAATTATGAAATGTCCAAACTATACCCGCCTTTAAATGAAACACAAATATAAACTATAATTTCACAATTACAATCATTGATTTAACACTTTCTGTACAAAATATTACGAAATAATTAAGTTAAAACTCAAGAAATACCTCATCATGTGCTACCATACATGAGGATTAGTGCAACTAAACCATGCACCGTAGATTTGTCTTTGTTAATGTGGATTACGTTTGAGCTGTATTCTCCAAAAACTAACAAAAATTGTCTTCATTTAACCAAGTTAAGGATTATTCTATGTTTTCCAGGATGGAAAGTTGTTCTCCCAAAATGCCTACATTTATTTGAAGTGGGTTATCACAATTTGTAATAAGTCAATCTCATAAATACATACATACATATATATATATATATATATATATATATATATATATATATATTTATTTATTTATATATATATATATATATATATATATTAAAATAAATATACAGTATTTACTGTTTGTATTTTGAGCTCTAATTAATTTTGCTTACAATTTAGGTATTCCTTATGATTAACGTATTTATTTTTAAAATGTTTTCCCTGGATTTTATTTTACTGAAATTAAAGCAATAAAACATTTCTCATAAATATAAAATTACAAATATTCTATATGTGTAATAACCACTCCTCTCAACAATTCTGTATCATATTAACCAAGTTAATAGCTTGGATTAACGTTAAGAGGGTGGTAAAACGTTTATTGAGTGTAATAGCCGTGAAGCTAAGGCGTAGAATGTTAACCTACATTTGAACGATAGAGGCAACTCTAATTTTAGACATTCCGAGAGATGAAGTTGAAGATATAATACTATTTCAAATTTAAAACTTCATATTTAAATAAATTGGAGTATTTGAACTTTATTTAATAATTTTAAATAAAAGGTATAAAACTTTAGAAATACTTTTTGTACATGGTTATACTTTACATAATGTCTATATTTGTGATAGCAAAGGTTGGGTAAAATATGTATAAATCTTGATTATTTTATTATTTTCTATTTATCACTTTATTATTTAATGAATAACAACACTTTTTAAAGAAAAACCATTCAATGTTTTTCTCCAACTTTCATTGTTATCATTTATTTAATCTGTTATGTCATTCTACATGTTAACAAACTCTTGGTAATGGTAACTTGGACGTTAAGAAAAAATCTCGGACTAGTTTTGTGTAAATATTAACCTTGTTGTTTATTTAGAAAAAAAAAAAAAAAAAATATATATATATATATATATATATATATATATATATATATATATATATGTGTGTGTGTTTGTGTTTGTGTGTGTGTGTGCGTGTGTGTGTGTCTGTGTGTGTGTGTGTGTGTGTGTGTTTGTGTTTGTGTGTGTGTGTGTGTGTGTGTGTGTGTGTGTGTATGTGTGTGTGTGTGTGTGTGTGTGTGTGTGTGTGTGTGTGTGTGTGTGTGTGTGTGTGTGTGTGTGTGTGTGTGTGTGTGTGTGTGTGTGTGTGTACTCCTGAAAACCATATTGTTTTACTGAAGTGTTTTATGTGATGTACTGAGACACTTTATCTATACATATATGTAGGTGCCTCTAAACAAAGAGTCGAGGAAGACAAACAGAACACCAACTCAACATTTTACAATCACATAAAAGAAACAGGACACAAATACACAGACATTTACCATAAACTAGAAATCCAACACATCAACAAAAAAGGACCACATCTCAACACACTAGAACAATGTCAAATTTACAGACACACAAAGTACAAACATATTAAACGAACAAACACAATACAAATCCTACATACTCTTTGATACTATCAAAAACCTGCATTTAAAACCGTCACCGCTTGACCCAACATCTCCAAGCAGATGACACTGATGATGATCACCACATAGCGATCGAAAACGTTCTGTCGCAGTGAGTTTTAACAAATTGACAAAATTTAAAGTTCGGATAGTCATAAACCTTTGTTAGCAATGTGCTGATTGCTGACTTGAGGAAAACAACTACACATTAAAAATGAACATATAGCCTACTTAAGTGTGGTTATCAAACTGAAAGAAGTGAAACAACAAAACTGCTTTTTTTAGTTGACATGATTAGAGTAGTACATTTTAAACAATACTTGAATGGAAAAACAATTCATTTTACTCTTAATTAAAGTGATTTTTAATCTTTTTCAGTGAAATTATGAATAAAACTACATTTACAGTGAAATATTCTATATCTTTTCGGCTTATATAAACCTGGAAATAGTATCGGGTTAAGGACATTGAAATAACTATAAGTTGCTTGAAGTACTTTTAACAAAAATAATGAAAAGTTAGTAATACGATAAACGCAATATAGTATCACAGTCACTTAGGAATTGGATTTGAAGTACAGTAGACTGCTAAAATCACTGGAATTGGCTATATATATATATACACTGAAATATAATTCATCAACTAATATGCATATTTTATTTGCAATAAAATTTTAAAAAATCTATATATTTTGAAACTGTAAAATATACTACTACATCTCAAATTGTTATTGAATATCCCCATCCACTACGAAACCAATGACTTGATCATATCTCTAATTTTTTACATAAATCCTAAAGGCATTGATGCCTTATTTATGTTTCCTCAAAACATATGGTCAACTACTAGGTAGAATTATCTTATCATTCAAACTCTTAAAAAGGTTATAAAACCTAGAAAAGCTCATTATAAGGTTTTTAATATTTTTAGCAACTACTTTTCTTAGGACAAAAATAAAAGTACCTGTTAGTTTTCCTTTTTGTGTAAACTCTGAGACTACCTGTATTTTGTTGTTTCTAAATCTTTTCTTTTTAACTTTGAATCATCATCTGAATGTAATAATTCAGCTCATGTGTCAAAAAGAACTAACTTTTTTTACAGTAATTAAACCTATTTAAATTGTAATTAAACTAACCTAAGTAGACATCAATGATAAAAACAGCCTTGTGTTTCGGACACCTTTTGAAATTTAGGTTTTATTGTGAAACTGTGTGTGTGTGTGTGTGTGTGTGTGTGTGTGTGTGTGTGTGTGTGTGTGTGTGTGTGTGTGTGTGCTTGTTTCGAATTGACATTGCACGCTCGTTGGCTGTTATTATAGTTATTTTTATGGATGTAAAAATGATTATGTTTCTCTTGAACTTGAATAATCAGAGTTCAATATCCATTACACACATTTATTTAAATATTAAAAAGCTTTCATGCGATAAAGATTAAATAAACAAATTTTATACATAAGGTAACTTAAAGCGAATTTTATTTATCTTTGAAACAAAATAATGGTACAATTTTAACAATTGCATAAAACTTGGAAAATCAAAGTAACATAATCATAAATTTAAGTAGAACAAATGGCATGGTAGTTTACTACACTGTTATTCTAATGCAATAACCTAGCTGTGAATTTTAACATAATACCTCAAAGTAATTCGTGATCATGTATCTATCTCAGCTACATAGATTGCTATATTTGAACAAATTATTTGTTGTCTATTCTTAAAAATTTTCTATGTGAATCCATTACGAATAATAATATAACAAATTTATTACATTTTAGCAACAGTTCCAAAAATGTCAAATGCGACACCACCTCAATTTTACCCGGAGGCCATGTATAACTGAAAAGACGAACTCTAACTCACTCAAGAATTCTGTGTTTTTATGTATTATCATTTTATCTATATTCGTGTTAATAGTAAACTTTTTATGTTTTTACATTTAAATACAGATATTATTTTATGTAAACTAATTATTTTTTTCATTGAGTAATTTCAAAATTCTAAATGCAGCGAGAAATATGTGTTTTTATTTCCATATTTTATTAAATTAATTAATATTAATAATTAATTATTAAATTCAACATATAGTAACTCAAATGAAAGATCAATTTAAATAACATTGACAGATATTTCTCTACTTATATACTATACACTTTTATTAACTAAACACACATTTAGAAATAATATCCCTCACAACAATATCTTTTGTCAATAAACTTCTGATGCTACTAAATATAATAAACTATAGTTTAAATTATATTCTAGTGGCTTATTGTATCCAAATAGATTATTTCTTGGGGAATTCTCTTGAATTTTAGCCATATGTGTATTTAATCAACACAGCATAATAAATCTAATCGTTCTATTTGTCACAAGCGCTAATACCATATTAAATGCAAGCCTTTGTCTGACGTTCAATATGTCATGTTCATATAGATTTAGATCACTATGTGTTCGTAATGTACGTATTAGCAGTGAAGCGTAGCGCCCAAGTAAAGGCAATTCTGCCTTACAGCTGGTATATACAGGAGTCATTGTTATTAAGTAACGATGTTTTACCTTTTTATATTAACTTTCATAGACTTCATATTAAATATTTACAACCTATATTGCTCAAATATTGTTAATTTTTTTTTCATAAAAATGTGTGTGTACAATTGTTTAACCCTACAGGACTCGTGCTAATAGGCCCTACCCGTTACACGAGAGCTGACAGGAGGTAATTGTTTACCTAAACTAGTTTATAGGTCAATATTAGTAAAATATTTGTTGTTATAAATACAACAAATGTTAACATATTTTGTTATATTATAAAAGATATGAACAAACACATAAAATATGATTTCCTTTTCTATACGTCAGAAAACTCCTTACATATTTCAACTTAATGGTCTTTAAAAACACTTTTCGCATATTTATCACAGCATTTTGTTGTTTTTTATCTAAGTACTTCCGGTAAAAATCACACCTGTAGTTAAAACATTTTTCGTAATATTGCCAAACATAAAGAAATAGCCTATATTGTGAAAAAAAAATTTTTTTTTGTTACAACAATCATGAAATCAAAATATTTCCTAAGGAAGAATAGTTAACAAACACAATATACATCAAAAAGTAGTACTTGAAAGAGAAAATATAATCTGTGTCTTGACATTTTACACATTACTGTATGCAGACTAGTCTCGTCTGTTGTCCATATACCTTTAGAATTTTTGTAGGGAAACTTTATTCCTCCACAAATATACAAAACCCAAATCAAACGTTTAATTTCTTCAAATGAAGTTTCACTTGCATCTCTATTCCTTGAAAAATTCGGCATTTTTGTATGTATATAATTATTTGTGCAAGACCCCATGTAATGAATTAATTCATTATCAAACAACTAATTCCATGCTTTCAGGGGTGTATTTGAATTGTTTGCTTCTCCCTTTACTCTTGGCAAATGAATTCTAATGTTACGAGAAGTGGTTCTTACATTTTGAAAGCCGGTTTGCGATACCATTTTCAAAGTAGCACAATCACTCTACTATTTTTGGTAATTTTAGATTTGTCATAGTAACAAATAACGCGTTCACTATAAGGTAAATCCTCTTCGTCAGAGGTGAACTCAACCAAGTTCAGTTCTAAGCGATATTTTTTAGCGTAATTTTACTCTAAACTATCATTCAAGTTATTTATTTTACCTGGACTTTCAACTCCGAAATCCAAATATTTGTTAACGTTTTCATAAACAACACTAGCCTGATAAACATCACTGTAGGCAATTTGTTCACTCTCGGAGTAATGAACCCGTTCCTCAAGTGTTATCACCTTCATTATCACTTTCCTCACTTGAAGATCCTTCATATACTTTATTTTCCGTCACTTGTAACAAGGTTAAAAGTGCCAACACACCCTGATGAACGTTCAATGTTCATTGTAAGCGATCATATACAATATGACTATAGCTGGGTCACTTGAACCATAAAACGCAGAAGAGTGATTTTGATCTATCTGTTCAAATAGAAGAGGTTGCATAGAATGGGTTTTATAATATTCTAAAGAAATTACAAAAGAAAACTCTGAGATAAATTTTAAAGTACTATATAATATCAATAAAATATTTTGATGAATCTTTGTTACTGTAAGACCACATACTTCAAAGCCGATCACTACTTGGAAAGGATTTCTGTATTAAAGTTCTATTCCTCGTTACTACTGCTTCTTCTGAGGAAACATACGGAAATCCACTATCTGCATCATAGTCGTATCTCCAGAAAAATTTTAAAACTAGTGTATCTGTTGATATCCTCCTATTTTCTTTAACACAATTCTTTACTAAGTTGAAACTTATTTACGTAAAATTGAATGTCTTTTACAACCACTACCAGAAAAACAAATAAAAATAAAAATCTAAACTTACCATATTAAATATCAATATAGACTAACGCACTTAACAATAGAGAAATGACGAGCTCTCTTCACGCAGTATAATTTTAAAATGATTAGAAAGTTATTTATACTTGACAGAGCGAGTAAGCTGGACCGGGTTCTAGTAGTTATGGACAACAACCCTGTAAGTCAACGAAGCTGCATGTCTATGAACTGACGTTTGCTTTCTCTACACTTCCCCTCGCCTATGCCAGTTTACGAGTGACCAGCTATACATAAGTGTGTGTGTAATTACACATTGGAAAAAAATGATCATGTAGATTTATTATTACATGATATATCAAGACAATCCTTTTGATATTGTTCACTAGAGCGTATCGTGTTCACCAGGAACGCCCCCTTCGGAATCTTCTCATTCAAGACATGACACTCTCTTTCAAATATACCTGAGTCTTCTGTTTGTGTTCAAAAATATTTTAATTTTTAATTCTTCGGCAAGCTTCGTGTATAAAATTGTGACCCTTTACATCTTTATTGTAATGAAATACTTTTAAAATAGATTTTATAGTGTTTTTCCATAGGAAAATTTTATAGTGTTTTTCCGATGAAAAATTGTATAGGGTTTTTTCGTAGGTAACTGTTTCGATGAAAATACTGTTCCTAACAAACTGTCCTATTACACTTAATCAGTTCTTACTTTAATTAAAACCGCCAATCCTCAAAAGTTTTTTTATGCCAATCAATAGTTTTTTTTTTGTTGGATAACCTTTGAAATTAAATATATTGATGTATCACAAGAGCGGACTGAATACCTTTATTTTTATTTATAGACATAATGTTTTTAATTACAGTGTATACTGTATTTGTTGTTCTAGACAGTGCTGTAACATAATTCGTCGTTACATAACGGTCTCTATGTACCCTAAGGTAAACAACCCTATAAAGTGGTACGTATGGCTGATTTCGAAATTAATTGGTTGAAGGTAACCAAGTGAATATTTCATCCTGAGCACAGAACCTACTTTGTAAGAGTATTATCGGCCACAGAACCGTGATTCTCCGAAGAATCCAAATTAAATAGCTCATGTTCAGTTTCTTTGAGCGCTCATCGCTGGTGTCACATTTCATCCCTGGAAACAAATTTTTTCAGGAAAATATTGTGGCTTCTTTATAACACCAATACATTTCCTTACGGTTTGATAAGGAATGAGTTCATCAGAACTTAAGCATAAATCCCTGCTTCTGTCTGTTTCACAGGTTAAGTGATTATTTTCAGTTACTGACTGATACAAACCACAGCAGTGACGTGTGTTTTTCTTCTACAGCTCGGTGTAAAAAAAGTTCTGGATTATGAACTAG
The DNA here is from genome assembly GCA_036971475.1 of Prosapia bicincta. Taxonomy (NCBI): domain Eukaryota; kingdom Metazoa; phylum Arthropoda; class Insecta; order Hemiptera; family Cercopidae; genus Prosapia; species Prosapia bicincta. The sequence continues at coordinate 205,062,845 of JBAIZL010000004.1, forward strand.
GTTAAAAGACAGAGGGATGCTCTTGTTTTGGTTTAATTATAATGTCATTGCCTGATTTTGTTCAGACTTATAACGTTTATACAAATCCCTAGCTTGTTAAGGGTTGTTATTACCAACTTCAAGTAATAATGATTTATTATACAACAATACTACGAGACACGTCCGATCCACAGAACAATCTATGAAGCACTGATTGTTTACAAAGTAAAACCAGACACGTCTCGTCGTTAATGGCGTGCCCGCTCCGAACTCTCCACTGTGCTAATCCTACTATTACTTTAATTAGTACATAATGCCGTCTTTTTGACGACAAACTAATTTCTATACAATAAATTTATGGGTTTTCGTTTTCAGTAAATCATTACTCACATAAATTAGAGGAAACGAAAAATGTAAAGTTTGCTATTACCATCGTAATTTTTTGTGTTGGCCATATTAAGGGACCCGTTTCGTCTAGCTTGACACGTCTACCATGATCGATTTATAGACATCTCTTTGAACAGTTAAAAACGCCACTCCCCCCCCTTTTATTTCCCAACCTTGGATTGTGAATCACATTGAAGAGCGTCAAGATAGGTTTATTACTTAGTGGTTAAAACAACAACTAATGAAGAAACTGCTTGCAGTTTGAAGGGCATTCTCAACCTTCTTTAACTAATGTACTAGTTTATCAGCCAGCCGTATTATAGATTTGTGTCTGCCACTAAGCGTAAATCCACATCCAGAACACCCTCAAGCTCTTTACACAGCTATTATAGGCAATCATACATTAGCCAGCCCTTTTGTAATGTATCTTTAACAGTCCTCTTGTTCGTAGCCCTAGAATCATGAGACAGTAATTGATTAAAAACTGACATAATCTTTCTGGTTTTTTGCAGTCGTGTGAAACAAAACTTTCGAGCTCAGGACTAGATAGTCCGAATACCTTTTCGCACAGTCATTGCACGGGAATACGACCTGTACAGTCGCTTCAAATAAAGCTCCCGAACGTCTTAGACAGCCCTAATATGCTCTCGCACAGTAATTGCAGTGGAATACTACTTGTACAGTCGCGTCAAAAAAATCCCGAGAAAAGACTTTCTGATATATCATTGCATAGTTGTTAGCGAGTGTACATCATGCCTAGACTTTCGTGTTAGTGTGGCAGTCTCCTTATGGACACTGAAATACGTGAAGCAGAAACATTTAAATTAGAATTCTCTTACTGATGAATAAGACATTATAGCCACTATTTATTTCAATCAACGTACACGTTGATGTTATGAATGATACCTATATTTATATGGTTAAATTCACTATAAATTGACTCAAAATTAACGCTGACACTTGAAAGTAAATACATTAGTTTTAAATCATGTTTAAAAGTTGTAAATTTTGTTACACCATTTCTTTGGAATTATTTGTATCTAATAAATTTTTGATCAATGAGTTAGGAATTATATTTTTGTCCAGATATGGGTATTTTGGTAAGTTATGAAAGTGTAGCAACTCTATTGTTTACTATTTCTGAATGTGCTCATTTTATTATTTTCCTACAGTAAATAATCAGCGTTCCCTTCAATTTGTAAAATGTAGTTTGTAACGAAACTGCAAACACGTTATATAATAGGTATTTAAAAGGCCGTTAAGCATCGGAATAGGCCTACATGCACCAGCAGGAGGTATATCTGTGAGAAGCACTTTAATCCTTTGACTAACTACTTTGCTATCACATTGCTAAACCTAACTGCAAACAAACTACTTTGCTAATGCCCGCTACCCACTCCACTTCTCTGCCTTCGTGTTTTGGATTTCTATATTTTGAAGTTTTACGGCTTTCGCATTACGTGCTTTGAATACACTCTCATAGAGGAATATAATAGTGATAAAAAACCACTGAAAGCTGTGTATTACAGTTTGTAATAATCTAAAACGAAATATTTATAATAATTTTTATAATAATGTTTATAATAAATACTTAAATAAAAATTTATACATAAATGGTTTCCTGTGAAAATTTAAAATAAAAATCCAATAAATTAAATGTTGGAGGTAGTTGTAAGCCATGGCCTTTAAGAAATGAACTGACAAATTAAATAATGTAGAAATTCATTAAGCTTATTCATACTCCTGATGCAGCAGAACATTAGAGTAAGTGTTCCCACAATATGGTAATAATTTGCTACTCTCTCAACAGCCATTGCAATCCGCAGTACCGCAATAAACTATATTTCACAAATTAGTCTCGGTCATTTTCTCTGCATAACTGTAATGTCCTTTCCCTAGGTTATGTTCTAAATATCTATTGTTTCACTCCTAAAGTTGTTCTTTAACACTGGTTCAAACAAGTAAAATCTTTATTTTTGGTTTGTGAGATATTCACAGATTGATTTAATACTAAGCTTTGGAAAACCAATGTAGGTCTAACATTTACTCAAAATATTGTTTGTGCTATCAGTTTATGTTATAACTCCATTATTGCTTTTAGTTTGTCTGCTCAAAAGATAACATATGTTCTATCTAAGTACGTCTTTATTTTGTATCTTGATTCTATTTATTTATTTATTGGTTTAAAAACTTTTCGTAAATTTATTTGGTCAATAATTTAGTTGATATTAATACCTTGTTTAAAGGTTAAAGTATAAATTTTCCGTATAAATCCAGTATTTTCCAGTATAAGGGAATTCCGTGTAATTTGGACCTCTTAACTATTGATACCCCTAGAAATATAATCAATATTTCTGAGAAACCAACTATTTTCTGGGTAGATATGTTGACTGTATATCATTTTTATGTACACAGTTTAACTAAAATAATGAGCACAGAAAAGCCAAAAATAAATTGCGTTATTACGTATTTGCGTAATTATTCGCGAGACTGAACGAAAACGAAAAGTCTTTCCTTTATCTTATGATTTCTATTTAACCCTTTAAATCTATAAGGGTCTGTACAATATTATGTTCTTAATTTACTTGTGACAGTAACTTTGAGCATTTCCTTAGGCATGCCGTATGCTGAATTTAATATAAAGTCAAATTACCAGGTACAAAACAATTGAACAATATATATATATGTGTGTGTGTGGTGTTTGCATTTACCTAAGTGTTGTCTGTTCTTAAACCTGGAAATATCATTTCTGTAACAGTAACTCCTCTATGCTATATAGATTGCTTGCCTGTACTTACTACCTCTGCAGTAATTATACAATCACCATTCCAATCACCTAATATTTTATGCTATAGGCAACTTTCCTTCATACATTTTATTTACGAATGATATTTTGCGTAAAATTGGAAACATAATAAACATATATTTTTAACAGAAATTAACAAAATAATAACATAATTCTTCTTGGATTAGACAATAAAAAATAATTAGAATTTTGTAAATGATAAATGTATGTTTTGTAACAAACAAACAACTATAAACATTTTAACACTGAGTAACAGAATATTAATAACAATAGTATTACAAATGTAAAGAACAAAATACCTTAAAGAAGATAACTTCCCATGTGATTAAAGCTCTCACCAAACACATAACATTAATAAAGGAGAAGGAATGATACTATAGGCCTACTAGCAGCGAAACGGATTCGAAATTTCCCAGTGCAATGTAAACATTGAAAAGATGAGGCATATTGCCCAATAATTAATAACACAACTACATACAGACGTTTAGAAGTAGAACCCATCAATGTATAACCATTAAATGATTTCAAAAATTCACCAAATAAATATAGACAAGGAAATACCCAAATGTTTGAATAAAGAAAAAATACATTAGATATATCTAAAATAAGAACAAACCACATAATCGCAGGACAGAGGAAAGAGATGGTAAAATTAATTTCAGAACATTCAGATATATTTCACATTAAAAATAATGACCTAACCTTTACGAACCAAACTATACACCATTATTAGGACCAAAGATGGAATACCGGCTTATACAAGAAACTATAGGTACCAGGAAATTTATTGCAAAGAAGTTGACAGACAAATCTAAGAGATGTTACACCAAAAAATAATCCAACCCGCATGTTCGTCATTGAATTCGACGGTTTGGATAGTGCCGAAAAAATTAGATGCGTCGAATAAGAAAATATTTAGGCTAGTTATCAACGTTTCTTTTCTATCTTATCTAGTGATACGTTTAGTCTTATTAGTCTTATTTCTACATTGAATAGTGTTTACATAATGAATATCTCTTTAGTCTGCTATTTTCCAAGTCATGTAGAGCAATAACAACCAATCAGAGCTTTAGTTATTGAGATTACTTATTAACAAGTTATTTTAGACTTCTTTAGAAGTTTCCACCCTTCACAGTACTCTCATTGTCTGTATCAATACTTGTTAGTAACATTGCCGAATATAATAAATTAGGTGAAACGTTAAAAAGCAACAATTAGCTAGCCACACAAATTTGAAGGCTTGCTATGCAATAAAGATTTAACAGTGTTTCGAATCTATATTTTTAGTATTAGTTTTGAAACGTATACATTGTTATTATGATTACTTTGATGACCTCAAATCCTGTCTCAGGTAATGTGTCAATCATTACTTATTGCTTTTTATGCTACCTAATAATCTCCTTACAAAGTATGTCATAGTGTGCTAAATAATGCATGTTTCTCTTTACCTAAGAACGGAAACAGAATTACAAATCTGTGACAGATAAACTGTTGGAGGGAAGGGTGAAACTAATGTGAAGAAAATAAAAACTTTTCTATTGTGTCCAAGACAGTTTAAGTCTTTTTTAATTCGGAATTTGTCTCTGGCAGTATACATTATTTTCGCAATACATGGCACGAGAAAAAAAGTGACGACCATAATTCCAACAATGTTTTCACGTGCAAGAAATACATTTCAACAATTAAAGTCTCAGCTATGGTAAAATTCTCATTCTAAAGGTGTTTTTGTAAGTCTTC
>JBAIZL010000004.1:205070253-205125253 GCA_036971475.1 Prosapia bicincta
AACAAAATTAATTGAAACTCCTGATTGCTCGTGTACTGTTTGGCACTGCTTCAACTCAATGATTAAAAACTCTTCACACAATTAACTCCCAACAACAAGTGAACAATAGTTGACCCTGCGGGTTTAACACATATATATATAATATGTTTTCTTCTTTAATAATTTAAAACAACATTGGCTATTCAAATACAAGAATATTTATTTAAATACAAAGACACAGCCTACTCCTAAAATATATTTACGAGTTAGGCAATGGGAAGGACATTGTGTGAAAACAAAGTACAATGCACACTACACCATCCATCTTTGGCTGAGTGATTTAAGCAGTGTTTTTGCTACTCTACACATCAATCAAGAGGGCCTCTAATTGATATAATGCGTTAAATCGGGAGAAGAGGTTTTTCAATTTCTTTCGGTAGCATTGTGTTTAATTTTTACCTCGTGCGAATACGCTAAAGAGCAATATACCACGATCCCATCACCAAATTCTTGGTAGGTTAGTTTCACAACAGTGAGTGAAAGATATAAAGAATCATCTTATCTGTGCTTTAGTAGAAATGTAATACTTACGAAGACATCTGAGTACTGAGATAAAATGTTGATCTTCTAAATAGAACGATAATTTTGATTTTACGTTAAATCGATCGATGTTCTTTGTATTAATACTGTTTTACGAATAACATTTTAAGGAAAAGAGATAATTATGTAATTGCTAAGATTGTTATCTACATTGTATATATATATATATATATATATATATATATAGACGTCTATATATATATATATATATATATAATATAATTACAATGTAAATAATACCCTATATTATACTATTTATTTGTAATAATTATTATATTGTTTTCAAATATACTTTACCATTATTAAAATACAACAATTGATTCAAAATATATGAGCTACGAATAAGATAATTGTATAATTTCTAATTACTAATAAACATAAAATAAATTATCTAACATTGTGTGAAAAGGTTTACAATTTATTTATAGACTTTATATCTACATGTATTGTCATCAAACATGTTTGTATTCTAGTATGCCTCTTTAATAACATTTTATTTACTTCTTATGTAACTTACGCAATACTTTTATCGTCCTATTTTTCTTCATTTAATAAATATATTTTATACTAACACCCTGTCACGGCCTCGCACACGAATGCAAAATCGGTAATTCAGAACAGAAAATCATTAAATGACATGTTTATAGTTTTATGATGATATGGTTTAAGTTTTTTAATTGATGTTTATAATTTGACAAAATTCAAACTTGTTTACTCAAAATTCATATAGTTCATTTGTCTATATTATTTCCATGTAATTTCCCTGACTATATGTTGCTTTTCTCTCAGATTGTAAAACCTGGCGTTACAGTCTTGAAACCAGTCTCCAAACATAAACCTGTGATTTAATGAGTGATCTATTAAGGAATGAATTAATCTATTATACTTAATATATTGCGAGAGAAGCCGAGTCAGATGAATTATAAGTTCACCAATAACATATGACTATAACATAAATATCTCTATATTTATATATAGCCGGTTGGCTTCCAACATCAAACAAGATACAATAGAAATCAATGGATTCTTTGTAATATAAGCTAAAATATAATTATTAAATGTAAATTAATGGTTGGTCAGAAATGACCAGTTTTAATAAAAAAAAAAAAAAAAAAAAAAAAAAAAAAAAAAAAAAAAAAAAAAAAAAATATTTATATATTTAAATGATTATCTACCTGTGTGTCTGTTTATTGTTTATGAGTTTTTACACCGCTCATTCAATTGATATGAAACATATGGTTTTTCTAGAGCACACTCCGTCAAACTATTACGCAGTAGTACATCCTTCCTAAGATTGGTGGCGCGCGAGAAAAAAAAGGAATTCAAGTAAATTGACTGAATTAATTTCTTAAATGTTGCTACTCATATACAAGTAACGAAGTTACTTAAATTGTAATCAAACAAATATTATTATTTAATAGATTGCAATATTGATCCTATAACGTAAAGCAGGCGCTTAAAATAGGTGGAAACATGATTCCATACAATAAATGTTTTATTATGTGAGGTTACTTTGCATAACAGAAAATCAATTCAAATGCATACTGTATTAATTTAGAAATTTCTACAACTTTTACAAGCCACTAAAAGAAAAATCTACAAATCTAAATTGAAAAAAAAAATCCTTTCAAATTCAAACATAATTTTAATAAGAATCTTTTCTTAGCATGCTCCACATTGATAATGGTAGGTTCCATCGAAAAGTAAAGGCTGTACCAATCAGAGTTTAGGCTGAGCGTTATAGGAGTGCGTTTATAATATAAATCAAACAGTCAGTCACGATATTTCCTTTTATATATATAGAATTTTTTTTTTTATTTATATATTTATCCACATGTACACTCTTGAAATGTTGCTGATATTCTGTAAAAAAACATGTTTTTAAAGACTAAACTATAATTTATCTCTTTTATATTATTAAATAGATTTAGGTTCCCTTTAATAATTGAATTATTACTATTCATATTAAACTTTTCCAAAAATAATACTTTAGAGATAACTGGAAAGTATGACTTTGGAAATCTATTGTTTTCAACATTTTTCTCGCTCTACGCTCTTCTAAGAAATTTATTGTCGAAATAAATTCCGCAGTTGTAAAGTAGCAAATTGTCGGACAAAATACAATGGGTTTCTTCACAATAGTTTTACCCTTTCCGTCAACAATTTATCTGTCACGTGTAATTTTTATTTAAAAATCCGCCTTCTGGTGAATAGCAAAATGATTCGTATGTGATGTTTACCACATCATATTATGTGTGTAACAAATAGCAATGGCAAATAGCAAGTAGCAAATAGTTTTGACTCTGCGAAAACTATAATTAGCATAAGTTTCTTTCTTTAGGCAGGACAAAGCTATCGGGATTATATCCTTTAAAGATATAAATAAATTCAATAAAATTCCCACTTCACAAACAAGCAAGTGCGTAATCAATGCAACGCAACACCCCTGAAGACTTGACAATTTGAATTGTTTTATTTACCCCAAAGACATGCGAGCACTGTGAGTAGTCGATAAGTAGTTGGTAAAAAGAGTAAAATAGGGACTTAAAAACTTTCGATAACTTATAAGTCAATATAACCTCGATTGTTCTTCATGGTTTTGCAAGGAAATAGAATATATTTCTTTATATAATCCATTCCTTAGCATATTTTAGCAAAATATCAATCAATTAAATGTATCTTAAAACTGTATTAAACTATTGAAATCTATACAAAGAACATTTCCCTCTAAAACAAATTTCTCATGTTCTGCAGCACGTATTTAATTTTAAAGCGTAAAACATCTTTTCTATATTAAAATACACTTTCTAGTTCCCCTCAGAAAATATATCTCGTGGACTAGGTAGCCACATTAGAATGCAGTTTGGACGCAGACAAATCCTATGCATAAGGACTCACATTTTACCTATTTAAGTTATAACTAAATGAAATGACAAAATTATTCTTGTCTTTTACATCTTTCATTCTTATATATCTTAAGGTTGATAAATTTTAATAATGTATGTTGGGATTGTGGGAATATATAAAACTGAATAGTTACACTAAGAGGTATTCTCATATTCTTTAAAAGAATCAATCTTTTTATATAGCATCGTATCTGGCGTGAATCTTGCCCCGTTAATATTGTAGAATACATATTGTGTTGAACAGTTTTCTAACGTTTATACAAAACCTATCTCTCTGTATCAGGTTATTCAATATAAACATCACTAGTTCACAATATCTACTTAATACTTAATCTGTCCATAAGACCCAACAAACCTTTATATGTCATACATATTAATCTCTCTTTAATATTTATCAGTGGAGTTTTATACAAACTCCAAGTAAATATTTTTGAATAATAGTTTTACCATTCAATATTATCTATTTCTGGAACGAACCTGTTTGAATCTGAAACAGTTGTCTAGTTTCAATCCATTAACAATCGTCTTGTTTCAGCTGTTTTCTATCATGTATTGAAACAAAATTTCTAAGTTTTAAGCATAACTAGGAATCATTTACTTTATTTGGTAATAGGTATCTTAATTTATTATTCCTCGGATATTTTTTTCGAAATGTAACTAATCGATTTTGTTTGTTAATATTGGGATAAAAACGCGGTGAGGTACAAAACAAAAGGAAAAGATTATTGAGAATTTTTATTTACTGTAGACTAATTTATGAAGTATATTTAATGAATTAATATTCTAGAATAAAACTATAATAGTTTTAGAAATTATTAAATATATATATATATATATATATGTGTGTGTGTGTGTGTGTGTGTGTGTGTGTGTGTGTGTGTGTGTGTGTGTGTGTGTGTGTGTGTGTGTGTGTGTGGGTTTAATATGTTTATTTATCATGTCTAATAATTAATGTATTTATATAAAGAAACTTCGGTATGAACTTTGTTAAGCTCTCTAACAGTTTGTAGTCAATTATAGTAAAAATGTTTTACCTAGGCAATCCATATTCTTCTGGTTGTAATATAAAAAGTACTGAGTAAATAAATTTCGTACTAATAATAATAATATTAGTTATACTTATTAAAATTAATTACTCAAAACTCATAATTTTAGAACGCACACATATGAGGGTGATATAATCATACATATTCCTTAAAAAAACAAGCTTCTGTTTTACCTCACAGTTTTATATATTAAATATGTTCAGAAACGTTCAGACTTTGTTACAGTAGATATTGGAATTAGAGCTTTTGCTTGGCTTAATTTTGTTTGGTTACCAAATGTATTATTTTATATTTACAACCAGGACAGTTTGTGGCAGGAAATAAAATGATTTTATTTAGAGAAAGTATTTAACGGAGAGCAATCACGAAGTCAGAAGTGGAAAATAATTCCTCTAAACCCCGAAGTTCACCAAATTTGACGATGTTGAGATAAAACTTCGAATGTTTAGGCCTACAGGTGAACACTCTATGTTAGACAAGGTGGTATTGTAGTTTAGTTGTTGTGGAGCTAATAGGCCCGCTATGGAGATTTTTTTTTCAATCGATGAAGCATTTAAGATCTTACCTTTACAGGTGTTAGCAAACTCAGAATTATAGCTCAAAAAGGATCCATATGGAATAGAGGAATAGTACACAGGAGGAATTTGTAAAATAAACGATAAAACCAGCTCACTTGTGAAGAAGGGCCTGTTGAACCGTGCTGCTAGACAGGGATGGATGTTAATTAGGAATGGGTGCTGTCCAGGGATTTATATTTAATTTAATAATATAAATAAGTTGAAGATTTTTAACACCATACTAGCCATCCGTAGTATTTATTCTAAATAAAGGAACACTAATTATTTTGTTTAAGCTTACCGAGAAAGGAACGTCTTCAAATGCACTTGGTAAATCAGTGGTTTAAATATCAAACACTGAAAAAGGTTGTTTAACGCACTAAAAACATATTGTATTGCAGGTAAATTTAATCGTTTACTTTAGTTAAATTAAATTTGTAATAAGTGGTTCAAGACTCCCTTTGAACGAATCGTCGAGTTCCTTACACAAAAATTACAGTAACAAATATTAACTACAAAAAATGAATAAAACATTCATAACTTTTCACGTTCGCTCCAAGATATAATCTTCTTAATTTACTTTAAATTAAAGTTTTATCAACGAATTTTAAAATTACATTAAAAAGAAATTATTACATTTAGTAAAAAAGAGAGAGGACATCCCTTGTTACAAATCTTTATTTGATGATGGCTTTGTGATTAATCGTACAGCCGGTGCTGTGGCAAACAAAGAGTTTATATCAGATTTCCACATTGAAAAATTTCTAACGATGTTTTCTCGATCAAAAAATTAAAAGTTTTAGATAACTAAAACTTCGTCGATATAAATATTGACGTATCTTGTGTTCACTCCATATTGACATCAGTCAATATAATATTGATTTAATTTTATAATAATTGTGTGATATTTTTAGTAGAAATATGTTATTTTTTAATACTTAGATAATACATTTACATTTTTGTATAACACATTACCCAAAGTGATTTTCATTAATATTAGACTGAAAGAGTCATTAAAAAAATTAAAAAGGTTTGAAGAAGATATTATATTTTATGATTTATTTTAAAATTTACAATGTACATGCAGTAGAAAATTTGGCAAATTGTATAATACAATATAATATATTACATATGTGTCGTAATATGTATCATATGTAGTACACAGTTACTTTAGTTAGCAAACTATAACCTTTAATCTAATTCCCAAAGTTATTTTGGTAAAGATCTTAAGTCGAATTCTGCATAACTTAAGTTGTGTATTGGTTGCCTTAGAAGAAGTCTAAATAAGTAACTATGAGTTGTATTTGAAGCTTTTCAAATTTGAAAATTTTAATAATTAATTGGAAAATTTGAATGTACCCACATTAAAATAATCACAATTATTTATATTTTAAAATTAATATACCTTGAAGGTTTATTAGGATTGTATATTTCTTTCTCCACTTAAGTTTTAAAAAATAAAGGAAAATAAAATAAAATAAAGTTTTAAATAAACAGATAGATATATGTAGATTGAAAGTTGGATGTATAGGTAGATAGATGGATGTAAAAGTAAAGAAAGATCGATAGATACATTTATAGCTGCGTATATAGGTAGATATAGATAGATAAGTCGGTGTGTATGTGTAATGAGAGCAACGAGAGAGGGAGAAAGGAGAAAGAGTGTTGGGACAATTGACCAAAAAAATTGGACACTTTTTATATACTAATAAATACATACAAAACATAATTTGTCTGTAAAACTCCTGCCTGTCAAAATAGAAAAAGTTATCATTGTGTGCGCATCTACATTTTTATAAGTGATGGGATTTTATAAAAGTTATAGAACTATTTCTTTTATGGTGTGCAATTTACAAATTGTGGTTATCCGAATATATTCTTTCTCTAACTAATTGTACAAAAATCTGTCCACTCAACAAAACTAGCATTAAATATACTACATTGTTTCAAATGTAATACTCAACACAAAAAAGAGTATACGATATTTTCCCTAATTGTACTATGCCTACTAATTCTTATGTAGTATCAAAATATAATTAAGGTATTCGAATTTCCCTTCAGCCCTTAGTAATATTAAATTCCACATGAGTCATGTTCCATATTCCCACTAGCCGTAATTAATTTTCAGTTTAAGTGGTAAATTTTTACCTTTAAAAATACCTCCAGACTTTAAAATAAATACGTTAAAAATAATACAAGCAAACTATTAAAACAATAAAATATGTTAATCTAAAACTAAAGTATTCAGTCTCAAAACAGTTGTTTTAGCACTGTCATAAACGATTCGACAAGTATATTTTCAACAATTGCACTCATCAAAAAAAAAAAAAAATTGAAGTTGAAACTCGAGTGGCTACGGACAAAACCTTTACTATAAAACTGTGGAAGGCATTAATACATTCTTCTTTGTTGTCTATACAACATTTATTTGAAATATTATTTTAATGTGGAACAAAATTCCACTTAATACTACGAGATTTACTACTCCTCGTATTTCATTGAGCTCCCAAGAGTCGAATCAATGTACAAGTATTTGGCCAGAATCGAGAATAAATGATCCGTTTGGATCGGAATCTAATGAATACCTCAGAGACATAAAACAGAAACCTGTGATACGATCCCGATTTCAAACTAGTGGTTTGAAATGCGATTTTTTACTATTTTAATGTATAGTCTAAACAGCAGTCAAAATGATTTTTTTTTATTTTTCTTCACTGCATAACTTTGAATTTATATATTCTGCCAGGATATTTAAAAAATAATAGTTTCTTGTATTCTCTTGAGAGGGTTTGTAATAATTCATAATACATATTATCAAGTTTAGATGAATTATTCAGAAAAATAATTTCAGCAATGGTTTCTAGGAAAACGATAAGAGGAATTTATACGGAAAGTTGCCTTTGTACAGTGGACAATAGCGGTTAATTATTACAAAATTGCAGTAGAATTTAGAGTTAAATAAAGTATGACGTTACTCAGGATAACCTTTGCCCGTTACTGAGAATCCTGGATAGGATGTAAATTAATTTACCTAAAACTCCCTTGGACATTTATTTAACCATTGCAAAAGTATATACACAAAGTGATTTGAGGCCAAGAAAAATCATATCTGTATGTTGTAAGTAAATACCGTAGTACATTACCCTTTTACCAGTAGATTTTCTTTAATAAAAATATTCTAATATTGAAACTTATAATAATATTAGAAAAAGGTTTCTAGAAAAAATATTGTGATTAAAAAATATATATAACACTTTTTCTATCTGTGACATACACAAAAACAAACACACACACACACACACACACACACACACACACACACACACACACACACACACACACAAACACACACACACACACACACACACACACACACACACACACACACACACACATACACACACACATCTGTTATATATATATATATATATATATATATATATATATATATATATAACAGATTATAATTACTTTTGTCTAGTGAAGGAAGACATTCTTTTACCTAGAAATTATTTTTCTATGGCCTATATTCTTTCTATGTTTTAAGGTTGACTATGATGTCCTCAATATCTTTCCTGAATGATTGTTGTAGTGTATATTTGGTTTCTTTCCAAAAATTAGGTTTAAATATGTCTGCATGATTTGGTGTATTTATTGATCTACCTTAAATGACATATTTTTTGTAGCAATTCGTAAATCGAAGTATGATTCCACTATTACGTTTCTTAAAAGTCCAAGAAACAATATCTTGCAGTTATTACTCTTGGTCATCTTCTTTTATTGTCTTTTTCTCACATTTAATACTTCTAGCACGCATGTTAATCGTTAATTTCTCGTTTATGAACAAAATGATCAACACAGATCTCCACTTTTAAGGTTTTTCATTGTTCGTAATGCATTTCCAGTTTTCAGTGTTCTATATTGTTTTTATCCTTTGTTATTGATCCATTCTCCCACAATTTTTTTTCATTATTAATAATGTTTTTCATTTTAAGAGGAATATTTTGTTATGGTTATTTTCCTTTCGAATAACCGGTTGACATTTATTTTTAAACCGGTACGTTTCAGTCAATGAAACCTGCCCGCATTCTCAGTATCATTTCCCCTAACAAAGCATAATTAATCCTTCCCTAATCTGTAGACTGGGAAGTTTTATGACCCTGAATTTTTGTTCCACTATTCATAAATCTTCTTTATACTTCAAATGCTATAATTGTTGGTACAATTTAGTATCAATTTGGTTTTTAGAGATTCGATGAATAGGCTTATATTTCGTATGAGGAAGTTACCATTTAAAAATATAAAATTGTCATTGTTAGTATGTCATATATTTTATAATTAGAGCAAACATTTAAAATTACCACCAATGTTAATGTATATACGCCCTAAATCTCTGCCTAGGTGTACCTCTAACAAGAGTTGTTGTTACAAATCTTATTGTACAACCCTTGTTCTTGAATTAAGAGAAGTTGTTGTCAAAAATATTTATATTACTTAATAACGGACATAAGTTTGCAAACAATCATTTATACTCTGCGCTTCAATAACAGAGTTGTTATCATTCTCAGCGAGTGTAGTTTTACAAATTCCTAATTATATTTAAGAAATATATTTCTAACTAAAACAAAACTAATTTTGGTTCTCAGTGGGAGTTTCTAATTTAATTATTTCCATTCATCCCCAGCTAAACTAAATTCTAGTAGAAAGATTCGTCCTTATGTTTCTGATCAAATGAATTTTAAAGTGATTTAAAACCGAAACTTTAAAATTCTTTTAACTACAAATCTAAAATTGCATTACTTTTTTTTATGTTTATCAAAATTAAAAGAATTTTGTTATAATTTAATAAAGTAAGTTCAGCGCGGAAAATATAGTTCGCTAATTGTTCAAAAGCAAACCATTTCGAAAGAAGTCCAAATCGTATCATTAAGAGTAACAATTTACGAGAATACAGAAAATGTTTGTCAAAACACAAACCCCAACGAATCAAAAACATTTTAGAAAAAAATGCTTCTAAACGTTTGACTAAAATGTTTATTCTTTATAAATTGGTATTTTGTTTAGATTTCGGCAATCCTATTTACACATAGACTATGCTTTACTTATAAAAGAAATACTTCAATTTTATATCCATCACCTCAACAAAAAAGATTTTAAATAATAGGAAACTTATACAAAAGTTGTAAATCTAATATAAAAAAAACAATTCTTTATTTTTACAGTGTCTATTTTCCAAACATTTTGATCCTTCCAATTTCTTAAATTTTTAACGGTACAAGGAGGCTTCAAACTGTATCCAACGTCCACTATAGCGCCACCATTCAACCATTGACTGGCACAAGCTTTCAGTCAATTACACCTGTCATTCTACTAAATAGCTTTTATCCAATTACGCCCTACGTCGTCACTCACAAATTGTAGAATATTATTGGACGTCAAATAGAACTCCGCACAACGTATCACTCGGAAGGATAAATTTAATTTCAAATCTTAAATTATATATATGCCAATCCAACATTGGGACTGATATTTTGAATCGATGCAGTAAATTGATGCTTAGAAAATAATATTGGTGGATTTTTATTTCATATTGAAACAAGTTCTGAAATTTCTTTGCTAAAATTATTTGCGGTAATTACATGTTATCGTGGATAAATAAGTCGCTCTTGCGTAAATATATGTGTTTGTTGTGTGAGTGTGTGTGTGTGTGTGTGTGTGTGTGTATGTGTGTGTGTGTGTGTGTGTGTGTGTGTGTGTGTGTGTGTGTATGTGTGTGTGTGTGTGTGTGTGTGTGTGTGTGTGTGTGTGTGTGTGTGTGTATGTGTGTGTGTGTGTGTGTGTGTGTGTGTGTGTGTGTGTGTGTGTGTGTGTGTGTGTGTGTGTGTGTGTGTGTGTGTGTGTGTGTGTGTGTGTAGGTGTGTATGTGTGTGTGTGTGTGTGTGTGTGTGTGTGTGTGTGTGTGTGTGTGTGTGTGTTTTGTATGAAGAATATGAAATACGACGGTACAATTATGCATTGGAAATGTAAAAAGCCGAGAGTTCCAGAAATGAACAGTTTCAGTATATCCAAAAAATATTTATCCTTAAACTATTATTTTAATAAAATTCGAAATGTTACCAGTAATGTGTGTGTGTGTGTGTGTGTGTGTGTGTGGTGTATGTATATATATATATATATATATATATATGTGTGTGTGTGTGTGTGTGTGTGTGTGTGTGTGTGTGTGTGTGTGTGTGTGTGTGTGTGTGTGTGTGTGTGTGTGTGTGTGTGTGTGTAGTGTGTGGCTGTTGGTATATACCTGTGTGCTTAAAGTGGGAATTTGATAATACTATAAACGTTTATTTTAATAAAAAGAATATATTTAAACTAATGCCATAATTTATTATAATTACTTATAAAGTAATTACAATGAGTCATTTTTTGAAAACTTTGAAATTAGAAGAAAACTCACAAATCAAAAAAAATAATTTATGCAATGTACATACATTTCCCAAAATTTTCCAAATATTGACAACTGATATTTTTGTACATTTTAAAAACTTCTGGTTAAATTTTAGGGCGTGAATTTCCTTAAATTATATCTATAATTCCGTTTGTAAAAAAGACAAAAATTGTTATCCCTACTAGGGATAAGTGCAAGGTTATATACCAGACGCTGTAAATTCATAAAGTGCCCTGCTGTCGTAAATGAAACTATATTCGTGGGAAAAGGTAATGAGTAACATGTGGGACGTATTGAGTAAATGGAGGATGGTCATGTAACGACTATCAGTCTTTAATGCGTTTGTAACTGTACATTTTTTTAAAAATATTACCTCTTTAGGATTCTTTATTGTTTTTATTCATAGCAGCCAGTTTTGGTTTTGTCAATTTTAGTTTATAAAGCGGTTCGTTCTCAACATTTTAAGATCTAAGTTGTTAATCACAATATATAGTTAAACATATGTAATTCATATGAATTCCGAAACGGTACAGTGAAGCACCCAGCTATTAAAGTTAGACATTTTTGATTTATTTTACATTTATAATGTTTACAAGATAAAATATAAATTTGCATCTACAAGTTGGCAATATGAAGCTGTAAGTGTTGGACAGTCTATCTCAGCTAAGAGATGATACTAAACTTAGTTTGATGAACGAGGTAGTTTTGGTGAATGCACGATTTATGATTTACTCAACATATTTGCTTCATGAATGGTTATAGGTAATAATTTGTTGCAATTATTTTTATTGAATTGTAAATTCAAATTAACAAAACAAATTGATAGCTATTAATGAAAAAAATAGATAAATAAGTTATTGCAAGGGTTTGAAATTGAATAGTAAAATTTTCACACTTTACCATAATTCAAACTGTTAAACTATCAAACAATTTAAAATCTATAACAACTAATATCAAATAAATAAAACATGAAACTATTTTGTTTAATTTCAAATAGTTATATTAAAATTTGTTGACTCATGCAGTGGTAGAGTTTAAATAGATTTATATTGTTATAAATAAATGTAGAGCTGAAATTCATATGTATGTAACTATGCTAAAAATACATATTTAAAACTGATATTCATTAAAAATGAATAATTGCAAAATGACATTTCAATAAAATAAAGAAATAATTGCTAAAGAATCAACAAATTATTAAATTTTATTTTCGTATTTAAAGAAAGTATAAATCCCAGAAATATAGGATATGGAATCAGGTTACTTAAAGGAGAAAATTATGTACCAATATAAGATTTTCTATAAATATACAACAAAGCTACAGGATTTCTAAAGAACGTTCACATTTGTGCCCAAATGCAGTCAAAATGATCCCTGGTAATTACAGCAAATTGAATCTACTAGACGAATGAGTGTGCTGTTGTTGTGGTTGTTGTCGTGTGACAAGTGTAATAAAAACAATAAAAAAAAAACAGAAAAAAAGTGTTCAGAGAAAGGTAGAGAGAGCACAGTTACACGGGTTCAAGCACTGCACTGGCCACATCTGTAGCTTTGTCCGTATAAAGGGGCTCCCTAGAACAGTTTAAGTCAATTTTAAATAGTGCTGCAATGATGGACTGGCCGTTGAAGAGGTGATCGAGATTGAGCTATATCCCTAGGCAGTGCCTACATTCAGGGTATGTTCTTGATCCATCAGGCAAGATTTTCATGTCTTTGAGGTGCATTGTCCTCAGTCTGGCAATTGTTTTTGTTGTTTCTCTGTAGAAGTTAAGCTCGGGAAGTGATGATTTTCTTCGGTTGTTATGGCAGAGATTCTGTTTTGCAACGGTATTAACGTCGGAAGATGTTGTAACCATGGGGGCTGGTTCGATGGTCCTCGCTTCATTGGCCAGAGAATCGGTCTCTTCGTTCCCTTTGATGTCGACGTGTGCCGGGATCCATTGAAGCGTACAAAGCTTATTCTTTTCCTCAATTAAGGACAGGAGGGCATTGATCTTTTAGGCGAGGTTTTTATTTCCTTTTTGGAGGGCCTGAAGAGCAGATCTGCAGTCCGTGAAGATTACTATGCCATCAGAAGGGTTGAGTGTTCTCCAAGTAAGGTAAATACTCAGGGCTTCTTTGATTGCGTTGAGTTCGCTTGTGAAGTTGGAGGCGATTTTGCCTGCTGCAATTTTGTGTCTGGAAGTTGAGTCATCAGGGTAGGTTATAAAGATTTCGGATCCACCTCTATCGCAGACAGAATTCGAAGAGCCGTCTGTGTAAGCAGCGACCAAGTGTAATTTTAATATCTTGGCAATAGTTTCCATTCCTTTCCTCTTGATTGTTTCTTGAGGCTCTGTTTTGGAGCAGGGTTCGAGGAGATTCAAGTTTATATTCACAAAGGAGGGTGGTTTGACCGGGAATCTGGGTTCTTGAAAGATGACAAAGCTCGTGTCCTGTAGGTTGATGTACTGTCTGATGTTTTTGTCGTACTAGAGAGTAGAAGATCTTTTTAGCCTGGATTTTTCCGACCAGTTCCGAAAGGTGACTTTTGAGATATGTTGATCGTGATTGCTCCCGATCTTGTTTGTGAATTTCACTGTGGCGAATTTTCTCCGATTTTCAAATGGGGTTAGGCCACATTCAGTTTCAGCTTTCAAATTATTTGTAGATGAGAAGGCTCCAATGATGGCTTTGGAGGCTCTGTACTGGACGGAGTCGACTTTCGAGGATGAAGATGCTGGAGCCCAGATTGGGGTTGCATATTCAAGGATTGGTCTGATGAGTGTTGTGTAAGTATTTAGGAGTGTCTTTGGTTTGGAACCCCAATTTGAACCACAAAGTCTTCTCGGGATAATGAGTTTTTTCAGAGCTCTCTTTGAAACTGTTTCATTGTGCTTAGTAAATCTCAGCATTATTGAGAGTAAATATAAAAACTGTCAGTGGTAGAGTATGCAGTTGAAATATACTTAAGCAAGATCAAGAACTGCATTATAATGATGTCTATGAAAGGACAGATTCTCCTTAGTATGGAGAAGTAAATTAAAAATTTCCGCTATTATGTCAGTAGGTTGTCACAACACCACAAAGTTTTTTTGTAATATTTTTTATTAGTGACAGTTAAAAAAAGGAATTACGGTTTGCTATATATTTGATATTTTTATGGTGAAATTTGTGTTTAATCTTTGTATTTAATGAGAAATATTAGGTTTTTCTTTGTAAACATGAGACTATTTACTTGTAGTGTGAAAAATAGTATATAGAATAAATATCAGATTTAATTTATAACGAAATTTGAAAGTCATACATTCACAGTAACTTCGCGTAAGATATTTTTAAATATTTCATATACCATTTGTATGGTTTTTCTAAAAGAAAATTTAAGTTATTTTAATTTAATTTCCAGCATATTTTTTAAATATAATTACAATCAATATAATGATTATTTACTTTACTAATATTCTAAATAATGAATGAACATCCTTTGTAAAACACTTATGATTCATATTAAAAGGGTTATCCGTCAAAATATTAATTGAACATAGTCATATATATATATATATATATATATATATATATATATATATATATATATATATATATATATATATATATATAAAGAACCAAGTGAAAATACAAATACCAGAATTATAATTGAATTTACAATTCAATTATAATTCTTGTATTTGTATTTTGAATTAGTTCTTTATTAATACACAAGAATATATATATATATATATATATATATATATATATATATATTAAAATTTAAAACAACCTAGGTTATTCAAATACAAGAATCATTTTTATTTATATTTTTATGAATATAAAAAAGTAATATTCTTATATTTGAATAACCTATGCTGTTTTAAATTATTAAACAGGAAAATATATTATATATATATATATATATATATATATATATATATATATATATATATATATATATATATATATGTGTGTGTGTGTGTGTGTGTGTGTGTGTAGGTGTATATAACATAATATGTATGTAACTTATGTTTATATATATATATATATATATATATATATATATATATATATATATATATATATAACTTAATACAATAAATAATTATTTTTACGGATTTATTTTGAAAACTAAACATTCTTAAATGATAAAATATTTGAATATTCAATGACGTAATTATTTACTTAATAATGGGGATTGCCTTCATCTAATGAGTGCTGTAATTGGTAAATTCTAATGGATATGGTTCCAGGAATTTATTGTTTTAGTTTGGAAATGATTATTCTCTCACTTTCAATAATATTCAACTTAGATAAAGTGTTTCAATTCAAAAATGCAACTAGTGTAATATGCAAAACCATTTGAAATCGAAGTTATAATCTTTAACAAACAAGAAAAGATTTTATGATTTCATATAAACATTAAACTATGAAATAGTTAATTAATAATTAAAAATATTACCTGAGCCCTATTTCTATTGGCGCCTTACTGGTTTGGCCACTGGCCTACAAACGTGAAACTGAACTAAGGGCAATTAAAAGAATTTATTAAAATAACTTACAATCATATATATATATATATATACATATATATACATATATATATATATATATATATATATATATATATATATATATTAAAACAACATAGGTTATTCAAATACAAGAATATTTATTAATTTATATTCAAAGCTTTTAATTGGTAAACAGTACCAACATCATCAGGAATGAAAATTACAATAATGTAAGCTATAGGCCTAAAACAAGATATGTAGGCCTATAGCTTACATTATTGTAATTTCCATTCCTGATGTTGTTGGTACTGTTTACCAATGAAAAGATTTGAATATAAATTAATAAATATTCCTGTATTTGAATAACCTATGTTGATTTAAATTATTAATCAAGCAAACGTATTTTATATATATATATATATATATATATATATATATATATATATATATATATATATTTAAATATAATAAATTTAAAATATTTCAAAAACAAGAATACTTCTAATAAATAATTATTCAAAGCTTTTCGCCAATAAAACAGTACCAGCATCTTCAGGAAAATAATTATCTAACAAAATCTAACAAAATATGTAGTAGAATACACCAGGATAAAAATATTTTGTTAGATAATTATTTTCCTGTAGATGCTGGTATTGTTTATCGGCGAAAAGCTATGAATAAATATGTATTAGAAGTATTCTTGTTTTTGAAATATTTTTAATTTATTCACTATATTACAAGAAAACATATCACCATATTTAATATTTTATATATATATATATATATAATTAAAAATATAAAAATAGTATAGAAATATATATATATATATATATATATATATATATATAAAATATTTTCTGTATTTATAAGTTATCAATTGATATACTACTAAAAAATATAGTGGTAAATTGATAATAATTCCAAAAAATTCCCTGCCTCTTCTATAATATAGGCTACAACTACATGAGACCTGTAATATAAGTTATGAAGATTTATTGAGTACTGGAATATTACTAACGTAAATAAAAAAAATACTTTTTAATATAATCGATAGTTGCAGAGGTGTTGTTTATCTATTGCCTCACATACGATTGGGAAAACTATATTATATATATATATATAATGGAACAATGTTCCATTAGCCAAATTATCAATATATATATATATATATATATATATATATATATATATATATATATATATATATATTGATAATTTGGCTAATGGAACATTGTTTGCAAAACAATATTATGAAATAAAAGACAACTGTATTTTTGTGAGTGTGTCTATTGATGCATAATCATGATGATTTTGTTTTTCAGTGTTTTATGTGAAATTATTTACTGCCTCTTGGAATACTCAGTAGCCTAGCTCAATAGTTATCATTTATTGGACATATTCTGATCCTTGAGAAAGACAATGCATTAGATTTCAGTGAATCTGCGGCCTTATTTACAGCCACACACGGAACTTTCAATCTCAATTTGCTCTAAGGATCGGAGACAAGAAAAATCTTTCTTTATTGGTGGAAGTGTGATATACACTAGCATCACTCTGCTCGTAAAAAATCCTTATAAATATCAAGTACTGTACTAAAACATTATTGTGGTCTTAACAAATGTGAAAAAAGACATTCAAATCTTTAATAATTTCTGTAATATGTTTATGAACATTTTTCCATAGAAGTGGTATAGGCTACCTAATTTTATCGAGACCTATAGATTTAAATATATATATAAATTATAAATATAATTAGAATAAGGGAATAATTGAAATTTGTTCTTATAATTTATTTATTTCTATATTTTACAAAACCTGTAAATATTTATTGCAATATGGTGTTGGGCAATAGAAATAACACAATGGGTTTTAATGTATTATAAATTATAAAACTTTAATATGACGATCCTAGGTAGCGAATCTCTAAACAAATAATATATATAAGTTATAGAATTTGGTTTATTCAAAAACAATTTTTTCAAATACATTCATGATTTTTAAAATTTTGAGGCAAAATTAAGCTTAAAGTTTTGTGTAATTTTGTTGATTTTCTATTATGTTTTCAGTGCCTTCAATGTTTCTATACCATGACGTATGACTGAAATATTAGAATGCTACGCAAAATGATCGCAGCAATGGTTTCTGAAGAAGGAAACTAATTATTGTTATTTATGTTAGATCGCGTAAACATAAAATTACTACACATTATCCTCTAAGTAAATTGATACACACAAATATCTTAGCCTCATACTATAACGGTCATCTAATAAAGAACTGCTTTATGTAATAACGTGTTTTTCATCATACTTATTAATGAAACATTCTAAAATATATTCCTGGAAAATAAAAAATCCTATCAATCACGTAATAGCTTTATTAACACACACACACACACACACTGCTACAGACCCACACACATTTATATACATATACATATATATATATACATATATATATATATATATATATATATATATATATATATATATATATGTATATATATGGGTATACGTTTTCTTGTAATGTAGTTAATGAATCAAAATATTTTAAATATAAGAATTGTTTTAATTTATATTTTTTTCAAAACTTGTCGCTAATAAAAAATATTACCATCTTCAGGAAAAACAATATTGAAAAAAAATACTGTTTACAAAGATTAAATCATATCTACTACAATATACATATATATTGGTATTTACATTTCTATGTAATTTTTGCAATGACACGAATGACCTTGTCTAAAATCTGGTGTTTTGATTTCGCTTGAATGTCTTCACTGGTTAATTTGACTTCAACTTTATGTTTATATATCTCTTATGTTTTATATATATATATATATATATATATATATATATATATATATATATATATATAGGAAATATATAAAGGATTCAATTTTAATCCTCTACTTATTTCATTCTTCAGTTTTATATTTCTTGTTTTAGAAAATCTCTGTTCATTATTGACAAAATGTGTAGGCAAATTTATTTGTGTATGTTAGTTTTTATGTAAGGGTTTAGATTTTCCGTATAACTTTCTTTTAACACACAATAATCGGTATTATATATAGTTTATATTAGATGCAACACATTACATTTGTAAACACAGCTGAATCTACACATGTTAAGGTATTGATCTGTAAAATGTACTACTTTCACGGAATGCGCTAAATTAAACGAGATTTATGAGATGATATATACTCTCACGTCAGCAGCAGGATAATTTATTTCATTAGATACGGTTGTGTTGCATGGGGGAATATTCCTTACACACTACAATTAGTGCTTTAAGTAAGTCTTAGAGTGGAATATTAAAGTACAGCTACCATATTTTCGATGATTCGGAATGGAATTTTTATTCTCACTATTTCGCCTGAAACTAAATAATATAATAATATTCACAAATATTTGTGAATTTGTCAAATAATTGTTTCTTATAGTTCTAATAATATCAGTAGCTAAAAGCTTTTACACAGGAATAAACTTGAGGTTTTTATAAATAGAAGTATATAATTCCTTCTGTTAGTTAATTTAGTTTTCAATCAAATTTATTAGAACTTCCTTAATAAACGGAAAATCTTTCTCAGAACTTCCTCTCACACTCTATTTGTATAAATATATGTTTCCATCTGCTCTTAATGCAAAACTGTAGAGTTGGATGTATACCACAGTTACCGTGTAATAAATATAATTTTCTGCTTAAAACTAACAACTTGCTAATTAGTGTGTTTGCCGACGCATATCTGATGCTTTGTATGCTTGACATTTATTGTGAACTTTATGTAATTTAAACTCGACTCTTGTTTTTCTATAAATGTTAGGATGAATAACTATTTAATAATAAATTAGTATTTTATGTTTTTATTCTATACTATAATTTTGCTTAAAACTTGTTAAAACTTTTATTACTGAACCATGAAATCTACTAACATTACAGACTCGGTCAGAATTTGAAGTGTTTTTCTAGGTTAAACTGCGGTTGTTATCCTGTATTGGAACTTAAAGTTTATTACGTGCTAGCTTCGTTCCTTCATACCCATTCAGGTCTTTTATAAACCATTATTCCCAGAAACAAAGCTTTACTTCTTGAATGTATAGTGATGATAACAATGTTTATATGGTAAGAGTTATTAATTATAAGGGCAAGCAAAAATATAACCCGGATATGATTAGGTAATAAAACAATAATAAAGATACAATATTTTTTAATCCTCTTATACGCACAACATTGCTATTAATCTTATTCATGATTAATATTGAAATTTAAGTTTTGTTGAATATTTTCACTGTAACCACCTTCTTGATCACAGTTTCCTTTTCTTTATTACAAGTTTTTTTTCTGTCGTATATTAAACTATAGACTTCACCTTTGTACGAAACACGGTGATATTTAATGTACATAAAACAATCGCGTAGTAAATTTTCTACTCATTTCTGATTAGTTTTTTGATATTCGGAGATAGTTTTTATTTCTTATAAACCAATTTTTAATAACAATATTGTTCCAAACACTAATTGTTCCAGAACGACACTAACTCACTTCCTCATGATTTACTGTAGTAGGCTACTATCCTATACGCTAAAGAAATCTCTACAACCGAAGCCTTATAATTTGACATGATAACATATTCGTTCAGTTTTATATTGTTATCACACATTTTATTACATTGTTCGAATATCTGTAACTTCATATTAACTACTATAACAAGAAACTAAATGTAAACCAAATGGTTTAATATAGGCTTGGTTGAAGGAAACTTTAATTTCCGCCTATGAAAGGAATATGAAAGTACGTGATTCGATTCAGTTAAGACTTTGCATTTATATAATTAAAGAGACAAAGAGATATAATATCCTAGAAATAAATTTAAACTCTATTTAAAATATTTATTTAAAGTTACCATTCATGAAGGTAAGTTCGTGTGTAAGAAACAAAATTAAATATATCTGATAAATAATGGGGTAAAATACGAAACCATATTTATTTCTGTTTTTATTTTAAATAATTCTTCATTGAAGATAGTTTCATTATTTTAAGTATTTAAAATGAAAAAAATACATTTATTTTAAATACTGAATAAACTTAATTTTACCTTTATTTTATTTAATAATTCCCAAATATATTAAAGTATATAAAAAATAAGTTCTCCTAAAACTACAGCTAAATTAGAAGATATTAAATCTTAAAGTTCTAAATATAAATTTTCCTTCTTTCTATAATTTAAATACTTGACCTAAAATACCACGTGATATATTTTTAGCAAGACGTTTTTACACTGTCGTTCTGCATTTTTTACCATTAGAGCTCCAGGCAATGAGTACAGACGGTTCGATTGAATAACAGACGGTTCGATTGAATAGAGGCTTTGCCACTAGAGGCTAACACTTTGCTGACACTATAGTCTAAGGGCACAAATCTTAAATAATTTCTTAGTGACCTAAACACAAATGAAAAGTCAGTTAAAAATAGGTTTGTTACGATAAAATTTGTGTACACTTATTGTAGATGTTTACCCAATCCTAACATCGTCTATCCGTTCGTAAACTTCACATGACATTGGGGATGTTGTTCTTTTTAGCACCCGATAACTCAAAAATCGACAAATTGATAACGTGATATAATTTTGTTTCAATAATTACATTGACAGTGTTTGACATTCATGTCTAAATTATTAAATAAAGTCTATTGAGACTTTTCTATATTCCCTAGAAAGAGTAAAATTATTTTATCATCTTTTCATAAATTAGGTTTACTTAGATGTCTAAAATGGAAGACATGTTCATGTAGGCCTAACCTATAGTAAAACAAATTTATGCTTTCGTTATTACAGTTAAGTATGAGATTCTTTTGCTTTTTTACTAAGATACAAATTTTTAAATCGTTAGAAATTTATATTCTTATAAAAAAATTAGTTTATAGCCAATTTACATGCCCTCAAAACAGAACCGTAGTTATCACCTCCCTTATTACGGAGCTGTCCGGCTTAATCATGATGACCGGTACGAGATGTAATTTAGGAGAATGTTTTGAAAATGTATGTTTTCTATGTTTATCCGATATAGTAGCCCAATAAGAGTCATGGAGTCAGTAAATATAATATATAGTTTTGATAACCAAATAATTTTTGAAATTTATCAGAACTAAAGAATTTCTGAATCACCATTCAACAAAGAACAAGTTTAACTTTTACTTAACCGAGTTTTCTACCTTCTGTGTAGTAATAAATTTAATAAACCACACAGATTATTATCTGTGTACTAAACAATAGTACTAAAAATTGTTGGTATTCAAACAAACAATGTCGTATTAGGTTTTTGGCATTAGTTTTAAATTCACCAAATAACCAAATGCAAACGTCTGACCCTGACGCAAATATTAAAAGTGATTGGTATGAAGCGTAATGAATTTAACTGCTGTTTAACACAACAGTGTACTAGTACATTGTTTCATGTTTCCATACTACTACACGAGAAACAGTTTTTTAATAGCAATCGACAATTTCAAAGTTGTTACAGGCCTAAAGATTTGAAGAAAACGCACAAAACCGATGCAAAATATAAGAAAATATTATTGTAACAAATCTCTTTCTGTGATATGCACAAAGAGGAGACACTTGTAGACACTGAAACGTTTATTTTTAAATTATCATAAACGTAAGTTTAACACGAGCACGTGTATTCCAATTCACAGATACTGGGCGCGCATACTAATTCATACGAATTCGTACGTGGTAGAATATTATCATGTCATGAATAAGTATTAACCTAAGCATACGGAGAATAATTGCTGTAAATCACGTCCAACTTTCAACCACGTCCTGAAACATTTAGTTTTACATAAAAACCTAAACGTGCAAACAATATGCTAAGCGCTTTCATACAATTTTGTACAGTGCAAATATGTATTTGTTATAAGCTATGCATATACAACATTTAGCAACGAACTTACTAAATTATGTTCAGCATATGCTACATAAGATTGATTTTGTTGAAAGTTATCATTATCAGAAATCATGAAAGCTACGGTTTAGGGATAAATTTAGTAAACGCTTTTATTTAGTCTAGTTTTTATATAAAGAGACTGTATTGCTATTCGTTTACAAACTTCTTATGATGAAATATCAAGTCAAAATTGTTTCACCATAATAGCCGCTTAATATATTTGTTTACCGTTATAAAAGGGTTATAATTTATAGATAAGGTTGTATTTGTATTTATTTTTTTCGTTTTGAATGCAAGGCAATCAACTTTATAGTCTTTGATTGTTTTTAAAGTTGATTGAGATTTAAGTTTTCTTTATTAATTTATTAGTACTAATTGTTACGTGATGCTTTCTCTCTCTCTCTCTCTCTCTCTCTCTCTATATATATATATATATATATATATATATATATATATATATATATATATATATATATTACCAGCACATATTTTAATAAACGGCTTCAAATAGCCCCTATTGTTCAGAGCTACTCAACTTACATTGCTTATTCTAGATCTGTCAGTAACAACATTGCAAACTCTCGAAGCAGAAGGATTTAATAATCACTCAGATAAATTTGTTCTAGACAACTTGCTATCAGATGCCAGGTAAGGTAGTTACTGGTTGTAGTTTAATTTGAACTATATCTCAAGCAGTTAAGGGTCATCCTATTGTTATGCGGTAACTCTAATATAATAGAAATTTAGTGATTAAAAGTTTTCGAATTAAATCTTTTAATAGGATGGATAAGCATCCTTGAAATATTTATCATTTTAGTTTAATAATATTAAATTTGATAACACGTAGGCTACATCTTGATCTAGGATGTAAGACCATATAAACAAAATATTAGTTCAAGAACTATGGCATAGATAAATTTACACCTGTGAGATCTTGCGTCGTCTTTGTCACTTTGGGATTACTTTTATCTTACAATGAAAATTCAAAGTGATGTGGTTCCGTTGTATGCTATTTATTTTATGGAAACCACCAAAAATAGCAAAATTTAGAATAAATCTCTTTAACCCGTTATATTGTATATTGAAGGAACTATTAGAACTCTTATATGGATGTCATTAACAATTTATAACTCAAATTGTTTATTAAATCGTAGATTCAATAACAAATTATTTTCTAAATAATATTTTGTTTGGAAGAACTACTTAAATAACGTTTTATTTTAACCGTTCTAATTTACGATATCATAGAAAGGAAAAGAATATTATTGTATAAACAACAACGTAGTATGTGCAGTTTTTCCACCCTTGAAATTTATCCTTATTTTGAATAACATTTAACTGCGGAACATTTAATGAGCTCTATGAATATCTATTGACTTAAAAAAATGTTTCAAGTTGAGCAAATACTTGTAAAAAAAATTTTAAAAATTCCTGGAACATAGACGCTGAAACACTATTTATCGTGTTGCGGCTGGATAAAGGATTACGTTAGAAAAACAACTCTTCAGGTGAAGTGAGATGTGGATGAAAACAGTTAGCTATTGTTTATAGGTCGATATTGACTCGTTAGTATGGTTTTTGGCATGAAAAACATATTAAAACCTAAATTTAAAAGTTTAAAAACCTATTTAAGTTTTTAAATAACCTGTAAGAGATCATATTGAAAGGTTTTTTTAAAATTTTGTTGTAATAAAGATGTTATTTTTGCTAAAAATACATGAAAGTTTTAAATGAAAAAAATTAACTTAAAAAAGTTAGATTAATTAATCAGCAATTGATATGTTGAACGTAATGAATGTATACAGAAGACACAAAGGAAAATACTATGAAAACTTTAAAATATACCTTGTAAGTAGAATGCATGGTAAATGTTCAAAATTATGTCTCAAAATTCAATGGTTTAACAGTTTTTCGATTTTGGTTTCTTATTTTAGCACGACCTTGTTTTAGCTGACCAAAACTATCATTCGGGAAACAATCTCCTATAGGGGTACTTGCACTCATTTTCCTTAATCCATTCCCATACTCGAGAATCTCATAGATCAGGGTGTGCCGATACGGGTGGCTAGTCTGTAAGACCTTACCACAAATATACTTTACTAAGAAATTTGTGATTTTAATCGTTAGAAGCAATATTAGAAAAATGTATCACTGCTCTGTCATGTTGGAAATACTGTACATTGACGTGATGTGAAAAAATATATTTTTGTGCAATACCGAGAATCTGGTACCCCTCACTTTTTAAGCATTCTTGGAAAATAGGCTGGCTTCTGAGAGACCAGAGCGGGTTTTAGTGCCATATAATAAAACACTGCCAAATTATTTGATGACACACAATACATTAATGTTAAATCGCTTACGTTCGCCCAAAGTATGAGGGTTGCATCTGATAATTTCTGTACGAGTATGTGGCTTTCATAAACTCTTGACCCCGTAACGTTTAAAAAGTCAAACGAGTAAACGAAATTTATTAGAATAGTTGCCGATGCATATTTAAGAAATTGTAATTGTAAAGCAATGCAAAGGTACTCTTAGGCGTAGACGCTGTCAGTTTATATTAGACTTTTGTGTGGGAAAATTAGTTATGTAGTTTATAAGGGTCTTAGATAATGTATTCCTTTACTATTATGTATTGTGGTAATATCCGCCTTACGTTATGTACCTGAAATACTGTTGTAGTCTTCATTAACAATACTGCGGAAATAATTGGTAATTATTATAGGGATTGTTACGGTTTACGGAACGTCAGGACTGCCGGTCTCATAATTCATTAGTTTATAACTTAGCGATATAATACTGCCTTTCATAAACGTGCTCAGCATATTGTTAATGGGGTTACAAAAGGGTACGTTTTAAGCCGATTCATCCCTAAGTTGTAACAGATGTTGCGTTGCCGGTTTTGTTTGTAACATCTAGGTTTGCAAAAATACCAAGATATGCGCTGCAATAAATTTTCACTATTTAACGTTTTAGTATTTCATTTAATTCACATGGAAACATTTTAAGACAATTCATAAGAATTTTAATAAACATTTGTTTATTTTCGCTTTACAACAATAAATGAAAAAGGACTAATTGTTTTCGTTTAACTCTTTTCTATCTCTTTCCTTTGTTTTTTCCTAAAATCAATCCCTTGTACTATTTTTTACATAGCGGGCCTATTTACATCCCTAAAATAAAAAGCATTTATTTACTTTGTGTTTTTTTTCACGTTCTGAAAGAATGGTTACACTGTTACATTTATATGATTTATCAGTTTGTTCTCTACCGTTGGTTGCTACGTGATGTAATAAAAGCAATCTGAGTTTTCGTTTGGACTTAGTATTGAATTTCGGCGCCCTGCTGTCAGTATTGCGAGTGCAAGGCTTGGCTATGCTGCCTTTATACTTATCGTATATAGACTTCATATCTATGTATTGTTCCATTTCACATAAATACAGCATTACTACATCGACTACCACACATCCAATTACAAACAAAATAATGTATTAGTTTTTCTCAACTTTTTTCATATTGTAATATTTTACCCAAACTTATTGTTATATTTTATAAAATATCAAGGACAGCAAATGCGTAGATAGTAAATAAAAGAAATTGAAAATAAATAGGATACATGTTGGTAATTCCATTATTAGCATTGCTTGGATTTTTAATTGTTATTTAGAACGTGCATTTACTATGGTTTCACCCATAACATAGATATGGCATCTCGATGCGAATCGATGTATTTGTATTAAGTAATTTTATTTATTTTAAAACTGACTAAAGTACCTCTGAAACCAACGTACTGTTGTCAGAATTTGGTTTAACTACTTGTATCCCATTTCCCTTAAACTACCCCTCCAACTCACAATTAGCTTGAACAGTAGACGGTCGTGCGTAAAGTTTGAAGTAATGTGTCGTATGTAAATAGCAGAGGACGCACAGAGCTTCAAGAAGCAGGTTTATTTGGTGCTTATCCGTGACCTCGTTAGTGTACTGAAGCACTTCAATGAATATTTCCCAATGAATATCTTGGGAGCGTTTAGCAGTTACTCGCAGGACAGCATCTGCTACAACTGTAAAATTCACATGTAACTCTAATCTTAACCTATTTAGAATAAAACCTTTTTAAAACTTATGAACTTCGCTTTTTTAAAACATGTTGGAAACTTTTTTTTAAAGTTTGTTAAGGGTATTCCTAAAAATTAAAAAACGGTGATATAATTCACTAAATGAAATCATTGTACTTTAGATTCTCTAGATAATACATTTTTATTCATTCAAATTATTTTTACTATTCATGTTTAATTAGGCACTCGTATAAAGTTTTTTATGGAGGAAAATAATGCTGCTAAACGTGTCATTAAATTAAGGTTTTATTTATAACATTTTGGCAACTTGTTTGTTGCTATGTAAAACCTGCAACTGTTTCACAAAAGGTTCTTACAATTACACTATTTACGCGTAATGTTACAGAATTATTATCCTCGACATTTTCTAATCTAATTTCAGGTTTGATAGGGGCAAAAAACAAGTTGGTTAAACAATCTTGTAATTAAAATAGTTATTGCCTTTTTCCCTACCTCATTTTCCTTCTTAATAAACTATCCTTAGTTAAAAGTTATATATAAACTAACTTGTCAAGTTTATCTATCCATTTAATTTTATCTATACCTGTAGACATATTGTAACTTTACTGTATTTAACTTCTTAAGTGAGTCCTATTTAAAATTCGATTGCAAAACAGAATCTGATTAACCCTGGACAATGAGTGCTACATAGTTTACGTAATTTATCAGGCTGTATGTCATAATAGTTTCAACTGAACTAAATTACTTTTGTTTCAATTTTACGAATTTTCGTTGACTTTTAATGCAATGGTAGATTATAAATTACAATATCATTCAACACACACGTGTAATTCGATGCAAGGTTATGCAAAATTTAAATCTTACTTTATAAGATAATTGTCATTATTTCTTGTCAGTGTAAAATAATGTAACAACTTTGCAAACAAATGTTCGATTTTTTAAGTAACTTTTCTCCATTAGAAAAAATAAATCTTTATGGTTTTGGAAAGCAAACAGCAATCATTTTATAAAATGGTTGAAGTTTTTTAACATTCAGAAATATATGCATATTTTTCTATTTGACAACTGTTAGAAAGATCTTTGCACCAAATTATTGCATCACAATTCATATATAATTCTGCTGACGAAAATAGAAAACTCTCACTACTCAGATTAGTATAAAACAAAATTTATGGAGAAAATTTAATTCTCCTATGATTGTATAAAAACCTAATATTTATTATCAGGTATTATCAGGTAATATTTATTATTAACCTACATCTGTGTCAGATCTAGTTTGTTATATTTTTGTGTCGTAATTAACACTATTAAATCATCGTTAGGTATTTTACCTAAAAACTAGCAGTTGCTCGTACAAATTTTGTAAAGCGAAAAACCTTGTTTTAATTTTTATAAAAGCACCTTTTTCGACTATAATATTAAAAATACTATTTTACTCTTGTAATCATTAATGAAAATTAATGAGTTATAAAGGGTGTAAGGCAAAGAGTAAAAAAGGGTGTAAGAGTAAAAGGCTCGATTTAAATTAATGTGTTAAGATTTAATATTCTAAAAAAATTCTGTTTTTTTTATTCTTTAATAGCATTTCTCAATTTTCGTTCTCCCATTTCTAATAGTCTATATAATCCCGGAGACTTAGGTATGTTTATAGAAAATAAAATTTGAAGCAACTTTTAACCAATTTAAACCAAATTTTCTACGATTCGAATTCAAACAGGATTCCTATTTAGGAGCTGAAATGTATTTATTATTAAATCAGTAGGTTTTTCCCTTTTAGAATTTTTGATTGAGTGAGATTTTGATATTACTAAAAAAAACCTGTAAGCTATTTATATTTTAATATAAATAACTTTTCAACTTAGCCTGGAGTTCTTGAGCATTAGATAATTCTGCCACAACATAAGATAAATTTTTACATTTGCCTAAACAAATTTGCATTAGCAAAATCAGCCACTAACAATGATCTTAATTTTTCCCTCAACCGTTTTGAACACGTCAAATATTATGTTTAATATTAAAAAAATAATTCTCAATTGAATAATTATTTTTGAACGCCTATAACTCAGGATATATATCACGTCATATTTGCTCTATTTTTGGCCATCTTATATTATGTTGTTTCATCACATGTTTCGTGGCCAAGGGAAAATTTATTGTCTCCCGATATTGCCAAATTGTGCTCTTTGCATAATAAAAGTTTAAAAATTTAAGGATAAATTTATGATTTGATGTTTAGTGGAAATGGAAAAGGCTAAAAGTCCCTGAAACAAAAAGAATCTAGATTTCCCTTGTAATATGTTGTAGGGACAATCGCTAATTATCTATGAATAAAAGGAATATATATATATGAACACAATTATCTATAATTTTAGGTTCCAAAAAATATCTTAATAATTCTTAAAACGGTCACAAGGAGCAGCACTGTGGAAGTCGTAGAGTGTCACTAGAGATGTTTGTGACTGACACCCCCTAAGATAAATGTGCACGTTTAAGCATTGCAGGTAATATTTTTTAAAACCTGGACATTCAGCCTTTTAATCAAACGGATATGGCACCTACAAAAACCTCTGAGAAACGACGCATATCATTTTCAGCTCTTCCTTTCCAATACCATGTCATATGTGTATTTATACAAAATAAATTGTACTTTCTAATATATCCCTAATACATTACTGTTAACATTTCGAATTTTATTAAAATAATACTTTAAGGATAAATATTTTTTGGATATACTGAAACTGTTCATTTCTGGAACTCTCGGCTTTTTACATTTCCAATGCATAATTGTACCGTCGTATTTCATATTCTTCATACAAAAAACACACACACACACACACACACACACATACACACACACACACACACACACACACACACACACACACACACACACACACACACACACACACACACACACATACACACACACACACACACACACACACACACACACACACACACACACACACACACACACACACTCACATACACACACACACACAAACACACACACACATAAACAAACACAAACACGCGCGTGCAAGAACGCACACACACACACACAAACAAACACACACATACACACGCGCGCGTGCGCCCTAGTGCCCCCCTTCGTACATTGTTGAATAATATATTTATTATATATTTATTAATATATCTGCTGCTCACACCGTTTTGTGTACCGTGTTAAGATCCCTAAATTTTGTCTTGTGTTCCCGTGTAATGTACCACACCAAATGCAAGCCTATTCCCGCTGACTTCTACCTTAACGTTTGTATGACCTCCCCTAAGTTGGTTGGCAGGTTTGTTGGATATGTATTTAGTCACACATGTCAGTTAAATAGTCAGCTGGAAAGAAACAACATTTATATGAACACACAAAATTTTCAAAGAATCTTACCACTTCATGAGATCTGCAGGCACAGCAAGGGGACGTGTTTATGATCATGTTTAAGATACCTATTTTAAAAGGCTCCTGTGTTCTTTAAACATGATCTGCCGGTAGACTTCGTCTCTGGGCTTCAATACAAAAAACCAACTAATTTTTAGAAAGCTCAATAAAATTATTCTCAGGAGAGAACTCGTTTGAAGAAACATTAGGCCCTGAATGTTATATATATTTATTAATTAATGAAATTTAATTAAAACTGTACTCTGATTTTGTAATCCTTATTTATGAGTTGGAAAAAACTAAAAGGTTTTATTGGTTGTTCAACACAGGATAAATTCAAATACTGTAAGTTTTTATAATGCATTTAATTACTGATTTTAAACTAAACGAATTTTCTTTTCAAATAAAACATATTTAGCTCTCTCTTTATCTTCACAAATTATTAATGAAAATTTCGTTAATTTTCACATATTTAAATCCTACATTTCATATACAATTCATTAATTACATTTACACATTTTTTAAATAAAATTATTTTCAAATTTAACATAATAAAATATTTTATCTTCTTATTTCAAGATTGATTTGGTAAATTCACATTTTATTATAAATAATTTTAAAGTTTATATGATTCAATAAATCGGGTCTTCTTGAAAATGATTGGCTTATGGCCAAAACCACTTTGTAAATTTAATGTTTATTATTCATTATTTAAACATTTTTGTTATACTAATTAATTTTATTACTTTTAAGATTTATTTAAATTTTCAACATAGAATGAAGTCATTGTTTAGGTTTAATTGGTAATTTGAATTTAATAAATTTAACTGACTAAATTTGACGTTAATTTGTATGTAATAGAGAAAATGACTTGCCAAGGATTTCCCTGCCGGTCCTGGAGTCCTCTCGTCTGGATTCCCTGGTCCCTGGACATCGAAAGTTGCCATCCCTGGTCAGTCGATGGAAGTCTTTCTCCATTTTCACGTCTCAGAGGCTGAGTCTGGAGCCCTCGTCCATGGATGGAAGTAGACAGCGGAAACGTGGTGGTTTTGTCCCATCTGGCCTAATGGTGGTTGTAGGTGCGGGTTGTTTCTTGTACGGGCGGGTTGGTCAACGTATTAGTTTTAACCTGCATAATTTTGTTATCTGTTTTAGAATACTTAAAAATGTCTATTATTTTTAAATGGCTGTAACTTTTTTGTTATTTGAGTTTTTTAAATTCTGTTTTCACTACTGTTTATTATGGATTTTACTGGTCATTTCAAAATGTCGATGATAGTTCTAGGTGTCCTAGTTCTGAAGTTAGCATTTTCCGGCACTTAGAAATTTTTCACTTCACTCTCCTTCGTCAAATTTAGTAAGTTATTACAGTTTCGTGCTATTATAATTGTGAATTTATCAGTCGATGGAAGTCTTTCTCCATTTTCACGTCTCAGAGGCTGAGTCTGGAGCCCTCGTCCATGGATGGAAGTAGACAGCGGAAACGTGGTGGTTTTGTCCCATCTGGCCTAATGGTGGTTGTAGGTGCGGGTTGTTTCTTGTACGGGCGGGTTGGTCAACGTATTAGTTTTAACCTGCATAATTTTGTTATCTGTTTTAGAATACTTAAAAATGTCTATTATTTTTAAATGGCTGTAACTTTTTTGTTATTTGAGTTTTTTAAATTCTGTTTTCACTACTGTTTATTATGGATTTTACTGGTCATTTCAAAATGTCGATGATAGTTCTAGGTGTCCTAGTTCTGAAGTTAGCATTTTCCGGCACTTAGAAATTTTTCACTTCACTCTCCTTCGTCAAATTTAGTAAGTTATTACAGTTTCGTGCTATTATAATTGTTAATTTATCAGTCGATGGAAGTCTTTCTCCATTTTCACGTCTCAGAGGCTGAGTCTGGAGCCCTCGTCCATGGATGGAAGTAGACGGCGGAAACGTGGTGTTTTTGTCCCATCTGGCCTAATGGTGGTTGTAGGCGCGGGTTGTTTCTTGTACGGGCGGGTTGGACAACGTATTAGTTTTAACCTGCATAATTTTGTTATCTGTTTTAGAATACTTAAAAATGTCTATTATTTTTAAATGGCTGTAACTTTTTTGTTATTTGAGTTTTTTAAATTCTGTTTTCGCTACTGTTTATTATGGATTTTTCTGGTCATTTCAAAATGCCGATGATAGTTCTAGGTGGCCTAGTTCTCAAGTTAGCATTTTCCGGCACTTAGAAATTTTTCACTTCACTCTCCTTCGTCAAATTTAGTAAGTTATTACAGTTTCGTGCTATTATAATTGTTAATTTGTCTTAATAATACTTATTCAACATTTTACTGACTTCTTGACTCTTTACTATGTTTATTATACCATAAATTAAAACCTTATTATTGAAATATTAAAATTGTTATTTGAAAAATAAGAAATTGTTAATTTCTTAATTTAAACGTTGATTCAGACCGTTTCAGTGTGTGTTCGTGTATGTGTGAAGAGGGTGTAAAACGCATATTTTACATATAAAACAATACGTTTTTGACCCTTCACTAATTTAATTTTACCGTTTTTAATTTAACTACTTCAAGAACTTAAAAAAACAATTACAGTGGCTATAAAATAATCATATATAGGGTTAAAGAAAAATAAAGGTCACTTGCGACTATAGTTGTTACAATACTAGTGTTAGCATTGATGAAAATGACAGATCTAGGTAAAATACTTATTTCATTCCGTGCATTTTAATAAATTGGATTCTATGCCCGACCGACAATGAACGCTATACTTTAATCAAGGTACCTGCGCTCGAGTCGAACAGTTCTTTGCTTAATAAATTGGATTCTATGCCCGACCGACAATGAACGCTACACTTTAATCAAGGTACCTGCGCTCGAGTCGAACAGTTCTTTGCTTAATAAATTGGATTCTATGCCCGACCGACAATGAACGCTACACTTTAATCAAGGTACCTGCGCTCGAGTCGAACAGTTCTTTGCTTAATAAATTGGATTCTATGCCCGACCGACAATGAACGCTACACTTTAATCAAGGTACCTGCGCTCGAGTCGAAACAGTTCTTTGCTTAATAAATTGGATTCTATGCCCGACCGACAATGAACGCTACACTTTAATCAAGGTACCTGCGCTCGAGTCGAACAGTTCTTTGCTTAATAAATTGGATTCTATGCCCGACCGACAATGAACGCTACACTTTAATCAAGGTACCTGCGCTCGAGTCGAACAGTTCTTTGCTTAATAAATTGGATTCTATGCCCGACCGACAATGAACGCTACACTTTAATCAAGGTACCTGCGCTCGAGTCGAACAGTTCTTTGCTTAATAAATTGGATTCTATGCCCGACCGACAATGAACGCTACACTTAATCAAGGTACCTGCGCTCGAGTCGAACAGTTCTTTGCAATTCACTAAATAGAACTGTTTGACTTATATTTAAGTGTTGATTCTAGAATGGACTATTAAATAAGTTTTTCTTACCAGCAAGAGACGCCCCTACACAATATTTCTTAGGGATCCTAATGTAAGAACATATCTAGCTTCTGTTGCTTGTTAGTATTCCTCAATGGGTAGGATATCTTTTAATGCAAATTACTGGTATAATCCGGAAAACGTTTGTAGTTATTTTAAAACTACAGACTCAATCTTTGTTTCAGTTATTATTGTAGTACACTTATATGATATTCGATTATGCATTCGTAATCCGGAAAAAGTTTGTAGTTATTTTAAAACTACAGACTCAATCTCTGTTTCAGTTATTATTGTAGTACACTCATATGATATTCGATTATGCATTCGTAATCCGGAAAAAGTTTGTAGTTATTTTAAAACTACAGACTCAATCTCTGTTTCAGTTATTATTGTAGTACACTCATATGATATTCGATTATGCATTCGTAATCCGGAAAAGGTTTGTAGTTATTTTAAAACTACAGACTCAATCTCTGTTTCAGTTATTATTGTAGTACACTCATATGATATTCGATTATGCATTATACTTATCCGGAAAAAGTTTGTAGTTTTTTTAAAACTACAGACTCAATCTCTGTTTCAGTTGTTATTGTAGTACACTCATATGATATTCGATTATGCATTCGTAATCTGGAAAAAGTTTGTAGTTATTTTAAAACTACAGACTCAATCTCTGCTTCAGTTATTATTTTAGTACACTAATATGGTATTCGATTATGCATTCGTAAATATTATTATAAGTAAACAAAGGATATGAATTGTCATCAATCAATATTCAATATCACAAAACACACGATGTATAACAAAATTGTCAAAAATATAATTACTTTGGCAGAGTAGTAATTCAAATGAAGGAAAAATACAAGTTATAATTACTTACAGCAGAGATGTATTGCAGATGAAGGAGTAGTACAAAAGTATAATCACTTACTGTAGAGAAGTATTTCAAAATGAAGGAGAAATACAAACCTATTATCACTTACTGTAGAGAAGTAATGCAGATGAAGGAAAAGTGCAAAGGTATAATCAAATGCCATAGAGAATTATTGCAGATGAAGGAGAAATACAAAGTATTTCCAGATACTTGCTGAATGTCAATCAAGATTACAAAGCGTAACTAACAGAAGAATAAGAGAAATCATGATATTAATACCTAACATTTCAAGTAGAAAGAGTGCCTGAAGATTGCATTTCCAAACAAGTCCTGACGTGGACACCTATCGGTAGAAGAAAAAGTGGAAATCAAGTCCTAGTTGGAGAGAAGTATACATTGAAAAACGAAAGGCAAGGAATGGGATGAAAACCTTTAGTTGGAAAGAGAGGAATAGAGGCTCGATATCTGAGGATTCAGGCGAACGTTTTAGGACGATGCAACAATAAGACTATTTAAACAAATATTTATGGTAAAAAATATTCTTATAAATAACTTAAAAATTTATGTTCTTTATTGATTTTAATGCTTCATGATTGTTAATTTTATTAGATTAATAGCTGACCTGATGAACTTAATATCGCCTAAAAGTCAA
The DNA here is from genome assembly GCA_036971475.1 of Prosapia bicincta. Taxonomy (NCBI): domain Eukaryota; kingdom Metazoa; phylum Arthropoda; class Insecta; order Hemiptera; family Cercopidae; genus Prosapia; species Prosapia bicincta. The sequence goes on from JBAIZL010000004.1 coordinate 205,105,657, forward strand.
TGAATGGCGTGTCAAGTTAATTTAGTATTTCATTAACATAATAATAGCTGAACTTATAATAGTCGTGAAAACTGTGAAAATAAAAGTCCTTTATTTAATGTTATTTATTGAAAGGCATTAGGATGTACCATATTTTTAGATTGTTGAGTGATGCCTAACATCCAAAGTTTGGAATAAATTCAATGAAACGTCTTAAGATAAGATAGAAAGTCATTACTATGCTATTTTGGCATTTAAGAAAATTGTTATGTTGTCAGATACCTTCCCAGGACTCAATATTTTCTCAAAGTTTCATGGGCATCGGATCAGTGGTTTAGTAGTGCATAAGGTTCATACATAGATACATACATATATACAAACATTTGTTTTCATATATATATATATATTTAATAAATAAACATACATACTATACATCAAATAACGTAGTTATTTATTACAACACCTAAGTAAAAGACAGTAGTATTTCAACCCTTTATAAGGGGAACTTCAATTTCCTTTAAAAAGTACCGACAATAAGTAAAGAGTGTTTATTCACAGACAGTGGATAAATATTCAAGAAATTCGGAAATTTATAATATAAAAATAATACTAAATTAGTTGACCATTAAATGCAATATAAACCAAAGTATGGCGCAATTAATAGCGTTGTTGTCCATTTACCAACGATGTGAAATTACGTTTGCTTCGGAAAAGCTTCATAACTTTTATTAAACGAAAGAAAGAAAAGAAAATAACAATTTTATGTGTCTTCATTGGCCATAAACTACGAGTAAGAAAATCAGAAAATCACATTACGCAAAAGAATATTACTTTTAAAATTTCTAACTAATAAATTGTCCAAAGTATCTCACACGAAAGTATCTCACATGAATATATTTATTGTTATCTAACGTATTGTCATAAAAGGGATGAAGACATTTATATCCCTTACAAACGTTTATACTTTATACACATACTTGTGATGAACTACCAGATATGATTGAGCATGTTATGTTTTGCTTGTGAATTTCAATCGCAAATTTTATAGAAAGTATCACTTTATTATAAATAATGAATAACTTGTTGTGGTGTTTTCTAGGTAGTTAGGATTCTTAAGACAGTTGCTTTACTGACTCGGAAATAAAACTTATCATTTCTGATATTTATTGTCAATACTATTTTTTGAATTTCTAAAAATGTAACTTTTTTCCCAAAACATTCCAGAACAGTCAAATGACATTTTCAATAAAATGTTTATTACTCTTTACGTACGGAAAACATGTGCTTAATGCTGAATAATTTAATCCTGTATATTATTTGAACATTTAAATCATTAATATTTTTCATTGTTTTCCTTTTTATATAAACCTGTGAAATAAATGATAGGCGTTTTACATATTAAATTAGTACAACACTGGAAAAGACACATGTGACTTTGACAGTCGGAAGTGCACTGATTAAAAGAGACATTTTACACAGATTTATCACTTCCAACAATACCAGCTCTAGTGGAGTTAATGTTTGTGAACAGATATACCACCAAGATATTCAAGATCAATATGTAATTATATACAAGTAGTAATTGAATGTAGTTGTAAAGATTGTTCACTCTTGGAGTATGATAGTCATATGTCATTGCTCATTTCCTATTAAGCCAAATCGTTAAGCGGGGAATTGGGTTTAAGAAGTCGAAAATGGAGAAACAGGGTACAGATATGATTATTGTTGTTTTTCTTACCGAAATTAGGTAAATAAGCGACAAAGTTTTCTTCTTGCTTACTTCTTGCTGCGGACGTCCAGGGTCATGTGACTCCGATGGTCCGATGTCCATAATAAGTTGCTGCAGCCAAGGTTCAAAACTGTTTATCGATCAGTATTGTTTTGATGTTTCCCTGGCTTCCCAGCGCAGACAGCAGAGCTGCTCTTGGTGGAATTGGTGAGGAGCATCGAAGGAGGATATGGTCTAGAGTCTCCTCCTCTTTTCTACAGTTAGGGCAGAGTGGAGATTTACTCAGATTAAATCGGACAATGTGTCCGATTCTTGCTCGTGCTGCAAAGACGGCTGTAAATCTGGGAACCCCTTGATACATTTCCAAATCATTTGGTTCTTTTTGAATATCATAGAGGTGTCTACCTTTGGTTTCTTCTCTCCAACGGTGGATCCATTTTCTTCTAACTGATGTTTTCACAGGACTCAGGCATTTCTTTAGAGAATACTGTGGTAAGAAGACTGGGCCCATTTCCGCTGCTTGTTTGGCGATTGTATCTGCTGTATAAGCGACAAAGTATGAGCCGCAAAAATAAAAATAATTTTTTTGAATAGAGAAGATGTGTTTCAAAACTAAACAGAAGTTAAGTTTCAAAATTTAAACTAAACAGAATTAGAGCTAAAATAATTTCTTTTATGTCTCGTATCTGTTAAAATTTATTTAAATTCTGTTTTACTAAAATACACTGGCTTTATTAACTAATTACTTATAAATATTGAGTTATTAGTTTTTACATTTATAATGTTTTTCTTTTGTTATATACTGTAAATTATACTATGCATTTAGTCTTACATTCTTTCTACTATATTTTCATGTTATGTTTTGTTATTAAATAATTAAAATGTTCCTATAAATGTTTTATTTTAATTTTTGTATTTTTAAATCCAATTTCTTCCATAGTAGATAAAATGCTAACCTAATTATTATTAGGTTATTACCAAATTAAGAAATATGTTCATAAAAATTGATTCCACTAATGAGATTTCATTATAAGGTACATTGAAAATCTGAAGCGTCGTTCGAGAGAAAAAGTAGGAAAATTACTCCTCTTCGATCGACAAGGAAAAAGGGAATAACCTTTTCCAACTAGGGGAAAGTTATCAGGCGGATGTCTCCCGCAGGAAATGATGACGTAAATCAGCAAATACGTCGATCCAACTTTAACGTGTTGAGCAAGAATTATAAATAGATGTATAGGGTTTGAGCACTTTTCAGTAGAATTATATAAGTTTAACATCTACAAATCGGTCTTTGCAAAAAAAATATACAAATTTCAAATTTTAATTATAAAACTGTTGAAATTTAAATATTAAAAAATAAATAATAATTTTTAAAAGAGATATTACTATTATATTAGATTTCATACGGAGTATAAATAATAACATTAATTTATTGAATAACTAAAATGATCGAATGGTACAAATGTTTATAAATTAAAATTTATATACAAATTTCGGTCACGAATATACTGTCAGAATGATTTAACTAAGCCTACAAAGTGGATTTACAAGTTGAGAGATTCAAGAAATATTTAACTCTGTAAAAAGGTAATTATACGTGCGTCAATTTAGACTTTTTTTATTTTCCTGGGTTGTTTTTTATCAATAATTATTTATGAAATATCAATAATGTTATTAGACGATTATATTTTTTAAAGTTTTATCGATCCAATTTTTTTACATATAAAACTATCTAAGGCAATTGTATATCGTGATACAAAGTCATTCGTTGCGTTTTTAGGATATTGAAATGGTATTGCCTTCCAAAGAGAGAGGGCTATTTTCAAAACAAATAATTTTATATTGAAATAGAAATGAATACTTATTAAAAGCTAGTTTTATGAATTGCACATATTATGCTAGACGCTATTGTCATATGTTTGTAAGTTGTAGCTGGCGGTTGATAAATTGTCTGTTTTTACTTCTATATGGGTTTATGTGACTTGTTTTATGTTGATGTTCCTTAAGCGCAGAATTTTGCAGCGCAATCGACAAACACTGAGCCCTTTCCGACTCCTCCTCGACCACAATATTATAAAATATTGTTTTCAACAACCACTCCAATAGAATGTTGAGCTATATAACAAATAACACAGTATTTACATACAATACATATTACTATAAAAAACTGCTCAAATAACATTTTCATAATTAATAGGTTATTTTGTTTAAATTTTATAAAAAAACACTAAGTTATAAGCAACCTGAAATTTTTATAAATAATTATTTAAAAATAATTGGTTTACCTAAATACAGTACTTTTTTCATGTGACTTTTTGGGTCGTATATGATTGCCATTTTAAGGATTCTAGGGAGCCGTTGATTGGAGCTAATAACTCGTCTAGTTTGATCGTGTTTAATAAAGTCACCTTTTTCACACAAAATATTCTCTAAAACATTATTACGCGTTTTGCTCCACAAAGTAAATTACGACAAATATCAGACGTTTCTAGAAAGCATTTATGTTTTTGGTGAATTTACAGTTTTCACGTTTAAAGTTTAGGTTTTGTTCTACAAATATTATTTCCCAAATCCCATCAGCCTAATGCTGAACGTTCTCACGCGAGTATCTCTAGCCCTAACTGATCCCAAAGCCCATGGTTGTAAAATTTCACTAACGGATCGCTCAGATGTTTTATAGTATGCCACGTAGAAAACATATATTTGAAATATTTTTAAATCAGAAACTGTCAATCTTTGGAAAAGTTAGAGTGTTTATTTTATAAAATATGTTGAACATTTTTAAATAGAAAATCACTATTAAAAACAATGCAAAAAATGATAATTTACCCTTATATTTAAGGTTTCAAGTTATAAAGTTTAACTTAATAGAATTGTTTCCCTCAAGTCAATTATGAGCCGGCTGAGAGCTGTAAAATCAGAGAATCCCACCAGGACAATTACAGAGAATTCTGTGCCATTACCAATAACTTCAAAAAGAAATAATTTTCTTATCCCGAAGTAGTAAATAATTAATTATGTTTGATTGAAAACTACCATTTCAAAAGGTTACGAAGCGATAATGGAGTACAATACCATTTAGTTTGTGTTAAGAGACTGCGGTGATTGGTTGTTATTTGCTTGGTAATACGTTGTTAAACAAATTCAATATATAAACGTTTAACATAGAAAGCAGCTACAGTTTACAGTGTTACAAGACAGAAATATATGAGAAAGGTAAAGTAAGGCAAAAACAGAAAAACGTAAAAGGGAAAATACTACATACAATAAACAGACACAGCGCAGTATAAAATACAGTTAAAAGCTACCTTTTAAATATAGAAAAACGTTAAATGACACGTTTTAACCCAGAGTTTGTAGACAAAATCAATATAGTAAGTACAATTTAAATATAGTCTAAATGTAGGCCTAATGCAAATATTTGTGTGGAAGATAATGTGTTTGAAATTTCAGAAAGAAGCAAGATCAGTGTGTGTTTTGCTGAAGTGTAGTTAGAAGAAAACTTAATATGTTAGGCTCATCACATGGGTATAAACATACTTTCCTGCTAGATAAATCACCAATCATGTTGTTTTTCCTCTAAAACTAATTTGCGCTTAGCGTCTAGCTTCAGTATTATCTTAGTCGTCACTAATATCTTCTACTATCTTGTGACCTTATTTCTGTACTGGTATACAGATTTTATCCATTCTATTTATACAAGTATTCCCTGAATCATTCATTCACGGTATGTGAATGAGATGTTTGTTCTGATGCTTACTTGTCTCGCAACATATAGTTGCTTACAACATTCTCTGTTTTGTATTTCGTTTCCCGATTTAGTTTCTTTATTGTGGGTCATAATAGTTCTGTCAACAGTTCTATAAATTATTGATTTGTCATGAACTTTTAGCAATTTTTCTGTTTCCTTTGTGAGCCCTTTTATTACTTTCCCTCCGTTCTATTATTTTAATATAAATTAAACTATGTTAGCAATATTTCTTGTTGAAATATTATTCATATTATTTACTAAATTGTTTGAAACTATAAGAATGAAATTCCTTAGTATCAACGATTTATTGAAGTTTATTTTTAACTAAATCATAGCATAAGTATTGTTCTAAATCAAATTTTGCGTTACTATTTCAAAGAGGTAATAGATATTACCATGATTATTTTCAAAAATCTGCAATTCTAAATATGAAAAGCTAATACCACAACCAATAACTTCGAACTTATAATAAAAACGTCGGTGATTCAACTACCCTCTGAGATACGGCAAGGTGGAAATTTAATACAGTTAACAACAGAAATGGAGAAATTAGCATTGCGAAGTAGAACAGAACCGTCTTCACTTTATTCGTTTACTTTATTTTAAATGTGACTACGAAATAATTTATATTATTAAATTTTGATATTAAAACAGATAACACGTTTAATTTAATGAAAGAAAATAATTTTGAACCATTTTTTTGCAATTTCATATATTATTAAACACTACCCCCAGGGTGAACCCACCCCCACATCTAACCAACATACACTCTAATCTCACCCCTAACACACAATACACATTTTTCCAAACATTTTGCAAAACCCCCTATGTTGTAACAGATGTTGCGTTGCCGGTTTTGTTTGTAACATCTAGGTTTACAAAAATACCAAGATATGCGCTGCAATACATTTTTACTATTTAACTTTTTAGTATTTCATTTAATTCACATGGAAACATTTTAAAACAATTCATAAGAATGTTTAATAAACATTTGTTTATTTTCGCTTCACAACAGCTATTAAATTTTGATATGAAAACATATAACACATATAATTTATTGAAAGAAAATAATTTTGAACCATTTCACAATTTAAATACCAAATCATTACTTCAAAACAGTTATCCCATATGATAATTAAAAAAAAGTATAATATTAATTAACAAATAACAAAATGTGTATCTGTAGATAAAGGTAGTAAATGTATTTCCCAAGCAGTTTGAAAAATCAAAGTTAAGGAAACATATTGAAATAATTATTTGAATGCTTTCAATTTAAATGAATTCGTGTTTGTTTTTGTATTAAAATTTTATCGCCTAAATTAAAATCGTGTTTTATTCAAATATTATAATTTAATCATTTTTAATTTATGTAAAACTAAGTAGGATATTTTAATGAAAATCTAATAATTCCTTATATAATATATTTGAATAGGGTAGATAGGGTATATATAGATTTCTTTCATAAAATGCAACGCGCCTTCTTAGTTGTTTATTTCGTTTTAAACCTTCGAGTCCAAACAAGCTATATATCATAATTTTAAGGAACCTTTCTTCAAAGATTAATATAATCGTTAACAAATCCAAAACTCATAAAGTATGAAACTTCTCACAGCCCTTCAGTCTAATACAATAACAAAAATGAATATAACAAACCCATTTACGTTGTAATATTAGAATACATCTATTTCTCTATATGCCTACTTGTGGTTCTCTTTATCACGACAAGTTAAATTATTGATGTTTTATAACCTATTATATTTGGAAGTAATATATTTCTCACATATTAACAAATCACACAAATAGATTAAATTTTGTATTTACCTTCAGGGCTTAAATAATATTGAATGGAATTTGATTTATTTTATACATAATAATGTGTAATAACATATGAATGAAAAATAAACTTATAGATATTAAAAAAATGGTCGCTATTCAAAATCAATTATTGTATTCATTTTTCCAGTTTTTGTACTGCTATACCTAAACATAATAAAGTGAAAACAACTTTAAAACGATATAATTTAAAAAACCATTTTGTCAACATTATTACTAAAAGCATTAAATGTCTATAAAGCTTTAACTGCCAGTTGTGAACATAATTTTCCCTCATTGCTTTGAACTACGACGCGTTCTGGACCATCCAAAAGCGACAAAGTAAAACTGTCCCTTTATACATACTTGGTTATGATCAAAGCACAATGAGGTTAGTTTTATTATTTATATAGGGTTGGATGTATTTGAAGTTCTATATTATTCTTATAACTAGGATACAAATGTTTATTTGTTTGCTAATGTATTGATATTATTTCAGAAACGAAATAAAACAAAGTATGATTTAAAATTAGTTGTAACATTTTTGTTCAACATTAATTCTATTGAAATTCATTTCTTTTTCTTTGTCTTGTTTGTATTGAAAACATACCCTGGAATATTTTTTGTTCTCTCATAGAAAATTCTCTATTTTGCATAACAATAAGGATACAAAAGTTTTATTTGTTTGCTAATATATTAATATTATTTCAGAAACGAAATTAAACAAAAAAATATTTAAAATTAATTGTAACACTTTTGTTTAACTTTATTTCAATACTAATTCATTTCTTTTCCTTTGTCTTGTTTGTATTGAAAACATACCCTGGAATATTTTTTTTCTCACAGAATATTCTCCATTTTGTAAAAGGTACGTTTCAATTACTACTTAGAAATCGTCATCTCTTATTCAAACTCCTACCTTTACCTGCCATTTATTTAAAGAAATATTAAAATTATATTTTTATGATTATGACACACACACACATACACACACTCACACATACACACACACACACACACACACACACACACACACACACACACACACACACACACACACACACACACACACACACACACACACACACACACACACACACACACACACACACACACACACACACACACACACACACACACACACACACACACACACACACACACACATATATATATATATACTAGAGTGTGGGTGTTTGTGTGCGTTTGTGTGTGTGTGTGTGTGTGTGTGTGTGTGTGTGTGTGTGTGTGTGTGTGTGTGTGTGTGTGTGTGTGTGTGTGTGTGTGTGTGTGTGTGGGTATGTGTGTGTGGGTATGTGTGTGTGTGTGTGTGTGTGTGTGTGTGTGTGTGTGTGTGTGTGTGTATGTGTAAAATAACCTGGTGTGTTATTGTATGAAGTATATGATTAAAATGTCATGGTAAATGGTAATTAGTTTATAGTTTTATATTTCAGTTGTGAGTGTACTTTTATTTTATAATAAGTCCTTCTTTAACGATTATTGAGTAAAATTTAAAACATTAAGTTATGTCAGTAAGTAATAAAGTTTCAGAATTTATCCCATTATAATATAACCTACAGCATAATATTTCCTAATAAAGGATACAAATAATAAATGGTTAAATCTATTTTTTTGTTATTATATGTAACTATAAAATTGTTTGTGTTATCTAATTCTTTTTTTCTTTGACTTTGTGTATTTATGTGTCGTTTGTGTGTGTGTCTTATGTATGTATATGTGTGTCGTGTGTGTGAGTGTATGAGTCTATGTGTTTGTGTGTGTGTGTGTGTGTGTCATATGTATGTGTATGTGTGTAGTGTGTGTGTGTGTGTGTGTGTGTGTGTGTGTGTGTGTGTGTGTTAGTGTGTGTTAGTATGTGTGTGTACGTGATATTCTATGTATTGCGTTTGCATGTATGTGTGTGTGTTTCTGTGTGTGCGCGTGCGAGTGTGCTCACGCTTGTGTTTATGTTTGCGTGTTTGTCTCAAATCTCATTTACGCTCCTGCACCATGGTTTGTGAAGAAAGTGAAGAGATCTGAACTAGCCTACATTCTAAAATGTGTTCTTATTGTCTATTCTAATAATAAATCGTTGTAATTATTATTCAACTTAGCAGAGCACATCGTATGAAACATACGATATAGTTGGTTAACCTATAGTAATATCTCTTCTAATTAAATGAGATGCTCTTTGTCTGTTCTTAGATGATATAGGCTATGTAAATGATGGGGGATTGGCAAACAAATATTGAAATTTTGAGTTCTCTTAGTTTCCCACTAGTTTCTCAACTAACATTTACTTATTTCATAAGGTTGTTTATTTACCTATTTTGTAGCATAATACTCTACGCTTCTAGCCTTTGTAGCTTTTTTGTAAAAAAATTAAATTAGATGTCATTAAAACTTCAAGTAAATCGGTTTTCATTGGATATAGGTTAGTTTGTTGTTATGTATGTTAAAGTTAATAAACGCTTTTCATCAGATTCAACGCTTTAGTTGAAAATTAAAAGCAGAACTAAACGTCTTCCTTAATGACATATTTCAAACGGGCTGCAGCGCTTCTGGTAGATTATATAATGATGTTATAAAGGAAGGACTATATAGTTACTCCTTTATTGTTCATCTGAATAATTGAAGAAAACATACATCTTTGTTAAACTGTTAAGTGCATAATTTTATTTCCAATTAATTTCGTTAATATCAATTTTGTTAATTAGATTTTTTGTAAATGATTATTTTGAAATGGTTTTTTTCATAGATCGACTGCCATATTCTTATTCATACAGATTTGCACAAAAATAAGTTTGTAAAACCCATATGTTTGTACATATTTTAGTAATTTTTTCAAATAAATTAAAATCCTCTAGCACTGTAGTTAATGATGGTAAGAAAAAGTGCACTTTGGTAACATGTATAGCTATGGTTCTATTTTGAAGGTAATTAAAGGATTGAATAAGGAGATTATGAATAGATTCTTCTACTTGGGGAATATTTCATAAGTTTATTAGTAAAGAACTATCATAAGTAGTTGACTACGTTATAGTCCGTGATAGGTAGACAAGCCTTATGAATTTTTATTTTCACGAATTATGGTTAAAAATAATATACATACTGTAAAATATGTTTATATATATATGCGAGTGAGAGTTGTCTCGCTCTTCAACTGTTGTTGGATTCACCTCGTCAATGCTAGATGAGATTCTAGAGAAACGTCGGAACTGTGATTTTAAGCACTGCAGAATGAACGGATGTACTCCAGATAATAGCTGTTCATCATATTTTTCCATCCGTGAAGGAATACTTATCAGCATATATATATATATATATATATATATATATATATATATATATATATATATATATTAAACATGGTGATATGATATCTTGTAATATAGTTAATAAATTAAAAATATTTCAAAAACAAGAATATTTTTAATACATATATTATTCAAAAATTTTCGTCAATAAAACAGTAGCAGCATCTTCAGGATAAATAATTATTTGACACATATTTTTACAAAAATTAAATAATATGTACTACAATGATATGTTGTAGTATATACGATTTAATTTTTGTAAAAATATTTTGTCAAATAATTATTTTCCTGAAGATGCTGCTACTGTTTTATTGACGAAAATCTTTCAATAATATATATATATATATATATATATATATATATATATATATATTAAAAGTATTCTTGTTTTTGAAATATTTTAAATTTATTATATATATATATATATATATATATATATATATATATATATATGTTTATACTTATATATATATATATATATATATATATATATACATACAAGTTGGTTTTGATACATATAATAGAAATAAATGTATTAATCTTATAATAGAAAAAACTTATTTGTTTTATAAGAACCAAGATAAATTGAAGTTTTAAAACATAATAAAGAAAAATTACTGACTATAGCGAATAGAAAGGAAACTGCTAACACGGTGCGCAATACTACTTATTTATAATGTTTCCTTGGTTGTAACATTCTCAAGAAAATATATTGCTGTAACAAAGGTAAAATAAAGGATAACTCTGCAGTTAACTACCGGAAGGAATGTTTAAATTGTTTAAGGGTAAGAATAAAGCTTTTGTTACTTAACAATTGTCAGACAAATTAAATAAAAGCAATTGTTTACTATTTAACAAGTATAAGACTGAATTTCTCGTGCTTTAACTTAATAGATCAGTGGTAAAAGTTTATTTTTGCGAAACCCACAAAATGTTATTATTTGAAATAACCACATAAAATGTTGCATGATAGTATAAAAATGTTGTTCACAACAGTTAACAAGAAAGTATGAGTTAACCTAAGGATATCGCACTGCATTGAAACCTATTATAGGTTTATCAAATAATCCCATATAACAACCTATTTAACAATGACGATATAGTATTTAAATAACTCCTTCTGAATGGGTAGATTCAGACTTACGCTTTAGTATTTGTTGTCTAAGCGTTTTAAAATATTTTACTAAATAATTCCTTATTTCTGAATAAAAAAAGTTTTAAAAAGCACTAGAGATTTTATCAATTAAAGATTTAACTAATAACTTTTAAATAATACGTTTATTTAGAAGCTGTATTTAAGTTTAAGAGCTGTTGTTTATAGGGAAAAACCATTCGTAGCAAGTTATTCGTATTACAGTCACTTTGAAGGTTAATTAGTATAATTTTTTTAAACGACAACATAACTTCCTATTTACAACACAAAATACAATTTAGACTACAAAAACTTTAGCCTCAATGTAAATTACTATAATAGCACATTGCAAGTGAGGCAGGACGGTAACGACTATCAGGTGTTCCTGTTTCAATAAAACCCTCCTAACAGCTCCATACAGTCTTGATAATTCTGTAACAAGAAATAATACACTTGCTACGTTATGATTTCATTGTTCTAAAATAGCCTATAAATTTTAAACTTACTGAAATTAAATTGTTTCATCCATATTATTTTAATACAACCCACCATTACATATTGTTATTTTTTCCTGTCTTTGATTTTTCAGTTATTTGAACTTTAACTTTGACAAGTTGGACATTATCGTCCTTTTCTGTTATGTACGGTTTGTAAAAATCTGTCATTTATTATTTGTTTGAGTAATGATAATTATATTTGCCGCAACTGCTGATCAACTAGCCAAGCAGGGAACAAGCCTCCCCCAGCCCGAGCATTTGAGTTCACTACATTCCTCCAGGTCCCTAATAAAGACTAAAAATGGAATCACGGTCGTTTGAGGGAGCTCTCAGCAGGAAAACGGTGGGAAAATCTTATGACGGGTAGACCAATTGACCAAAACGTGCCTGATCTGTTAGCGTTGCAGCTTTCAGATTGAAGACCTGTCATGAGTACCTTGCTGCGCACCTCCACCGCATTCATGTGCTACCAATCCCGGAGTGTTTGCTGTGTGGTGTTGAACTTATGAATCCCGAACACCTTAGTGATTGCACACCCATGGACCGGGCTCAGGATTACAACAGTCCCATCTTCAGGGATGCCCTCAAATGGCTCAACTGCCAATGGTGGGCGTCGGCTAGTAAGTAAGTAAGTATATTCGCCGCAACTTTTTAATAGGTCTATATGTGTTTTAACCGTTATGTGGTTTTAGCTTCGGTTTTGAGGTCATGGGACGACATAAACGGGAATTCCTTAAAGTTAGGCTTTCGCGATGGATATTGCCCAATCGCAGAAGATACAATACCCACATAATGCCACTCAAATTTGCATCATCATATTATTACCTGAAGGTGACATCCAAGCTATAATACCAAAATAGAGGAGCAAAATGTGTTATCGAATTCTGTAAAAGATTTTGTCACTGTTGTAAATGGTTGAACATTTTACTCCTTGAGTACAGTTCCAAATCATCAACGATATCAAAATCTATAGCTCAATTTTAAACATTAACAATAGTTGGCTATTCTAGTATACCGTAATTATAGTATACCGTATTTATAGTAAATAGTACCTTTCTAATATACTAATAGAGAGGATCTGTTTAATAATTTATTATTTTACACTTTGAAAATCAGAAGAAATATTCTATTGTGCAGATGTGAACATCTGCCTTAGAAACCAGTGTTTTAAAAGTTTATTAAATTTCACACAAAACGTTTATGGCAGTACGATATATAAAGAGGATAGTAAATCATGATTTGGTTAGTGGAGTATTATTTTGTACTGCATTTACTACAATATCACATGCATTTGAACATATTATAAATGGGTAATGCTTGTATAGCATGTAAGCTAGTGCTTTGCTATGAACATCTGTATAACATTTTATTTACTTCTTATGTAACTTTCGCAATACTTTTATCGTCCTATTTGTCTTCATTTAATAAATATATTTTACACTAGCACTATGTCACGGCCTCGTCCACGAATGCAAAATCGGTAATTCAGAACAGAAAATCATTAAATGACATGTTTATGGTTTTATGATGATATGTTTTAAGTTTTTTAATTGATGTTTATAATTTGACAAAATTCAAACTCATATAGTTTATTTGTCTATATTATGAAGATAATTTCTCTGACTATAAGTTGCTTTTCTCTCAGATTGTAAAACCTGGCGTTACAGTCTTGAAACCTAGTCTCCAAACATAAACCTGTGATTTAATGAGTGATCTATTAAGGAATGAATTAATCTATTATACTTAATAGATTGCGAGAGAAGCTGAGACAGGTGAATTATAAGTTCACCAATAACATATGACTATAACATAAATATCTCTCTATTTATATATTTAAATGATTATCTGCCTGTGTGTCTGTTTATTGTTTATGCGTTTTTACACCGCTCATTCAATTGATATGAAACATATGGTTTTTCTAGAGCACACTCCGTCAAACTATTTCGCAGTAGTACATCCTTCCTAAGATTGGTGGCGCGCGAGAAAATAAAGGAATTCAAGTAAATTGACTGAATTAATTTTTTAAATGTTGCTACTCATTACAAGTAACGACGTTACTTAAATTGTAATCCAAGAAATATTAATATTTAATATATTGCAATAATGATCCTATAACGTAAAGCAGGCGCTTAAATTAGGTGAAAACATGATTGGATACAATAAATGTTTTATTATGTGAGGTTACTTTGCATAACAGAAAATAAATTCAATTGCATACTGTATTAACTTTACTCTACAACTTTTCCAAGCCACTAAAAGTAAAATCTTAATTAAAAAAAAATACTTTCAAATTCAAATATAAATTAAAATGTTAATAAGAAATCATTTCTTAGCACGCTCCCCATTAACAATGGTAGGTTCCATCGAAAACTAAAGGCTGTTCCAATCGGCCTTTATTGGCTGGGCGTTATTGGAGTGCGTTTATGATATAAATCAAACAGTCAGTCACGATATTTCCTTTTATAAATATAGAATTGTTATTTTTATTTATATATTTATTCATATGAACACTCTTGAAATGTTGCTGATGGTCTGTAAGAAAGCATGTTTTTAAAGACTAAACTATAATTTATCTCTTTTATATTATTAAATAGATTTAGGTTCCCTTTAATAATTGAATTATTACTATTTATATTAAACTTCTCAAACAATAATAATTTAGAGATAACTGGAAAGTATGACTTTAGAAATCTATTGTTTTCAACATTTTTCTCGCCCTACGCTCTTCTAAGAAATTTATTGTCGAAATAAATTCCGGAGTTGTAAAGTAGCAAATTGTCGGACAAAATACAATGGGTTCCTTCACAATAGGTTTACCCTTTCCGTCAACAATTTATCTGTCACGTGTATTTTTTATTTCCAAATCCGCCATCAGGTGAATAGCAAAATGTTTCGTATGTGATGTTTATCACATCATATTATGTGTGCAACAAATGGTACTACTCTGCGAAAACTATAATTAGCATAAGTTTCTTGCTTTAGGCAGGACAAAGCTAGCGGGATTATATGCTTTAAAGATATAAATAAATTCAATAAAATTCCCACTTCACAAACAAGCAAGTAGGTAATCAATGCAACGCAACACCCCTGAAGACTTGACAATTTGAATTGTTTTATTTACCCTAAAGCCTTGATAAAGTCATGCGAGCACTGTGAGTAGTCGATAGTTGGTAAAAAGAGTAAAATAGAGACTTAACAACGTTCGATAACTTGTAAGTGATTAGAACCTTGACTTAATATATATTTCTTGACCTTGAAATATATTTGTTTGTATAATCAATTACTTACCATATTTTAGCAAAATATAACTAAGTCAATTAAAAGTATCTTAGAAATGTATTAAACTATTGAAATCTATACAAAGAACATTTCCTCTCAAACAAATTTCTCATGTTCTGCAGCACGTATTTAGTTTTAAAGCGTAAAACATCTGTTCTATATTAAAATACACTTTCTAGTTCCCCTCAGAAAATATATCTCGTGGACTAGGTAGCCACATTAGAATGCAGTTTGGACGGAGACAAATCCTATGCATAAGGACTCACATTTTACCTATTTAAGTTATAATTAAATGAAATGACAAAATTATTATTGTCTTTTACATCTTTCATTCTTATTATATCTTGAGGTTGATAAATATTAAGAATGTATGTTAAATATATAAAACTGAATATTTACACTAAGAGGTCTTCTCATATTCTTTAAAAGAATCAATCTCTTTATATAGCATCGTATCTGGCGTGAATCTTGCCCCGTTAATCTTGTAGAATAAATATTGTGTTGAACAGTTTTCCAACGTTTATAAAAAAACTTTCTCTCTGTATCAGGCTATTCAATATACACATTACTAGTTCATAATATCTACTTCCTACTTATTCTGTCCATAAGACCCAACAAACCTTTATATCTCATACATATCAATCTCTCTTTAATATTTATCAGTGGAGTTTTATACAAACACCACCTAAACATTTTTGAATAAAAGTTTTACCAATATTATTTCTGGAACGAACCTGTTTGAATCTGAAACAGATGTCTCGTTTCAATCGATTAACAATCGTTTTACAGCTGATTTCTATCATGTATTGAAACAAAATTTCTAAGTTTTAAGCATAACTAGGAATCATTTGCTTTATTTGGTAATAGGTATCTTAATTTATTATCCGTCGGATATTTTTTTCGAAATGTAACTAATCGATTTTGTTTGTTAATATTAGGATAAAAACGCGTTAAGGTACAAAACAAAAGGAAAAGATTGTTGAGAATTTTTATTTACTGTAGACTAATTTATTAAGTATATTGAATGAATTAATATTCTAGAATAAAACTATATTAGTTTTAGAAATTATTAAATATATATATATATATATATATATATATGTGTGTGTGTGTATATATATATATATATGTGTGTGTGTGTGTGTGTGTGTGTGTATGTGTGTGTGTGTGTGTGTGTGTGTGTATGTGTGTGTGTGTGGGTTTAATATGTTTATTTATCATGTCTAATAATAAATGTATTTATATAAAGAAACATTGGTATGAACTGTGTTAAGCTCTCTAACAGTTTATAGTCAATTATAGTAAAAATGTTTTACCTAGGCAATCCATAATATTCTTCTGGTTGTAAAATAAAAAGTACTGAGTAAATAATTTTCGTACTAATAATAATAAATCTAGTTATACTTATTAAAATTAATTACTCAAAACTCATAATTTTAGAACGCACACATATGAGGGTGATGTAATCATGCACATTCCTTAAAAAACAAGCTTCTGTTTTACCTCACAGTTTTATATATTAAATATGGTCAGAAACGTTCAGACTTTGTTACAGTAGATACTAAAATTAGAACTTTTGCTTGGCCTAATTTTGTTTGGTTACCATATGTATTATTTTATATTTACAACCAGGACACTTTGTGGCAGGAAATAAAATGATCTTATTTAGAGAAAGTATTTAAAGGAGAGCAATCATGAAGTGGAAAATAGTTAGAAGTGGAAAGTAATTCCTCAAAACCCCGAACTTCACCAAATTTGACGATGTCGAGATACGCTTCGAGTGTTTAGGCCTACAGGTGAACAGTATATGTTAGACAAAGTGTTATTGTAGTTCAGTTGATGTGGAGCTAATAGGTCCGCTCTGGAGATTACTTTTCAATTGATGAAGCATTTAAGATCTACCTTTCCAGGTGCCAGCAAACTCACAATTATAGCTCAAACAGGATCCATATGGAATAGAGGAATAGTACACTGAAGGGATTTGTAAAACAAACGATAAAACCTGCTCACTGGTGAGGAAGGGCCTGTTGAACCGTGCTGGCTAGACAAGGATGGGTGCTGTCCAGGAATTTATATTTAATTAAATAATATAAATTAGTTGAAGATCTTTAACACCATACTAGCCATCCGTAGTATTGATTCTAAATAAAGGAACACTAATTATTTTGTTTAACCTTACCGAGAAAGGAACGTCTTCAAATGCACTTGGTAAATCAGTGGTTTAAGTATCAAACTCAGAAAAAGGTTGTCTAGAGCACTAAAAACATATTGTATTGCAGCTAAATTTAATCGTTTACTTTTGTTAAATTAAATTTGTAATAAGTGGTTCCCTTTGAACTAATCGTCGAGTTCCTTAGACGAAAATTACAGTAACAAATACTAACTACAGAAAATGAATAAAATATAATAACTTTACACAATCACTCTAAGATATATTCTTGTCAATTTGCTTTAAATTAAAGTTTTATCAACGAATTTTAAAATTATATTAAAATGGAATTATTACATTTAGTAAAAAAGAGAGAGGACATCCCTTGTCACAAATCTTTATTTGATGATGGCTTTGTGATTCATCGTACAGCCGGTGCTGTGGCAAACAAAACGCTTATATCAGATTTTCACATTGAAAAATTTCTAACGATGTTTTCTCGTTCAAAAAATTAAAAGTTTTAGTTATGTATTGACGTATCTTGTGGTTTACTCCATATTGACTTCAGTGGAACTTAAATAAATTTCTATATCCACTCTTTATGACCTATTTTCTCCAGTTACATAAAATGATATAATACACGATTTAATTTTATAATAATTGTGTGATATTTTTAGTAAAAATATGTTAATTGTTTAATATTTAGATAATGCATTTACATTTTTGTATAACACATTACCCAAAATGATTGTCATTAATATTAGACTGAAAGAGTCATTAAAAAATTAAAAAGGTTTGAAGAAGCTATTATATTTTATGATTTATTTTAAAATTTACAATGTACATGCAGTAGCAAATATTAGCGAATTGTATAGTACAATATAATATATTACATATGTGTCGTAATTTGTATCATATGTAGTACACAGTTACTTTAGTTAGCAAACTATAACCTTTAATCTAATTCCCAAAATTATCTTAAGTCGAATTCTGCATAACGAAAGTTGTGTATTGGTTACCTTAGAAGAAGTCTAAATAAGTAACTATGAGTTGTATTTGAAACTTTTCAAATTTGAAAATGTTATTATTTAATTTTAAAATTTGTATGTACCTACATTAAAATAAGTTATTTAAATTAAAAAAACAATATACCTTGAAGTTTTATTATAATTGTATATATCTTTCTCCACTTAAGTTTTAAAAAATAAAGGAAAATAAAATGAAATAAAATTTTAAATAAACAGATAGATATATGTAGATTGAGAGTTGGATGTGTAGGTAGATAGGTGGATGTAAAAGTAAAGAAAGATCGATAAATTCATTTATAGCTGCGTATATAGGTAGATATAGATAGATAAGTCAGTGTATAGGTGTAATGAGAGCGAAGAGAGAGGGAGAAAGGACGAAGAGTGTTGGGAGAATTTATCAAAAAAATATTGGACGCTTTTTATATACTAATAAATACATACAGAACATAACTTTTGTGTATAACTCCTGCCTGTCAAAATAGGCAAATTGTGAAAAAGTGATAAATGTGTGCGCATCTACATTTTTATAAGGGATGGAATTTTATAAAAGTGATACAACTATTTCTTTTATGGTGGTCATTTTACAAATTGTGGTTATCAAGAGATATAATTATTATCAATACGAAAAAATCTAATATTTCTTTCTTTAACTAATTGTACAAAAATCTGTACACCCAACGAAACTAGCGTTAAATATATTTCATTGTTTCAAATGTAATACTCAATACAAAACAGAGTATACAATATTTTCCCTTAGTGTAGTATGCCTACTAATTCTTATGTAGTATGAAAATTTAATAAAGGTATTTGAATTTCCCCTCAGCCCTTAGTAATATTAAATTCCACATGGAGTCCCGTTCCATATTCCCATTAGCCGTAATTAATTTTCAGTTTAAGTGATAATTTCTTACCTTTAAAAATACT